>CM050932.1:13051132-13469273 GCA_027742785.1 Vigna reflexopilosa
CAAATTGCACTAGATTATGTCAAGTACTTTCCAATGGTATTTTCCTTTGATAATCATTACCGATAAGCGTATTACCGACGAAAAAGTAGTTGTCCATAATCCATCGGAAATACAGTATTACCTATCAAATTTGACTATTTCCGACGGATTATGTCAATCAATAATCCTAATTGTTTTTGTAGTGAATTTAACTCGTACTCTTATCATATGTCTTCCTAAGTGTTGGATTCAATCTTTAATTTTCATTTAATCTTCAATATCAACTAGGTGCTTATTAAGAGTTCAATATTTGACAATGATCTCCACGTCACTTTGTGCCTTTTTCCTTTTTTAACTCTTTTTCTTTTACCATCAACAAGCTTTTGTACGTTTATAAACTCAAACATGGTTCTAATATCAATTGGTTTTCTTAAACAAGCCTAATATGGTCTTTTAATTCCATCTACACCTATTATTTTTAATTTTTCAAAAGAAAATTCTTTAAAGTTAAATTCTTGACAAAGGATGTATACAAGGGAATGTACATTCAGTCCGAAAACACCTCAATTTCCTCTCTATTAGCAAATGCCAAATAAATTTAAATCTAGATCCCAATCGCTATTATGAGGAAAGGTTAGATATAAAGATAATTAAAGAGCCTTATAAGTATTCAAGATATCTTCCCCATTCCATATAATGATCTAATATCTTGATTTTTGGATACAGATTTTCTGATTTTGAGTACTTTAACTTGTTTATGCTTGTTCATATATTAATTTTTCACATTATCATACATCATGAGAAAAAGATTTAATTATATCTTGGTATAGAGGTTGGGGCATCTGTTTTTTTAAAGAAATCAAGTATAGAATTTTCAAGGACATCTAGGAAAACAACAAAGTTAGTGGGTGTCGCAAACTCTCATCGTGTTCAATCAAAGATAATGTGAATTCATATTCTTGTCAAAGAATACCTCAAGATTGCTTATTCAACATTTATTCCTCGACCACCACTGATTTTGCTTAATTAAAGTGAGCTTAACATTCAAGTGATTAAAAACTCTTAAATGATAGATAATAATATAAGTATAAAAAAAAATCCAATGTCTACTCCAAAATATGATGGAGGTTGCTTTCATGATGCTCCTTCAACATAAGATGATCTTCCAAAATGTTGATGAAGCTTCTTCAAAGGGTGGACTCCATATGAAAAATGATAGTAGTGGAAGCAAATAGAGATGAAGAGATGAACATGTTGGTGTTGTATGGTCTTGGTAGATGCCCTTCTAGGAGGTTAGGCCAACCATGAAGGAGAAGGTATGAAGAGGTCTAGAAGAAGACATTTCATGAGGTGAGAACTCAAGAAGAGAAGCCTTGCACTTTTGGCAAAAGGACTTTATATTCAATCAAATTCTAAGGATTACAAAAGGGTGCCTCTCCTTTTATAGGTGAAGGAGAAGGCTAGAATACATGAAGTATTTAGGAGCCTCTCAATCATTTAATGAGGAGCCTAAGCATTAAATGAGGAGCCTAAACATTAAATATGAGGAGCCTTATGCATTGTAACTAACTTAGTCAAAGCATTTAATGCAAAGGCTCCTTGCAACTAACTCCTTCCAAAACTCATTTTTAACCCATTTCTAACTCTTAATGCCACCAAACCTTCTAAACAAATCTAAACAACGTGTCTTGGCCTAAAAAGGAACTATATTACATATTTACAAAAAGTGGTTTTAGATAAAGAAGAAGACCAAAATGTGATCCTCCACAAGAGTAGGATCCTTGAAGCTCTATCTTCTTCTTCCATCTTCTTTGACCATGGCTCTTTGTGAGAGGTCCAATGTCTTCTAAGGCTTAAGGGAAAGTAAGAAAAACCTTGAAAGTCCTTCTTCTTCTTCCAATCTCCTAATCTTAGCTTAAGTTGATACTCCCTTTATGGATCTCCATTTTGTTCTCAAAACAGATTCCATCATACCCTCCCTCTTGAAAACGATCTGTCATCAGATCAGAAAGATATTTGAGGAAGCACAACTTGTGTTTAATGATCTCCTCTTGGATCAAAAATGTACCTACAACAAATAACAAATAGGAGTATTATTAAAAGAATAGACCTAAACAAAAGAACAAAGAAATAAGGCCTTTTGTTTTTGGAAAATGTTTTATGAAGAACATTGTTGACCTTTATTTCAAAATGTTGTTCTAGTGATAAAATCATATATAAAAGAAGAAATAAATAAGGCCTTTTATTTTTGAAAAGATTTTCTTTAGGAAAATTTATATTTTCTACAGAATCTAAAACATTTTCTTCACTAAGTGAAGAATGAGAGTTATCCAAGCTTCTAGTGTGTTGATATTTTAAAAGCAATGTTCTTTTGGGAGGAGATTGGAAAGAAATGTTCCTTCTCTCAAAACACTTGAAGTATTGGAGATATCTTGTTTTAATTTCTTCAAAAGTTATAAGACCTAATTTACAAAAATCTTTTTGTTCACCTTGAGTTATTTGTAACTTGTGAGGTATAACAACAACTCAGAAAATGATTTTTCAAAAGTTATTGAGGAGTTAAAAATAGTGGGGAGTGAAAGCGGAGGTAAAAGACTTTCAAAAGTCAAGGTTGAAATCAAGAAATGAGAATCATTAATGAAAGGATAAGACTTCAAAGTTTGGAAAAATCCCTTTAGAACTCTTAAATCAATTATGATTGGGAGAGTAGGAGGTGCCTTGAGTAATACTTCATCTTTTAGTAGGAGTTCTTCTTTGAGAATGATTTCTTCCTTCACTCTTTCTCTCCTCTCAATCTCTTCTTTCTATTTCTTTTGTTTCTCCTCCCTTTCTCTTCTCTCATTTTCTTCTTTCTCTTTCTTTTCTCTTTCCTCCATTTCTCTTCTCTCATTTCTCTTCTCTCATTTTCTTCTTTCTCTTTCTTTTCTCTTTCCTCCATTTCTCTTCTCTCATTTTCTTCTTTTTCTTTCTTTTCTCTCTCTTCCCTTTCTCTTCTAGCTTCCTCCCCTTTAACTTTTTTCTCTAGTTGTATTTGTTCCTCTTTCTTCCTTTCAATTTCTCTTGTTTCCTTATCCCTCAAGAGCTTCTCCTGTTTCCCTTCAATCTCCTTCTCTTTAAGAAATAACTCTTTTTCACCTCTAATAGATTCTATATCTTTCTCCATGAGTTCTCTATTTTCATGTTTAAGCTCTTGATTTATCTTGGAAGAAGGTGGAACAAATTTTCTTCTCATACAAGCTTTTAGATCAGTCCAATCTCTAATTGGTGATTTGATACCACTTTTAACATCATTTTGCCTTTGATACCACCAATCATATGCATGGCTCTCAAATATAGAAGAACACAACCAAACTATGTGAAACTTACTACACTTAATGATGAATGGTTGAAGTTTTTCAATATTTTCTTCCCAAGTATGACATTAGATCAACTTCTCTACCAAAATGTGGAATGTCATTCTCAGCTCTTAAACGCAACTCATTCTCAGTATACTTATAATAGAAACGATCATGATCCCAAAACCTATCATCCAAACTAGAATGGTTTTCATTGTGGTGACTATTTTGAAGCTCATTTCTACTGTGAGAGGTGGATGCTTCTTTATTGTACCTTCTCCTATTGGATGACTCAACTTGTTCTTTTTCTCTCCTTTGTTCCATCATAAACTTCGTAAACATACTCTCTAACTTGCTTACTTTTTGTGTAAGTTCATACCTAAGATGTAAGTCCTCTTGACTATCTCTTACACTACCATGAACACTTGAATGAGAATGATCACTCATGTTGTAAAGTTTAAAATATTTTCCAAAATGTTTTCAAAACACTTTACGACAATCATTGAGAAAGGTTTTCAAAAGGAAAAATTTCCTTTTGGATGGATGATTTTTAAAGAGAAACAATAAAGTAAGAATATTCCAAGTAGCTCCTAGGAAGGAGAGGTGAGTCATAATGGACAAGCTTAAAAACCAAGTCCTTCCTAGCCAGAGTTTCCTTAGATTACCCTTACCTAAGCTTTTAAGTAAAAATCTTCCAAAACTTTTTTTTTTTAAATGCAAATGCAAAGAATGCTCCTAAAACCAAAGAAAGGTTTATTAAGATGCTTTCAAACAACCTAAGTACCACGGAGACTTAAAAGATAAACAAGACAATGTATAAAAGGAAAGTAGAAAGAATTGAATGTTATGCAAACAAGTAAACTAACGGTCATATGTGAAGATGCAAATGACACTTAAGAGCTAGTTGACACACCTTCACTTCTAAGAGTGGAAACTATACTATTACACAATTTTAGCAATGGAGATGGGATTGTACCAAAGACATTTTCCCAAGACACCAAGCAAATAGAAAATGAAATCAACTAAAAACAAATTACAAGAACACAAAGGTTCCGTGATACAAAATTAATAGCCAATAAAAGTGCAAAAACAGCCCCTAATTCCTTTCTTCTTTCAAGTTTTTGTCCTCTCTTGATTCACTCAAAAACAATGTAGTTATCTCTCTCCAAAGTCCAAGGATAAATCCTTCTTTTAGCCTTCCTTTTAGCCTTCAAAAGTGCTACCTTCAAGGTTAGTCAATCTCCAAAAAGAACCACCAACCAAATCTATTTTTCCAACACCAAAGAGGCCAAAAATAAAAGCAATAAAAGCACAATTTGAAAAGCTAAACTCAAAGGGATTAAAAGGAGACAATACTTCAAGGAAAGCCAAGAATGACAAGCAAAAAATTAAGGCAAGTCAAATAGGAAGGCACTCAAATGGAATTCCTAAAGAAAGGTGCTAGAATAGATGAATAATACCAAAATAAAACTAAGAATACAAGAATAACCAGATTAGCCAAGGGAAAACACTTGCTGGAAAAATGCAAACAACACTTAAAATTCAAGTCCAAAATTGATTTTCTTGTTGTTGTTGTGTCCTTTTCTTTTGGCAATTTTTTTTCACTTCTTTTGTCCCTTTCTTTTCTTTTCTTTTTTTTTTGATTGAGGGATCTTTTGTTTTTATCACTTAATTTTCCATAACACAACAAACATCATAATCTTTGCACAACTTATATTCAAAAAAAGGCTAATTCAAGTGTGTATGAAGGAAATCCTAAGGAATCAAATGATTTTTTGACAACTAAAAAAATGACTCAATGGAAACCTAATACAAAGAACTTGTTTAGGAACTAAAGACAAGTATGAATACACTCATAAAGCTCAAAGAAAACCCAGAAAAATCCAAAACACAAAAATCCGAAATTTCACGCTGGAATTGGACAACTCTGACCTTTGCTCAATGTTTTACCCATAACATTTTCTACAGAACTCTAAATGCGATGAGGGTTTTTTTCCTGGAAAATAGACTCAAATATCTTTAATTTGAAATATAAAACGTAACATTTGGACCTCTGGTCTGGTTGTAGTTATTTATTTTAAAATGGAGTCTAGATAGCTCTTTGCACCAGATTTCAGAAAATGGGTAGGTTTGAAGTTTTCAATGTTTTCAATTTTTCTTTCAAGTTAAACAAAGATGTGATGAAAAATATGGATATAAAAGACTTAGGACAAAACAATAAGATCATCAAATCAAAGAAAAAGAATCAAAAAATGACCCAAACTCATAAACTCTACACACATACAAATAGAAAAATTGGAAATCCTAGGCACACAACATGGATAATTCAAGAAGAACAATTAATTTGAATCAATATTTCAAGACATACAACACATACTCATGACTCCAACAACATATTAGACATGTTGGAAAAGATGAAACAACAAGGAATTTAAAAGAACACAAATGGGTAAGAACTTTGAGACACTTATCTGTTGAAGACTTCCAAGATAGTGACCATAGCTCTTGATACCAAATGATGGAGGTTGCATTGATGATGCTCCTTAAACATATTGATGAAGCTTCTTCAAAGGGTGGACTCCATATGAACAATGATAGTAGCGGAAGCAAATAGAGATGAAGAGATGAAAATGTTGGTGTTCTATGGTCTTGGTAGATGTCCTTCTAGGAGGTTAGGCCAACCATGAAGGAGAAGGTATGAAGAGGTCTAGAAGAAGACATTTCATGAGGTGAGAACTCAAGAAGAGAAGCCTTGCAATTTTGGCAAAAGGACTTTACATTCAATCAAATTCTAAGGATTACAAAAGGGTGCCTCTCCTTTTATAGGTGAAGGAGAAGGCTAGAATACATGAAGTATTTAGGAGTCTCTCCATCATTTAATGAGGAGCCTAAGCATTAAATGAAGAGCCTAAACATTAAATATGAGGAGCCTTATGCTTTGTAACTAACTTAGTCAAAGCATTTAATGCAAAGGCTCCTTGCAACTAACTCCTTCCAAAACTCATTTTTAACCCATTTCTAACTCTTAAAGCTACCAAACCTTCTAAACAAATCTAAACAACGTGTCTTGGCCTAAAAATAAACTATATTACATATGTACAAAAAGTGGTTTTAGATAAAGAAGAAGACCAAAATGTGATACTCCACAAGAGTAGGATCCTTGAAGCTCCATCTTCTTCTTTCATCTTTTTTTACCATGGCTCTTTGTGAGAGGTCCAATGTTTTCTAAGACTTAAGGGAAAGTAAGAAAAAGCTTGAAAGTCCTTCTTCTTCTTCCAATCTCCTAACCTTAGCTTAAGTTGATACTCCCTTCATGAATCTCCATTTTGTTCTCAAAACAGATTCCGTCAAAATAGTATATATAAACGACAATAATAATAAAATACATTGCATAAAATAAAAATTAAAAATAGTTTTTCTTGAGATAGAGAAAGGATCTCCACTAATACTGGTGTTGTGATGTTAGCCTTGATCTCATCAAAATATCTCGATTTCTTTTTAATGTAATGGTTTTATTGTAGGTAAAAATTAAACCTATCAAAAAGGAAGCTAAACATTAGCCCTATATAAGTTTGAATCTTGTCATAGTTATAATTCCTTCTAAATATTTCGTTGCTAATTCTTCTGTTTTAAGAAATACAATATTATTTTAATTTATTTTTAATATGTTTTTTAGAACATTAATAAGTTAAAGCATTGTTCATTATTTAGTAACATAATGACACTTCTTTTATTTTTTTTTTATTTTAAGTTTTTAATTGATAATTACTCCGTCCCAATTAATGCAAACTTCATAATGAAGTCATGGTGACAATCAGTAAATTTAGGCAGGTGCTTAAACTGTTTCCTTTAACCTTCCAAATTACAATAGTTCTTCATTGATTTCTTTAACTTGTTTCATCAGAAACTTTTACACTAACAATCACCCAACAAATTTCTTTTAGGGTGTCCCTACACTTCAAACATTTACGTTTGTTGTTTTATGAATTTTGGCAAAATTTTCTAACTATGTTTCGTGTTTCTATTTATAGTATTTATTTAAATAAATGCAGTCTATTAAACGCTGTATATTCACAATTTTATAGTAATAAAAATATGCCTAGTTGCCATTTCACTTCTAATATATAAAACAAAATGTAATGAACCTCATCACTCTTTTCACATTTTACATTGATGTGTACCACAAAAATTTTAGAGTTGTCTTTGTTTTTGGAGGAGAGGGGTCAATGTGTATTGCCGTACAGTGTGATTGAAGCAACACTCTATTTTCACGCGTGAAAACAAACCATGAGAGAAACATGTACAATCAATTTTTCTCAGTTTTTCTCCTTTTCAGAGTCTCCATTCATAGCACTTATCATTCAATCCTCTCACTCCTCCTTAATTTCCTCTTTCTGTCTGCAAAATGTTCTGAAATTGGTAATAGGATATTCAAATTAAATAAAAATAAAAGGTCTAAAAATGCATTATCATTTTATAATGTTAACTTCAGAGCTTCAGTGACAGATTTAAGAGACAGATTTACAGAGACTATACTTTTATTGCCTCATTCTTAGAAATAAAGGAGGATGAAAATAAGCAGGACATGAAAAAGCCTATTGAATAAAGTTAAAAATGAGTTTATTAAAAGACAAAAAAGGAAATTACTGATCAAAGAGTTTAAGAGATTCATTTTCCTATCTCGCTTCTTTTGTTATTTCATCTTTCTTTTCTAAATGACTCACCAAATTCATTTTAACTCAATTTTTAAAGGAAGTTTTGTTAAGCAACTATTATTAAATACTTGTATTTATTCCTAATTGTTGATTGTACCATAATTATTAAAAACAAAAGAATTTAATCGCAATTAAAATTATCAAATTGTTATTTGGCTTATGAACTCAAACAAGTATTAAAAATAAAATAAAATCAGTTGATTGAATAACCAAATAATGTTAAAAAAAAAGATAAGTTAATTGAATAACCAAATAATGTTAAAAGAAGATAACTGCAGTTTACCAACTACATCAACCTTTATAATAGCAAGATATTTAGTTGATTACCACCTAATATTAACTAAAGTGAAAAATTAAAAACCCATAATAGACATTTATGTGTGTGTTTGTCTGCCTAGTCTTAAATTTAAATATTTTAAGTTAGATTTCTTTTACAAGTCTTTGTGTATTTTCGTAGATCAAACCATAATAATAATAATAATAATGTTTAATTGCTAATTTCATCTTTATATTTAGTCATTTCATTTGTTTTAATTTTTATATTTGTTTTTACTTTAATTGAGTCCTTACTTTTATGAAAAAATAAAACTAAACATGATTCTATTATGTATTAAAATTTTGATTTGTCACATGTTAAAATTTGGGTTATTTTCTATCTAAGTGACACTTTCCAAACAGAACCACAATTTTTTACGGGTGATGCATCCACATTTTTGAATAAAATTGATCTTTTTAGCAAATAAATATTAGAGGCGGTGGTTAGACTATTTGCAATTAAAAGATTTTTAAGAGTTTTTAAAAAGTTTTTAAAATCGAAAAAGAAGAAATACTTATAATTATTTCCTTAAGAATTTTTAAAGGATTCCTTTTAATTGCTTCTAATTCTATAAAATTAATCAAGTTTCATGATTTTAGATTATATAATAGTCATGATAAAACCACAAATTTTGACACATGATGTATCCAAAAGTTTTAACACATCCTCCTAAACAATATTAATATCAATTTAATGGAAAAATTTACATAAAAGTCTTTTTACAAAAATAAGAAATCAATTGATTTTTGTTTTTCTAAAAAATAATAACTTACTTTCATCCAAATAATATATAAGGATAAAAGAAAATTGAAAAACTAAATATAAGAATCGAAATTAATAATAATAATAATAATAATAATAATAATAATAATAATAATAATAATAATAAAAAGTTGCCATTTAATTTTTAAAAATATTTGAAATTGAAGTTAGGTGTCTCTTTCTTAAGTACCTTAATGGCTCTTTTAAAAAAAAATGTTCTTAGAAAAAAAGTGTGCATGTATGTGACTGTGTCTGAATGTATCTTTGTCCGTATATATAATTTTGTATTTTACTTCACATGAATATTATTTCTACTGTCCAAGAGGGTGTCATTATTTTGTTTGTTCCGTATAACGTCATTTTGTGTATAGGGTCATCATAATTCTTGTCTTTCCCCTTTCCTTTTCACAAACCTAGATACCTATATAAGAATTTATCAACAAAAAGGGAAAAAGCGAAAAAACCTTAGTTGGACCCTGAATGTCTATTTTTAGACTTGTTAATATAATAAAAAATATATTTAAATCTAACTCAAATAGAAATGCTAATTCTTGAAATAAGAATATTTATCGTTTATGGATCATGAATTTCAATTAAAAATACAAAATATTAAATAAACATTAAAGCACATTATGTCATAGAAAAAAAATTAAAAATACTGGAATATAGTGATTGATCAAACAAGCATAATAAAAATTTCTGATCCATTCTAGTGTCTCTTTTGAAATATCTAACCGACAATTTTTTTTTTCTGTAAAATTCTTTACTTCCTACATTTTCTTTTAATATATAAATTTTCTGACAGATTTATCCCCAAAGTTTAAAGAAGAAACTTTACTTAAAAAAAATTGAATAAACCTATTGATTATAAAGAACTAAAGTTTAAATCTTAGGTATATTATTCCATTAAAATACTTTTGTAAATTTATCACTTCAATCAAGATTTTCTTCTATTTAAAAAATAATTTTTTTTATTTCTTGAAAAGAAAAGAAACAGCATAATATCGGAGGAAGAGCAGTGAAGAATATAGTGACATTTACCTAATTTGATTTAGTTAGCACTATTATTCCACGCGACACACCTTATGTTACCCTTATGATGAATATAAAAATAATCAATGTTGGAGTACCTTTCATGGTGTTCCTGGTCCATATTTTCCCATTTATTCTTCTGTGATATCTTTCCCTTTTGTAGAATATAATCTCACTCTGCAATGTATATGTTATATATATATATATATATATGAATGATTATTATTATTATTATCATTACTATATTTTTGTCATCATGGCTTTTGCGAATTCAACATTTTCTCAGCTCGTCAGGTGATGAATGCATGGTGGGATACGATTAGATCAGTGAATCATTGTTTGTTTGGACCATCGAGACTTCAGTAAATCCAACGTTGTCCCTGTTTCTGTCTCTGTCTTGCAATAGGTACTGCACTGGATTTTCTTAACTCACTCTTTAACTTTGTTTTGCTTTATCCTTACTATTAAATTTGCGTTTGCAGAACGGAGGAAGCAGCTTTTGAGCACACGTGCATGAAAAGAATAACTTAAGTTTTACACTGTTTGTTATATTATAATTCTTAAATTTTGTTATTACTAGTTAATCTTTTTCTTGACCGAATTTTAATCCATTATGGACCGATTTATATCTTTACGAATTATGCACATGAAATTGTTTTAGAACAGAGAGGATGTAATAATAAAATAAATAAACTGATCTAATTAAGATAAATATGACTAATATTTGTCATCAAAGATATATTGTGCAGAGACCAATATTAATTTTAATTTTTTGAAGGGTTCAAATTATAATTATTGAAACTAAAAAATATTAATAGTCAGAGGTTATTTAAAGGGTCATGGTCCTCATTTGTGAACACATCGATTCATTCGTGCTTTTTTCTCTTTATCTCCATCACAAGAAAGAAATTATAGATGGAACTAAAGGTGCTCTACAAAGAAAAAATCAGAGACCAATTCAGGTTCTTTGTAGGGGAAGATCAGAGACCAATTCAGGTTCTTTATAAAAGGAAGATCATAGACCAATTCCAGTTCTTCATTAATTGTTCCTAATGTCTAATTCTTCATGTATGCTTCCGCTTTAATACTCTAAGAGTATTGGGAACTGCTTTAATTAAAGGGTTTATTGTTCATTGTTAATCTGTTAATCATAAAATTTCTAACAATTGTTATCAAATCATGTTACTGATTAATAGACAAAAACTTTTGATTTTTGATCTTTTCAATTTTATGAGAAATTATGATTATAATTTTTTTGGGCTTTCATTTAAGGGGTGTGAGAAAACCAAATTAATTAGTATTAATTAGAATTACATTTAAGGATCCTAATTATGTTTCTTGAACCTTAAATTGAAAATTAAGAACCCTAGGTTCTTAAATCCTAAATTTGCAAATTGGGAACCCTAATTAAAATTAGAATCAAGAAGGGAAAATTCCCAAATTGAAACCCTAATTTTGGAAACCCCAAATTGAAACCCTAGGATTTGGTCTCCTTCTTTTCTATGCCATAGGCTAGTTTTAGGATGAGCTCCTTGGCCTTGCAGTTGTTTGTAGTTTGGGTGAGGACCCATTCCTTGTGAAGAAGATAAAGAATTAAAATAATTTAAGATAAAATAAAATTTTGAATTAAAGTAATTCAAAATTTAAATATTTTGAAATAAAGTAAAAGTAAAATTAATAATTAATTAGGAATAAATAAAATTCAATTTTGGTCTTGTTTATAATTTTTAAATGAACTATTGATAATTAAGAAATCACCAAAGTGAGTCTTTTTATCTGTAATAGTTCATAGAAAAATTATGAATGTTCGTGTTTATACATATCCATGCGAGTATTGATCGGCCCAAAGGAAGATTAACATTTGGCCGGATTGTATACGCACCTGTGATGGTAACGTGTGATAATTATAAGGTTTTTACAAGTCAATAATAAAATCTATCCAAAGATAGGTTTGTTATTGGACATGTTCTTATTATCAATGTTGATCATTACACCAAGATACCTCTAGTAGTTAATATTATTGTCCAAAGACTTGATATTGATGGGCATTGGGTGTCTTGAGATGGGATAGACCATTATTTGAATATATTTATATATAATTATTGATTTTATGATGTCAGCATAATTCCTTTGTTTCTCTAGTATAAAATACAGTTATGATAGCATATATATCTGCCAACTTAAATTCACTTCTGGTCCTCAATAGTACAAATTTTAAGGATTGGAAAGACAACATAGAGATAATTCTTGGCTGCATGGATCTCGACCTTGCGTTAAGGATTGAGAAACCTCCTTCTCTTAAGGACTCAAGTACCTCTGAAGAGAGGAGATAATATGAGAAGTGGGATCGCTTAAATCGCATGTGTTTAATGGGCATTAAGTGTGGCATTCTAGAGGTTTACAGAGGTACTATATCTGAAGAAATTACAAGTGCTAAAGATTTCCTTGCTGAGATTGAAAAGTACATTGTGAGAAGCGAAAAGGTGGAAGTAAGTTCACTTCTTTAAAGCTTGGCTTCCATGAGGTATCAAGGCAATGGAAATGTGAGAAAGTACATTATGGAAATGTCAAACTTTGCTTCAAAACTTAAGGCGTTGAAACTTGAGTTCCAAGAAGACTTACTTATGCATTTTATTCTAAACTCTCTTCCTATACAGTTTGGAGAGTTTAATATTTCGTATAACTATCAAAAGGAGAAATGGTCTCTTAATGAGCTTATTTCTTATTGTGTTCAAGAAGAGGAGAGACTGAAGCAAGAAAGGACTGAAAATGCTCACTTAACCAGTACCTCTAAGGACAAGGTTAAAAGAAAGAAAACTGAAAATCCTAATGGTGATGCTTCTAAAGGTCCATTACAAAAGAAACAAAAATAGTTTGATAAATGTTTCTTTTGCAATAAAGTTGGACACATGAAGAAGGAATGCACAAAATATCATGCTTGGCGTGCCAAGAAAGGATTGCCTAAGCTATCAAAAGACAATTAATTCTGAAAGATGAATCTATTTAGAGATGTCAAATTCATAGTGATGGAAGTGATAAAATGTTTTAGATTATTATTTTGTATTGGTTTTCTAATTTTGGTTTTGAAAGACATTTCATTGTACCGTCGTTTAGGTGGAATTTGATTTCATTTGTTTATTTGGACAAATTTTGTTATTTATATTAGTTTGGAAATAATGAATTCAAATTTTGTTTTATTCAAGTTTTGTTGAAACCAATTAGCTTTTGGCAAATAATAATCTATATATTCTTCATACGGTGACTTCCTATTATGAATCCTTAAATATGGAATTGTATGATATTAAGCATAACATTCTTTGAGGATATTTAGTTTGGGGGGAAGAATAAAGTTCAGAGGAAGAATTTTTGGAAGTGATATGATTCGTAAAGTTCAAAACCTCTAGTAAGTTTAGAACCTCTATAAGAACAAACTCAAGATCCTAAAAAACATGTGCTTCACGAGGGGGGATTCTCCAATTGCTAAGAGAGATGAGTTTAGTCTCAATTAAGGAGTCTCTAATGTACGTCCAAGTATGTATGCATCCGGATATAGCATACACAGTTGGGGTTCTAGGCAAATATTTAAGCTATTCATGAATGAATCTTTGGAAAACAGCCAATAAATTTATGAGATTTTTTCAAGAGAACAAAGGTTTATAAGCTCACATATAGAAGGTCAGACCAATAAGAGATCATCAAGTATTTTGACAATTTTGTAGCATGCCAAGATAGTTTAAGATCCACTTCAGGTTACATTTTCATGCTAGCTAGTGGTGTTGTTTCTTGGCCCATTACCAAACAAACTCTTACAGCTTTATCCACTATGGTTGCAAAATTTGTAGCAACTTATTAGGCATCAAATCAAGGTATATGGCTGGTTTTTTATCACAGGGTTGGGTAGTATGAAAGAAATTGAAAGACCACTCAGGTTACACTATGACATCAAAATAATTATTAAAGAAAAAGTACAAAGTGGATGGTTTCTAAGTATTGCTTTTGGGAGAAATTCTCCAAATCCTGGTTTCTAAGTATTTCCTAATATCAAAGAAGACCATAAATCATGTCATGAATGAGTTAAACATAACAAGCATAGAGCAAAGAAGAAAATCCCTAATAGTTAATAAAAGAAGCATATATAAATTGGAATCAATTCAAATACATGACAGTTTCAAAGGATTACATCTTCCCCAACAACAATAAGAGTTTAGTTGCCCATTATCATGGAGAAACTGGATGTGCAATGGAATAAGAATGAAAGATAAACCCTAAAAACTGAAAAGGAAAGCTCTCGCATCCAATTCTACCTCTAGAGAGTCGAACAATGTGTTTTTGCGTCTCTATTGCAAAGAGATATCAACCCTAGGGCGAGCAAGTCCTTAAATAGATCAAAAATAAAGTCCAAGCCCACGCCGCTGGCGCTTAGCGCCCCAACTTAGGGCAGTCGAGCGGTGGTGCGAGAAGCTGGCGCTCAGGGCCCCTCAGAGGGCGCCCAGGCGTGGTGCGACACATTGAAGTTGGCGCTCCGTGCCCCAGGAAGGGCGCCCAAGCGTGAGTGAGAAGCTTCAGCGTTGAGGGCCTCAGAAAGGGGCAAGCAAGCCTCCTACATGACATGTAGCACTGAGAGCCCCAGAAAAGGGCAACCAGGAGCCCTGCACCTTCTTCAACCTTCTTCTCTAGTGATTTTGCTTGTCCTTCTTGAGTTCCACTCCTTGATACTTTTATTCTTCTTCCAAAACATTGCAATAACCTACAAAATTAAGGGAAATTAGTGATAAAATCATAAAGTATAACCTCAATTCTCTTATTCACAGAATTAAACTAAAAACAAGAGTTTAAGCAAGTTTCTAAGTCAAAAAGGGTTTATTTAGTATGAAAATTAAGTCACAGATCACGGTGAAATCAACCATTATTAAGCTCCTGCATCCAATTTTACCTCTAAAGGATCGAAAAGTGTGTCTCTACGCTTCAATCACCAGAAGATACAAACCCTAACGCATAGAGTTCCTTAAATAGATCAGAAACAAGTCCAATGGCCTAACTCACCGACGCTCAGCGCCCCCACAAAGGGCAAGCAGGTGTGACTGTGCGACTCCCTACGCTTAGGGCCCCAGAAAAGGTAACCAGGTGTGGTTGCGATGCACCTGCACCTAGGGGCCCAGAAAAAGGCAACTAGACGTCATACGACCTTCTATAGCCTTCTCTTCTGGTGCTTTTTCTGCCCTTTCTGAGTTCTAACTCCTTGATACTTTTACTCTTCTTCCAAATCATTCCAATAACCTACAAAATTAAGGGAATTTAGTGATAAAATCATTACGTATAAACTCAATTCACGTATTCAGACAATTAAACTAAAAATAAGAGATTAAGCAAGTTTCTGAGTCAAATAGAGTTGATTTAGTATCAAAAGTGTTGTAAAACAGGTAGGCTTCTTTTTACACCAAGGAGGGGGGCCTGAATTGGTGGTTTATCAAAATCAGAATCTTTTCCCAATCTTTAAATCAAAGTATGAAACTTTACAAACTTTCTTGAAATGCAAGTAATGAAAATTCGTGTGCAGCGGAAAAACGTATTTGACTACGCAAATAGTAAAGTCGACTGTAAGTAAAAGTGCAGGGATAGAGAAAATCAAACACTTGTTTTTATATTGCTTCGGCCAACAATGCCTACATCCAGTGTCCTTTCAACCCAGGAAGCAAATGCACTATAATGGTTGCGGTTTTTACAACAAGGAATTTATAGAAGACCTCCACGTCAAAAATATAAATCTCCTCTCTAAACCTTTAACCAAAATATAGGCAGAAAAGACAGCAAGACTTGCAGCAAGATGTGTGATAACGGTTA
Source organism: Vigna reflexopilosa (assembly GCA_027742785.1). Lineage (NCBI taxonomy): Eukaryota > Viridiplantae > Streptophyta > Magnoliopsida > Fabales > Fabaceae > Vigna > Vigna reflexopilosa. The sequence continues at coordinate 13,067,113 of CM050932.1, forward strand.
AAAAACCTTTATTTTCATACTTAATTTTGATACAAAACACACCCTTTATGAATTAGAAACTAGCTTGAAATCATGCATTTTGTCTTAGTAAGGATACAAGAGATTTAAAAGTGGTTTTATGGGTATTATGGTTGGTTTTCCTTGTCTTGACAAGACTTAACGAAAATTGGATGAAGGATAATGAAGCAAGAAGGGATTGGACTTAAAAGATGATGGAAGAAGGCACCAAAGAAGAGCCGCACCTGCCGTTGAGCGTCGATAGTAAGAACACCGCTAGGCACCTGGATGTGAGCGCTGATGGGTGGACTCAAGTGCCGAACCTACCGCTGAGCGGTGTACTTGGGCTTCGGGCCTGTTTTCTGTAATTTTTCACAACTTATAAATTGAGCAGTGCGACCCTTAGAGGTCATCTTTTGGTAGAAAGGATGCAGAAACACAATTTTCACACCTTGGAAGGGAATCTTGGATGCGGGAGCTCCAATTTTACAAATCTAGGGTTATCTTTTATCTTCTTTCCATTCAATTCATCTAGTTTCAGCATGATTATGGTTAACTAAACCTTTTGTTGTTGGGGAACGATGTAATTCTTTGAAACTCTCTTATATCGAATTTCTTATTTTATTTATACTTGTGTTATTCAATTATTTGAGTTTTTCTTCCGTTCTTGGCAATGCTTTGTTTAAGACGTTATTCAAATGCATCACCTTTGATTCTTTCTATATGGAGACGTATACTTAGGTCTAGACATGAAGAATTTCTCTTTATGAAGACATATTACCTAGAGATAGGAATACGAAAGTCAAATTGCTTTAAGCTTCTGTGGATATTGCATGAGTGATTACGACGAAGATTGAGATAGTAAACTAGTTGTTGTGATTAGGCTCTTTTTGCCGAGAGATCGGGTTTAGAGTAAAACAGAAAGTTGCATAAACATTGATAACAAAGTTGAATTTAATAAGAATAGTAGATATTTGAGAGTGGATTAGAATGAAATCGTAAACCCCAACAATTCCATTCATCCATATTTTTTTCTTTCCAATTGATCAAAACCCTTGCATGCCCGTTTAATTCTTATTTTGCATTTACAACTCAATTTATTATTTACTCAAGTCCTATGATTTCCATTATTCACATGAACATTTAGGCCTAAGAGTCCTTTGAGAGACGATACTCGGACTTACCGTTTATTTATTACTTGATACGATCTGGTACACTTGCCAGTGTGTTAACAATGTGCCCTCTCCTGCAATCCGCCAAACACCACTTTGAACAATCCTCAAAGTGAACCAGACTCCACGATTCTATCCCCTGTAGTCACAACAGGTCCAATACAGCAACACCACAGATGCTAAACAAATTCTTGATCAAACCAGAAACACCTTCAATGTGCAAAATGTGATCAAGCAATGTGTGCGCAGTCAGTCTCCTTTTAAATCTCTTTCAAGAAAGATCACCACCGTCTTCTTGGAGAATTCTTGGAGCTCTATAAACCAGAGATATCCATCTGAAATAAAATATGAAAATGTTAGATCATCAAAAGTCTCTGAACAACTTCGTGTTCTGTCAATTTATAGATTTCTGTTTAACAGACATTCTCTGAGTCCAATAAGCTACTAATACAATAGACTATGTTATGACAGTTATAACAGTTCAGTCAAACTGGTAGCATTCAGTCAAAAAAATTAAAAACTCATTTAATACAGTTGACCTACTATTAAATGCTCAACTAACTTTTGAAAATATAGCTGTTACTGTACATCAGCATAACATAATTTCAAATCAAACAACAAATACAGTCGAATATGTGGCGCCCATAGTCGAATCAATTAATGATGGAGTCGACTTTACTGCAACTTTGTCACAAAGTTATAAGTTCACAAAAGTGCTTGTGGTTTTCATGCTTTAAAACATGTGCAATGCATCCAGAAATGATGTAACAAGTACAAGCTTAATATATATGCATTCACATAGCAATATAGTACATAAACATGTTCAACAGATATATCAAACAATCAACATAAGAACATGTAACACAACAACAACATAAGTGTTTTATTGAGCAATGTGTTGTCATCATAAAAAACCAGAGTGATATAGATATTGTGTTGTCAACAATCTCAACAATCTCCCCCTTTTTTGGTGATGCACAACCATTATTAATAACCAACCATGTTTGTACAACCATATAAAAAACATATTTGTTTACTCTATTTTATAACTCATCCAAACAACAATATATTAAGCAGATATGAAACAGAAGAAATTCTCCCCCTTTCATAAATCTTTCATAAATTCTGCCCCCCTTTGTGCATTAACAAAAAATGAATGCTCTAGATATTAGATGCTGATATACCAAACTAAGATGCATTAGTAAAAAAAGTGCAGTTATATGAAATGCAATGATGCTTCCCCTATCACATTTAATCACATGTAAAAGATAACTCCCCCTGAAATGCAGGCATGTGTAAAAATGTAAGACTCCCCCTGTCATTATGCATAGATATCAAAACAAGATCATGCACAATGCAACACAGATAATCAGAGTATACAAATAGTATAACACAAAGTTGTATCAAAGATAAGATATCAAATAATTCAGTCTTGCAATGATACAAACTTCAACAATCGCACAATATTATCTCAATCAAGATATGCATAAGCAGATTAAATTAGAGATAATTTGCAAAGAATCAGGATAAAGTAATCAATCAACGAAATATAACCAAATTCTAGAATTAGAATTTATAACCCTGTTATGATGCAGTTGATTGAATTAATTTCCCAGTCGAATACATTGCTTCCCAATTCTGTTGGATTCCACTTGTAGTTTCCAAAGCAATGTTTTTCTTGCAAAACCATTCAAAGATCTTTTGGAGATCAAGCATTTTAGTTATGCAAGAAATATAATCAATAAGAAGTTAATATGTAAAGATGTGTAACAGATCAAGTATAGTAGACTTCAATCATATCACAGTCGAATCAATCAATCACTCAGCACATCAGATTTCAATTAAGCATATTAAAGTAGCTGAAATTGATTCAAACTAATTTCATTTCCTTGTTAAAAGAGATAGTACAATTGAGATATGCACAAAACAAGGAACGAAAGGAAAATGGCATTCTAAGCCATACTCAAAAGAGACAAAAACAATCCTAGAGACTCAAACACTATAGAGCAGTCAAAACTTTATTCAGATTCAGAAGACCCTGTGGAAATTTCTTCACTTATATCATCAACATCTTTTGTAAAAGATTCTTCTGATGACGAGGAAATATCAATATAGTGCTTGAAGATTTCATCCATTTTCTCATCTAGAGTAAATAGAGTTCTCCTTAGTGAGTTTATTCTTTTGTTTGCATTATCAAGTCGATCTCTTACACGCCTTTCATATTTAGAGTTTAAAGGAGGAAGTTCTGGATCACTGTCAGAATCAGGCAGTGTCCCTTTTTTCTTTGCTGAGTCAACCTCATCACTGAAATACCATCCAGGATCAGTTTTCTTGAGTCCAATGCAGGGTAAAGTAGCTTTCCCAATAAGATTTTCTATGCTCCAAGTGAGTTTCTTTTCTCGAGATAGATTTACAAACATTGTTCCAACACTTTGCTTATGAATACACCATAAGGTAGCTTATGCCAATCATTGATCCCAACATCAAGAATGTGCCATTTGAATACAGATACCCAGTTTGTTGGTATCCTTTGCATAATTGCATTTAGTAGACAAACATCCCACAGAGTTAGCTTGATCAGATTTGGTCTTCCAGGCAACAAGATATGACCAATGATAAGAGCAATGGTCTTCTCTTCCTTGTCAAGCCATTTGAATAAAAATATTTCCTTTTTCTTGTATCTTCCACGATACCTCATACAATCTTTAAACATTTCTGTTTCCTAGTTATCCGATTCTGTCGGCAGTCAAGCTGATAAGACATATTACGTTCACTTTTCGGACCTGTTATCTTTAGCCAGGTATCATTATTGATTATGATATCCACACCTTTCACTTGAGAATTGTTGAGATTGTTGACAACATAATTTCTATATCAATCTGGTTTTTGATGATGACAACACATTGCTTAATAACAAGCACATGTTGTTGTTGTATTACATGTTCTTATGCTGATTGATTGTGATATCTGTTGAACATGTTTATGTATTGTGTTACATGTTCCTGTGTTGATTGATTGATATATATCTGGAACATGTTTACATGCCTTATGTGCTATGTGCTATGCATAATTTCATATGTTTTACTGCACATGTTTTAAAGTTGAAAATCACAAGCACTTTTATGAACTTATTCTTGTGCGACAAAGTAATAGTACAGTCGACTACATTACTATTGGATTTGACTTTGCTAAAATCTTTGTACAGACTTTGAGAACCAGTGCTATGTGTTATTTTGAGAAGAAAAGAATTTCAAAATGTTTTACATGTTGATAGTCGAATATATGTGCTACACATTCGATTGTATCTGTTGTCTGATTTGGAATTCTGTTATGCTCTTGCACTCTAACGGCTATATTTTTGAAAGTTAGTTGAACATTGCTGACTTAGTCAATTGTATTAAATGTGGTTTGTTTTGGGTTGACTGAAAGCTGCTATGTTGACTCATATGTTATAACTGTCATAATCCAGTCGACTGAATTAGTAACGTATTCAACTAAGAAATCATCTGACTAACAGAAATATATAAATAGACTTAACACGAGTCTGTTAAAAAGACTTTTGATGAACTGACATTTTCATAATTTTGTTTCAGATTTCTCTTAGCTCCAAGAATTCTCAAAGAAGACGGTGGTGATCTTTCTTTAAAGAGATTCAAAGAGGAAATTATACTGAGCATTCATTGTCTGATCAATATCTGCACAAGAAGGTGTTCTGTCATTGATCGTGAAGGCTTGGCATCTTGTGAAGACTGCTGGAATTGATTGTGTGGCATGGCATCCGTGAACACTATTGGTTTTTGACCTGTTGATTGCAGGGAATAGTGCACTTTGAGGATTGTTCAAAGTGGTGTTGGCTGATTGCAGAAGAGGGGATTCTTGCTGCAAGTCTTGCTGGTTTATTGCCTATATTTTGGTTTTGGGTTAGAGAGGAGATTTATATTTTTGACGTGGAAGTCTTCTATAGATTCCTTATTGTAAAAACCGCAACCATTATAGTGCATTTTCTTCCTGGGTTGGAAGGACACTAGATGTAGGCATTGTTGTCCGAACCAATATAAAAACCTGTGTTTGCATTTCTCTATTCCTTATCTTTTACATTATAGTCGACTTTATTCTTTACGCAATCAACTACGTATTTTCCGCTGCATACATATTGTGATTGCTTGCATTTCAAGAAAGTTTAAAAAGCGTTAAACTTTGATTTCAAGACTGCGAAAAGAACTTGTTTTTGAAACAACACCAATTCACCCCTCTCTTGGTGAAGAAAGAAGCCAACCTCGTTTTCCAACAATTGGCACTAGAGCTGATTTTCATAAGATATTTGAAAATCTAGTCGACTCTGTTTTTTTCTAATTCGACTATACACCTTGGGATGGCTTCCTGTTTTCAAACTTTTGGTGAAGGTGCTTCAACAAACAGACTACCTCTGTTTGCTGGTGAAAATTATCCTTTTTGGAAAATTAGAATGCAAATCTTTCTTGAATCGCAAGACAAAGGAATCTTGGATGCTACTTTAAATGGACCTTTTGTGCCTACAAAAACTGTTGAGAAAGAAAGTGTTTTGAAACCTTTTACTGAGTGGACTGCTGATGAAAATAGAAAAGCTCAGTATGATATTAAAGCTAGAAATATTATTGCCTCTACACTAACTGTTGATGAATTTTTCAGGATATCTCAATGCAAATCCGCAAAGGAAATGTGGGATGTCTAAGAGGTAACTCATGAAGGCACTGATGAAGTAAAGAGAGAAAGAAAGAAATCACTGATACAAGAGTACGAATTGTTTAGAATGAAAGCTGGTGAAAGCATCTATGATGTGCAGAAACGATTCACTCACATTGTAAATCATCTCATGGCTCTCGGGAAAGTCTTTGATAAAGAAGAAATCAATATCAAGATTCTGAAAAGTCTGAACAGAAATTGGCAACCAAAAGTCACAACAATCTTTGAATCCAAATACCTCACAATGATGAACATGGCTACCTTGTTTGGTAAGTTACGTGAACACGAATTGGAACTCGGTAGATTCAAGGATAAAGAGGAGATTGAAGAGAAGAAGTCCATTGCTCTGAAAGCTTCAAGCAAGAATAACTTAGAAACAGACATGGACAAAAGAGAATTGATGACCTTGATGGTCAGAAAATTTATCCGCCTTATTCAAAATGATAGTCAACTGTCTAACCATGCAGGTCAAGGTAAAAAGAATAGCTTCAGCAAAAACATTGTCCAGTGTACGAGTGTGGAATTAAGGGCACATCAAGCTTGATTGTCCTGAATTACAGCCGAAGCAGAAAGGAAAAAAGATTCCCTAAAGGCAAAAATCTGAAAAGAAAAGGAGCATACATTGCTTGGGAGAATAAAGATTCTGAAAGCTCAAGTGATGAAGATGTTGATCAAGATGAGGAATCCAACATTTGCCACATGGCTGAAACATCAAGTAATGACACTTACAGTGATGAAGAATTTGAGAAGCTACCAATAGAAGAGAAGTATCAGCAAATAATTGAAACATTCAGAGAACTGCATGTTGAAGCCATGCGACTGCAGTACAAGGTAAATCGACTAGCTCTGAAAGGAGAGACTATGAGTATAGAATTAATAACCTTGTTGCTGAGAATGAAAGATTAGAAATAGAGTTAAATGAAGCTTTGTTATCTGCTAAGAATGTTAAGATTGAAACTGTTACAGTAGATAAAATCTGTGAAAATTGTCCTGCACATATTGAAAAGATAGATTACTTAACTAGCACGCTAGCTAAGTTTACTCAAGGAAGAGACAATTTAGATGTTGTACTAAAATCATCTAGCAGAGCTATTTACAGACAAGGAATAGGTTACAAAGCTTAATCTAGCAGAACCAATACTAAGAGATTTATTGATTTAAGCAAACCTGCTAAGAATGCATGTTTCTATTGTAATTGTGTTGGTCATACTATTAGAAATTGTTATTACAGAAATGTTGTCGTTCCTAAAAAATTATGTTTGGAAACCAAAGGAACAAGTAACAAGGACTGACAATAATGGACCCAAAGTTAAATGGGTACCAACAACCAAATCTTAATCTGTTTTGCAGGATACAAAGCTGATGCAGTGTGATCTCAAGGATGGATCGATCTGGATTAAAATCATTGTCTTGAGAATCTAGAACTGGTAAATCTGTATCAATCTACTACATTATGCTTGAATTGATTGTTGGTTTTTGTGTGATCACATGAATGAATTGTCTGTCTGAGTGAATGATTGATTGATTGTGTGTAAAACTCTGTTTTCACGTGTCCAAGTCGACTACTTTAATAATTCATTCGACTAGGCCTTGTACACTCTGTCAATCGGATTCATTAGAGATTCAACTATTTATATTCTCACTAAATGTGTCTGAATTTTTCAAATCATTCATTGTTGCAAAAATATTGTCGAAAGTTTCCCTCCATTTTTTATCTGCACCTAATATGTTTGTAAAACTTTGATAATCATGGGTCACTACATTTATTCTCTTTGATTTGTTATTCCTGTATCCTCGATCTTCTTGAGAAAGACCCTCATTCTTCTGCAATCACATGACTTCAAGCCCCATACCAAGAAGAAGGTTCAAAACTACTGCTTCAAGAAATACCAGAAGGCTGTCTGAATTACACTGCTGGATCAGTGATGATGAAGCGCAGTCTAGATATCTCGATTGCTGGAGAAGAACTTTAGTGACACATAAATTTCTAAAGTTGAAGTTTTTCAAGGTTGAAGGGTTTCTATTTCAGGGATGGCTTAAGTGCCAAGGATTAAAGAAATTTGTTGAAATGGCGAGCCCTTGGTATCCAGATATGGTGAAGGTTTTCTACTGCAACTTAAAAGTTGAAAATGGTATTCTCTGTTCTCATGTAAAAGGGGTAGACATCAAACTGACTAATGAAGTCTGGAGTGCTATTGGTGGATTAAAGATTGGAGGAGAAAAATGTCATCTAGGGATAGACGGTTTCCACAAGTTTACTGAATATAAAAATTGTTTGAGAAATGCTAGTGATTGCAAGGATTATTCAAATTAGGTAAAATATCTTTTTTGGTCCTAGTTTTGGTTGGTAATATTCGAAATGGTCCCCATTTTATTTTTCTGTTCAATGTAGTCCTATGAATGTAATTTGTGTTCAATTTAGTCCTTTTTTCTGTTCCATGTAGTCCTAAAGAACGTAATTTGTGTTCAATTTAGTCCTTGTTTATGGTTCACGGAGTTCGGAAAAAGGACTAAATTGAACACAAATTACGTTCTTTAGGACTACATTGAACAGAAAAAGGACTAAATTGAACACACATTAAGTTCTTTAAGACTACTTTGAACAGAAAAAAAATGGGGACCATTTCGAATATTCCCAATCAAAACTAGGACCAAAAAAGGTATTATACCTAATTTGAATATTCCCAATCAAGACTAGAGGAATGAAGAAAGATGAAAGATTAACCATCTATGTCATCACCTATATACTCATGGCTAGAGGAGGAAATTATGCACAAGCCATGATAACGATTTTTAGACCGTTATTTTCATGGTTAAATTGATATCAAAATACACCCTGTATGGCTTAGAATGAACTTAGAATCAAGTAAAACACTTAAGTTGAGTCATTTGAGAGTCAAAAGTTGTTTTTAGAGCTATTATGCTTGTTTTGCATTGTTTTTGCAGGGTTTTGAGGAGAATTAAGAATGGAATTGAAGAAGGAAGGTCTTAGACCCAAAGAAGAAAAAGAAAAATGAAGAAAAGAAGAGTCTATGCACCGCTCAGTGTTAAAATGCACCGCTCAGTGCCAATATTCGAGGGAAAGATGCTGTCTGGTGCCCAGGCGGTGACGCTGAGCGTCTAGAGCGATTAGACACAAATCGCTCAGCGGTGAAACTGACCGCTGAGCGGTGGAGCGGCTTGGGAGAAACCGTTGAGCGGTAAAGTTGGACGCTGAGCGGTTGTCTGCTGGGCTTGGGCTTAAATTTTGTTACTTTTATGCCCTATATATAGCCAGTGCGATTCAAATAATATTCTTTTTGGCATAAGAGGACGTCCAGAGCTATTTTACACTCCTTGGAGAAGATTTCTTGGATGCTTAGGCTCCATTTTATCATATCTAGGGCTTGCTTTTCCATTCTTTCATTGTATTTCATCTAGTTTCACCATGTCAATGGTGAACTAAACCCTTTGTTGTTGGGGAACAATGTAATCTTTTGAAATTCTCTTTTATTGAAATTCTTGTTTTATTCATATGCTTGCATATGCTGTTTTTATCAATTGTGGGTTCTTTATCTATGCTCCATGCTATTATCATTTAAGTCATTTGATAAATAGATGTTTGCCTTTGTCGATACGGGGACGTACGGGGAAGTCATGAACTGATAAGGAATTCTTGATCAACAAATACCACCTAGGGATAGGGGGTAGGACGATCAATTGTATTTGCTTTTGTGCTACTTGCATTGCTAATTACTAGGGGAGACTAGGGATAGTAAGTCAGTAACTAGTAGTAGGCTCCTCTCGCCGAGGTATCGGTGATAACGGTCTCAAAACCGTTATTTTCATGCATAAATTTGATATTAAAACACACCCTTTGTAGCTGAAAATGAGCTTAGAATCAAGTAAACTCTTAAGTTGTGTTACATGAGAGTCAAAAGTTGTTTTTAGAGATATTATGCTTGTTTTGCATTGTTTTGCAGGGTTTTTGATGAAAATGGAAGATGGCAATGAAGTAGGAAGGTCATAGACTCAAGAATGAAGGAGAAAAAGGAAGAAAAGAAGAGTCTGTGAATCGCTCAGCGGTAAATTTCACCGCTGAGCGTCCTAGTGCAACGAAAATTTGTTGTCTGGCGCCCTAGCGGTGACGCTGAGCATCCAGAGCGACAAGAGGCAAACCGCTCAACAGTCATTTTAGGCGGGCGGTGGCGTGTGTTGAAGGAAACCGCTGACTGGCCAATTTAGGTGCTTGGGCGGTTGTCTGTTTTTATATTTTAGATTTTGAGATCTTTCTGTTATCTTGTTGGCTTATATATAGCCATAGGGCGAATCCAATGTAATTCTTTTGGCAGAGAACAAGTCTGTAGCTGCTTTACACCTTTGGAGGAGATTTCCTGGATGCTTAGGCTCCACTTTATCATATCTAGGGTTTGCTTTTCCATTCTTTCATTGTATTTCATCCAGTTTCACCATGTCAATGGTGAACTAAACCATTTGTTGTTGGGGAACAATGTAACCTTTTGAAACTCTCTTTTATTGAAATTCTTGTTTTATTCATATGCTTGCATATGCTGTTATTATCAATTGTGGGTTCTTTATCTATGCTTTATGCTATTATCATTTAAGTCATTTGATAAATAGATGTTTTCCTTTGTCGATACAGGGACGTACGGGGAAGTCATGAACTGATAAGGAATTCTTGATCAACAAATACCACCTAGGGATAGGGGGTAGGACGATCAATTGTATTTGCTTTTGTGGTACTTGCACTGCTAATTACAAGGGGAGACTAGGGATAGTAAGTCAGTAACTAGTAGTAGGCTCCTCTCACCGACGGATCGGTGATAACGGTCTCAAAACCGTTATTTTCATGCATAAATTTGATATTAAAACACACCCTCTGTAGCTTAAAATGAGCTTAGAATCAAGTAAACTCTTAAGTTGTGTTACATGAGAGTCAAAAGTTGTTTTTAGAGATATTATGCTTGTTTTGCATTGTTTTGCAGGGTTTTTGATGAAAATGGAAGATGGCAATGAAGTAGGAAGGTCATAGACTCAAGAATGAAGGAGAAAAAGGAAGAAAAGAAGAGTTTGTGAATCGCTCAGCGGTAAATTCCACCGCTGAGCGTCCTAGTGCAACGAAAATTTGTTGTCTGGCGCCCTAGCGGTGACACTGAGCGTCTAGAGCGACAAGAGGCAAACCGCTCAGCAGTCATTTAAGGCGGGCGATGGCGTGTGTTGAGGCAAACCGCTGAGCGGCCAATTTAGATGCTTGGGCGGTTGTCTGTTTTTATATTTTAGATTTTGAGATATTTCTGTTATCTTGGTGGCTTATATATAGCCATAGGGCGAATCAAATGTAATTCTTTTGGCAGAGTACAAGTTCGTAGCTGCTTTACACCTTTGGAGGAGATTTCTTGGATGCTTAGGCTCCACTTTATCAATTCTAGGGTTTGCTTTTCCATTCTTCCATTTAGTTCATCTAGTTTCACCATGATTATGGTGAACTAAACCCTTAGTTGTTGGGGAACAATGTAATCTTTTGAAACTCTCATGTATTGAAGTTCTTGTTTACTTTATATGCTTGCATATGCTTAATTTATCAATTGTTGGGTTCTTTACCTTTGCTTAATGTTTCTACAGTTTAACTCATTCGGTAGATGTTGTTTGTCTTTATTGATACGGGGACGTACGGTAATGTCAAAAACTGGGGATAATTCCTTGATTATGTTAATACCGCCTAGGGATAGGGGTAGGAAGATCAATTGTATCTTGCTTCCGCTCATTATGCATTATTAGTTACTAGGGGAGGCTAGGGATAACAAGCCGGTAATTAGTAATAGACTCTTTTCACCAAGGGATTGGGTTAAGGGTAGACCAAGAAAGTTTGCATGACAATATGATAAATAAGCAAAGTAAATAAGAAGAGTAGATATATGAGAGTGGATAAGATGAAATTGTAAACCCCAACAACCTCATTCATTCATAGTTTCTCTTCGGCAATTGAATTCTTGCATTTGCATGTTTATTTTTGTTTTGCATTTGAAACATTTAAAATTATTTTCCTTTCTCAAGTCTTAAACAATTAGTTTACACGAAAGATGAGGCCTTAAGAGTCCTTTGGGAAGAACGATATTGGGTTTACCAATTATTATTACTTGATACGATCTGATACACTTGCCAAGGGTTTAACAAGTTTTTTGCGCCGTTGTCGGGGACTCTTGGTTTACCTTTTTCAAGTAGCGTAAACTAATTAAAAATGACTTGATTTTATGTTTATTTTTATTTTTGTTCTAATAAATGTTTTCTAGGGTTTTGTGCCTAATGTTTGCAGGATACAGTTTGGACAAGAATTTGATTATATGGGCACTCAATTCTATCAAAATGATTTCAACCACTGGTGGGAACCTCATTCAAATATGTATCAAAGCCAATTTGGGCAACAATCCTCTTTGCCGAGAGAAACGTTAGGGGAAGCTGAACAACGCTTACAGAAGAAACAATTCTCTTTGCAGAAAGAAACGTTTGGGAAGGTCGAACAAGGTTTTTAAGAAAAACAATCTTCTGTACAAAGAGAAACATTGGGTGAAGCTGAAGAACATTTACGGTAGGGACAACTCTCTTGCATGTTAAAGTCTCTAGGTATTATTAGGGTTAATACTGAAGTTAGCCCTAAAGAAGAGTGTCAAGCCACTATCTCTGAAAGTGATAAGGTTATTGATGAGGAGAAGATATAGGAAGAAAAGATAAAGATAGATGAGGAGAAGATAGAAAGAGAGGAGAAAAAGATAACGGAGACAAAAACAGAAAGGTTGAGTGAGGAAGACCAAGATGAGGAGAAAGAAAAAGAAGTGGTTGAAAGAAAAGAAAAAAATAGAAAATATGCGAAAATAAAGAAGAAAAGAGAAAAAAAGAAAGTTGAGGGAGGAGATTAAGAAAAAGAGGAAAAGAGGAAAGAAGAAAAGATTATATGCAAAACCTCTTCCTCATCAAAAGAAATATCATAGGAAAGAAAAGAAATTTATGTGCTCTATGAAGATCTTCAAGAAATTGGGGATCAAAGTTCCTATGATTGAAACATGGAAACAGGTGCTTGGTGTTCTTAATTTTATGAAGAAATTTAGCAGGAAAAAGAAAAATAATAGAATATCATGCAAAGAGAATCAACGCCTACTGATGGGTGTTTGAACTCTACCGGGTCAAGCTAATGATATTAAAAGAGCGCTTACTGGGAGGTACCCTAGTGATTGTTGTACATTAATTTTCTTTTACTTGGACTTGTAAATATTGGTATTTTTGAACAATTTTTGGGTAGCATCTATTGAGGGATGCAAAATTTTATGTACCTACTGAAGGATACAGGAAGGTACAGCTACTGATGGGTGTTGGTAAGATTCGCACTTGCTGATGAGTGCTAAATAGGTTTGGGTCAGGCTCGTGACATTAAACAAGCGCTATTGGGAGGCAACCCAGGTTTCTTTTACTTTTCCACTTTGAATCCTTAGAGTAGGTTGAATTTTGTTTAGTAGTGTTTGTGTCTATGCTTGGCTTGTACAATGGTTCTGATGGTAGTATTAAAAATGCATGATAAGTATTGGATAATGATTGAATGTGGTTGACTGAGAATGTATGTGTGTTGATATCTAGTTAAATGATTCACTAATTATACGAATAGATGTGTTATGGTTCATGATTGTGATTGGGATGCTAAGCAGGATAAATGAATGATGTGAGAGAAAGCATGTGTGTGAGGTTTTGAGCTCCAGAGTTCTTTCTGATATATGTACTGTTCATAGGGAATCATGAATGATATTGCCTTAGTCTTGATAATTGATTGATTTGCATGCTTATGTTATATGATCAAGGCCATGTTTGGAAGCCCTTATCTAGCCAAAATTTCACCCAACAAGTTTAAAATTTTATACCCTTTTTGAACCTTGGCCTTAAACAAGATGAGAACCCTTGATTTGAAATTATTTATCTTGAGTAGGGTTGAGAATAATTTTATATGATGAAAAGGTTCAAGTTTGGGGTTGTATGGGGAAAATTGAAAGGCAAAAGAAGAGCATTGAGTTCAAGTATTGAGAAGAAAAATGCATGAGTAAAGAAGAAAAGGAAAAAGTAAAAACATGAAAAAGGAACTCAATGCAAAATTGATAAAAAGGGAAGAAGTTGGGAATAAAGGAGTTTGGTGATAGATAGAGTTTAAACTTGAACCTTTTCAATGATGAAATAGCTCTCTTATCTCAAGGATTTTGCAATCTAGAAAAACCAAATTTTCTTGATAGCCTAGCCTCATTATAAGCCTTGGAAAAGTCCTTGTGATGGTATTTGCATGTAAGGATTTTGATTGTTTTAGATAAATGGCAATATTGTTTTATATGACATGTGAATAATAAAGAGTGGAGTGATTTCTTAAACACTTAAATGATTGAGTGAAACACTTGCTTGGTAGGAATTGTTGAAATCCATGGTTACATCTATGCTTAGTGGATTGATCATTCATGAATAAAACATCTGTTGGGAAATATTGAAGTAGGTGAACTAGATTGGATTGAAAGCATGCTTGCATTTTGGTAGGATTCCACTGAAAATCTGAATTAACTTGTCATGGAGAAAAGGGTTTTGAAAAGTGTAGAACTACCTGATGAAAAATTGGAAGGCCAAGTTTTGTTTTATTTTGCTTGAGGACAAGCAAAGTTTTAAGTTTGGGGTTGTGATAACGGTCTCAAAACCATTATTTTCATGCATAAATTTGATATTAAAACACACCCTTTGTAGCTTAAAATGAGCTTAGAATCAAGTAAAACTCTTAAGTTGTGTTACATGAGAGTCAAAAGTTGTTTTTAGAGATATTATGCTTGTTTTGCATTGTTTTGCAGGGTTTTTGATGAAAATGGAAGATGGCAATGAAGTAGGAAGGTCATAGACTCAAGAAGGAAGGAGAAAAAGGCAGAAAAGAAGAGTTTGTGAACCGCTCAGCGATAAATTCCACCGTTGAGCGTCCTAGTGCAAGGAAAAGTTGTTGTCTGGCGCCCAGGCGGTGACGCTGAGCGTCCAGAGCGACAAGAGGCAAACAGCTCAGCGGTCATTTTAGGAGCCTGGGGGGTGGCGTGTGTTGAGGCAAACTGCTGAGCGGCCAATTTAGGCACCTGAGCGGCTGTCTGTTTTTATCTTTTGGATTTTGAGATCTTTCTGTTATCTTTTTGGCTTATATATAGCCCTAGGGCGAATCCAAATGTAATTCTTTTGGCAGAGAACAAGTCCATAGTAGCTTTACACATTTGGAGGAGATTTCTTGGATGCTTAGGCTCCACTTTATCAATTCTAGGGTTTGCTTTTCCATTCTTCCATTTAGTTCATCTAGTTTCACCATGATTATGGTGAACTAAACCCTTAGTTCTTGGGGAACAATGTAATCTTTTGAAACTCTCATGTATTGAAATTCTTGTTTACTTTATATGCTTGCATATGCTTAATTTATCAATTGTTGGGTTCTTTACCTTTGCTTAATGATTCTACAGTTTAACTCATTCGGTAGATGTTGTTTGTCTTTATTGATACGGGGACGTACGGTAATGTCATGAACTGGGGATAATTCCTTGATGTTAATACCGCCTAGGGATAGGGGTAGGAAGATCAATTGTATTTTGCTTCCGCTCATTATGCATTATTAGTTACTAGGGGAGGCTAGGGATAGCAAGCCGATAATTAATAATAGGCTCTTTTCACCAAGGGATTGGGTTAAGGGTAGACCAAGAAAGTTTGCATGGCAATATGATAAATAAGCAAAGTAAATAAGAATAGTAGATATATGAGAGTGGATAAGATGAAATTGTAAACCCCAACAACCTCATTCATTCATAGTTTCTCTTCGTCAATTGAATTCTTGCATTTGCATGTTTATTTTTGTTTTGCATTTGAAACATTTAAAATTATTTTCCTTTCTCAAGTCTTAAACAATTAGTTTACACGAAAGATGAGGCCTCAAGAATCCTTTGGGAAGAACGATATTGGGTTTACCAATTATTATTACCTGATACGATCTGGTACACCTGCCAGGGGTTTAACAATTGGTTTAGGGTAGAATAAGAAAGTTACATGACAATTAGATAATAAATCGAATTTAATAAGAATAGTAGATATAAGGGAGTGGATAAGATGAAATTGAAAACCCCAACAACTTCATTCATCCATACCTTTTTCTTGTCAATTGAATCAACTGCATTTGCATATTTATTTTTTTGTTTTGCATTTAAAACACAATTAAATTTTCTTTCAAGTCTTATAAGATTAATTTACACGAAAGATCAGGCCTTTGAGTCCTTTGGGAGAACGATATTGGGTTTTACCAATTATATTACTTGATAACGATCTAGTACACTTACCAGGGGTTAAACAAGCCACTATTGAAGATCTAATGCTGCTGAAAGCTTTGAAAGAGAATATTCAGGTGGACTGGCCTGCGGTAATCTCTGTCAACATGCTGAAAGTAACCAAGTCAGAATCTGGAAAGCTACCTTACTGTGTTTTCATTTCAAAGGTAATAATTTACTGTGGTGTGGAATGAATTGGTGAATCAAGTGAACAGTATCAATGTGCATGCCGCATTGACAAGACTGTTCTTCACCTAATGCACATGGTGAAAACATCTGAAGGATGGACATAAAAAGATGAACCTGTGAGGAACAACAGCCCTGCATCTTCTTCTCAAATGAATCAGTACAGGGCGAGAAATGAATTTGAAAGAATTGTTCTGAACAAATTGAATGAAATTGAAAGGAAGCTTGATGAACAAATTAACAAAAGTCATCTAAACAAGGTGAATGAAACTTCTGAAGAAGCAAACTCTTTTAACAAACCTTCTCAAGGAAGTAAGGATGAAGATAGTAAGGAAACAAGATCTGAGGATAATGAAAGTGACATGATTCTTAATGATTTCGTCAATAAAAAGAGAAAGAAAAACTAGTTCTATCATAGGTGTTTCCTTTTATCTTAGTATTTTCTTTTGTATTTGGCTTAGTATGCCATTTTTTTTGTTTTGTTTGTTCCTCGATTTTGTTCTATCATTGTAATATCCTCTTTTCAAGGAAATGAAATCAGTAGTTTGAATCAACACTATTGCTTTTAATTTGATTGATATTGCTTGACCTGAGTCTGAAGATTGTATCATTGCATATCTAAATTGTTTGTTATCTTGTCTTTGATACAACTATATGCTAAACTGATTGTTCAATCTGTGATATGCTGCATTGTGCATCTAATCTGATTTTATTACATATGCATAATGACAGGGGGAGTATCACTCATTACACATTTTTAGTTCACATGCCTGCATTTCAGGAGGAGTTATCATTTACATGTGATTAAATGTGATATAGGAATCATCATTGCATTTGAAAATTTGAATATTTTTTTATGCATCTCTATTTTTTCGATTATTCAGCAACATATCTAGAGCATACCTATTTTTGCTAATGCACAAAGGGGGAGAGAATTTATGATCTTGTGATGCTATATGAAAGGGGGAGAATAGTTATTCTATCTGATGCATAATCTGCTTGATATTATTTGCTTTTATCTGTGTTACATGTAGAGTACTTGAACTGTGATCACTATGTTATATTTCTTTTGTTACTCTGTTGTGTATTAAAGTGTCCAAACATGGTTGGTTATTAATCATGGTTGTGCATCGTAAAAAAAGGGGGAGATTGTTGAGATTGTTGACAACACAATTTCTATATCAATCTGGTTTTTGATGATGACAACACATTGCTTAATAACAAACACATGTTGTTGTTGTATTACATGTTCTTATGCTAATTGATTGTGATATCTGTTGAACATGTTTATGTATTGTGTTACATGATCCTGTGTTGATTGATTGATATATATATATGGAACTTGTTTACATGCTTTATGTGTTATGTGCTATGCATCATTTCATATGTTTTACTGCACATGTTTTAAAGTTGAAAATCACAAGCACTCTTATGAACTTATTCTTGTGCGACAAAATAATAGTACATTCGACTACATTACTAATGGATTCGACTTTGCTAAAATCTTTGTATAGACTTTGAGAACCAGTGCTATGTGTTATTCTGAGAAGAAAAGAATTTCAAAATGTTTTACATGTTGATAGTCGAATATGTGTGCTACACATTCGACTATATCTGTTGTGTGATTTGGAATTCTGTTATGCTCTTGCACTCTAACGGCTATATTTTTGAAAGTTAGTTGAACATTGGTGACTTAGTCAACTGTATTAAATGTGGTTTGTTTTTGGTTGACTGAAAGATGCTATGTTGACTGATCTGTTATAACTGTCATAATCTAGTCGACTGAATTAGTAGCGTATTCGACTGAGAAATCATCTGACTAACAGAAATCTATAAATAGACTTAACACGAGTATGTTAAAAAGACTTTTGATGAACTGACATTTTCATAATTTTGTTTTAGATTTCTCTTAGCTCCAAGAATTCTCCAAGAAGACAGTGGTGATGTTTCTTGAAAGAGATTCAACGAGGAGATTATACTGCGCATTTATTGTCTGATCAATATCTGCACAAAAAGGTGTTCTTTCATTGATCGTGAAGGCTTGGCATCCTGTGAAGACTGCTGGAATTGATTGTGCAGCCTGGCATCCGTGAAGACTGTTGGTTTTTGACCTGTTGATTGCAGGGGATAGTGCAATTTGAGGATTGTTCAAAGTGGTGTTGGCAGATTGCAGAAGAGGGGATTCTTGCTGCAAGTCTTGCTGGTTTATTGTCTATATTTTTGTTTTGGGTTAGAGAGGAGATTTATATTTTTGACGTGGAGGTCTTCTATAGTGCATTTGCTTCCTAGGTTGGAAGGACAGTGGATATAGGCATTGGTAGCCGAACCAGTATAAAAACCTGTGTTTGCATTTCTCTATCCCTTATCTTTTACATTACAGTCGACTTTATTCTTTACGCACTCAACTACGTATTTTCCGTTGCATACATATTCTGATTGCTAGCATTTCAAGAAAGTTTAAAAAGCTTTAGACTTTGATTTCAAGATTGCGAAAAGAACTTGTTTTTGAAACAACACCAATTCACCCCCCTCTTGGTGAAGAAAGAAGCCAACCTGTTTTCCAACAAGAATGATTATCTCCGTTCACTTCTTTGACATTGTTGTAGAAGACTTCAACAAGTTCTGGATAGCAGTCCCCCTTCATCCTTGAGTTCATACTACACCTGCTGTATTGTTAGTCTTTGGGTCCATGAATGTCAGTCTTTTGGTTGCTGGTACCCATTTAACTTTGGGTCCATGATTGTTAGTTTTTATCACTTGTTCCTTTGGTCTCCAAACATATAATCCTTTCGGAACAGCAACAAGTCTATAATAACAATTTTTAATATTGTGACCAACACAATTACAATAAAAACATGCATTTTTAGCAGGTTTACTTAAATCAATAAATCTCTTAGTATTAGTTCTATTAGATTGAGCTTTGTATCCTATTCCTTGCCTGTATATAGCTCTGCCAAAGGATTTTAAAACAACATTTAAATTATCTGTACCTTGAGTAAACTTAGCTAGAGTGCTAGTCAAGTAATCTATCTTTTCAATATGAGTAGGACAATTTTCACAAGGTTTGTCTATTGTAACAATTTCAATTTTAATTTCCTTAACAGATAACAAAGCATCATTCAATTCTTTCTCTAATTTTTCATTTTCAGCAACAAGGTTGTTAATCCTATATTCATAATCTCTCCTTTCAGAGTTTAGTCGATGAACCATGTACTATAGTGGCATTGCTTCAGCATGCAGTTCTTGAAAAGCATCTCGCAACAGATCATACTTGATTTCCACTGGTTCATTTGAGATGTCTGCATCACTTTCGTAATCGTCTGAGGTTACTCCAGTCATATAGCACATGTTAGATTCCTCCTCTTGATCAGCATCCTCATCACTTGAGCTTTCAGAATCTGTATTCTCCCAAGCAATGTATGCTCCTTTTCTCTTCATGCTTCTGACTTGAGGGAATCATTTCTTGCTTTTCTTCTTAGGCTTTAATTCAGGACATTCAGGCTTGATGTGTCCTTCCTTTCCACATTCGTAACATTGGACAACATTTGTACTGAAGCTTTTCCTTTTTCCTTGACCTGCATGGTTAGTCAGTTGACTATCATTATGTATAAGTCGACTAAATTTTCTTACCATCAAGGTCATATATTCTTTCTCGTCCATGTCTGTTTCTGAGTTATTCATGCTTGTAGCCTTTAGAGCAATGGACTTCTTTTCTTAAATCTCCTTTTCATCCTTTAACCTACCAAGTTCCAGTTCATGTTCATGTAGCTTTCCAAACAAGGTAGCCATGTTCATTGTTGTAAGATCTTTGGATTCAGAGATTGCGGTGACTTTTGGTTGCCAATTTCTGTTCAAACTTTTCAGAATCTTGATGTTGATTTCTTCTTTATCAAATGCTTTCCCAAGAGCCATGAGATGATTTACAATATGTTTGAATCTTTTCTGTACATCATAGATGGTTTCTCCAGCCTTCATTCTAAACATTTCATTGTCTTGTATCAAGGAGTTCTTTCTTGCTCTCTTTACTTCATCCGTGCCTTCATGTGTTACCTCTAAGACATCCCCCATTTCCTTTGCAAATTTACATTGAGATATCCTGAAAAATTCATCAACTATTAGTGTAGGGGCAATAATATTTCTAGCTTTAATATCACACTGAGCTTTTCTATTTTCATCAGTAGTCCACTCAGTAAAAGGTTTTAAAGTAGTTTTCTCATCAATAGTTTTAGTAGGCACAAAAGGACCATTTAAAGTTGCATCCAAAATTCCTTTATCTTGTGATTCAAGAAAGATTTGCATTCTGATTTTCCAAAATGGATAATTTTCGCCAGCAAACAGAGGTGGTCTGTTTGTTGAAGCACTTTCACCAAAAGTTTGAAAACAGGAAGCGATCCCCAGGTTTATAGTTGAATCAATGAAAAACAGAGTCGACTAGTTTTTCAAATATTTTATGAAAACAAGCTCTGGTGCCAGTTGTTTGAAAACAGGTAGGCTTCTTTTTACACCAAGAGGGGGTGAATTGGTGGGTCATCAAAATCAGAATATTTTCGCAATCTTTAAATCAAAGTATGAAACTTTACAAACTTTCTTGAAATGCAAGTAATGAAAATTCGTGTGTAGCGGAAAAACATAGTTTGCGCAAATAGTAAAGTCGACTGTAAGTAAAAGTGCAGGGAATGAGAAAATCAAACACTAGTTTTTATACTGCTTCAGCCAACAATGCCTACATCCAGTGTCCTTCCAACCCAGGAAGCAAATGCACTATAATGGTTACGGTTTTTACAACAAGGAATTTATAGAAGATCTCCACGTCAAAAATATAAATCTCCTCTCTAACCCTCTAATCAAAATATAGGCAGAAAACACATCAAGACTTGCAGCAAGATGTCCCCTCTCCTACAATCTGCCAAACACCACTTTGAACAATCCTCAATGTGAACCAGACTCCACGAGTCTATCCCCTGTAGTCACAACAGGTCCAATATAGCAACAACACAGATGCTAAACAGATTCTTGATCAAACCAGAAACACCTTCAATGTGCAGAATGTGATCAAGCAATGAGCGCACAAACAATCTCCCTTTGAATCTCTTTCAAGAAAGATCACCACCGTCTTCTTTGAGAATTCTTGGAGCTCTATAAATCAGAGATATCAATCTGAAACAGAATATGAAAATGTTAGATCATCAAAAGTCTCTGAACAACTTCGTGTTTTGTCAATTTATAGATTTCTGTTTAACAGACATTCTTTGAGTCGAATAAGTTACTAATACAGTCGAGTATGTTATGATAGTTATAACAGTTCAGTCAAACTGGTAGCATTCAATTAAACAAATTAAAAACTCATTTAATACAGTTGACGTACTATTCAATGCTCAACTAACTTTTGAAAATATAGCCGTTACTGTACATGAGCATAACATAATTTCAAATCAAACAACAAATACAGTCGAATATGTGGCACCCATAGTCGACTTCGACAAGTAAGAACAATTTGAAATTCTTTTCTTCTCAAAATCTTACAAAGCACTGATTCTCAAAATTTGTACAAAGATTTTAGTATAGTCGAATCAATTAATGATGGAGTTGACTTTACTGCAGCTTTGTCACACAGTTATAAATTCACAAAAGTGCTTTGTGTTTTCATGCTTTAAAACATGTGCAATGTATCCAGAAATGATGTAACAAGTACAAGCTTAATATGTATGCATTCACATAGCAATATAGCACATAAACTTGTTCAACAGATATATCAAACAGTCAGCATAAGAACATGTAACACAACAACAACATAAGTGTGTTATTAAGTAATGTGTTGTCATCATCAAAAACCAGAGTGATATAGATATTGTGTTGTCAACAATCTCAACAATCTCCCCCTTTTTTGGTGATGCACAACCATTATTAATAACCAACCATGATTAATAATTTCAAAAGTTTTTTCACATATTCAGCTCAAGGTTGAAAGGATAGAACAAACATTGTTCTTTGTTGGGTGAACATATTGGCATTGGCTTACAAAGGAGAAGAATAGATGGCCTTGTCATTTGTAACAAGCAAACAAGTGGTTCAACATATAAATTTAGGCAAAATCAATTATGATTCCAAAGCAATAGCCTTCAATCAACAATAAAATCTAGAGTCCAACCTCTCACAGGTTAACTCAAGTTCCACAATCTTGATAAACATCCTGCCCAACATATTAATCACAATTGAAACCATGCATCTGTCTTAACCAACTATGAGCATCCACCATCTATGCTTACAAGCTAAACAATCATTAACTCAACATGCATCTCAAAACAGTAAAGAAAACACTAGATAATATTACTCATCACAAACAACAGATTATCATCACAGCATCGCAGCACAATTTATTAGACCAAAGTCATAGCTTAAACTAAAAAACAATTCAAAATAAAGAAAATGAAAAATCAAAAACATAAAAGTCTTGATCTAGCAGTGTAGCATCCATCAGTAGATGTTGTCATCTGAATCATCAGCCCCTACTGTCACTTTGACTTCGAACGGACTTGCCACCTCATCCACTAGCTTAGGCTTGGTCCCTAGGCGAAGACATGTGAGTGCTATGAAGTTCGGGAGAAGCAGTGTATAACCTAACAACACTCAAACATTCAAAGCCAAATCAAACCAACCCACACAATTAAATGAACTTAAAAAGAAGGGTTTAGAAAGTTGGGTTGCCTCCCAGCAAGTGCTTGTTTAATGTCATTAGCTTGACACCATTATGCTCAAGGGTCAGCTAACTTAATGATTCTAGCAAGGCGTTCAACCTCACCACCCAAGTAATGCTTTAAGCATTACCCATTAACTACCCAACTTCTTTGTGGATCATCAGCAGATGGATCTATCAACGCAATTGCACCATCCAACTTGACATCCTTAACTATGAACGACCCGAAAAAAGCTTGAGGCGGGAATTGAACAATAACACCTATTGACCTGGATGAAAAACCTTCTTCATCAGCTTCCTATCATGACAAAACTTAACTTTTTCCTTGTAATTCCTTAACGAGTCATAAGCATGTAAGCTCATCTCTTCAAGCTCATGAATTTGTCATCTGTTCTTATCAACAATTTCAAAGGGATCAAAATTTAAGAACTTTTGATTATGAGCATCTTTAAACAAAGTAGGACAAGAAAATCCTGACTGAAGGATTTTTGTAGCTATTCTGTCTCCATTAAACTTCCCCCCATAAGGTGAATTATGACAATGCCAAATAATTCCAGCTGCTTCTTCGTTAGTAACACAACACCTCAAAAGATTATCAGCTCCAACTTAAACAAGAAGGGGTCATCCCAAATAAATTGTTTTGCATCATGCAAAAACTTCTTCTGTTTCTAATTAAAATCCTCTGGGATTATTCCTGCAACTTTAAAATTAGTCATTTCAGCAAATCATGGCCTTTGTTGAATATGCAATAGTGTTTCATCTATAAAGGATTCCCAAATTTCTTTTTCCTTGCTTGTACCTTCATCATTAACTAGCCGGGATAAATGATCAATAATTAAATTCTCATTGCCCTTCCTGTCACAAATTTCCACATCAATTTCCTGCAATAAAAGTATCCATCTAATCAACCGTGGTCTAAAATCTGACTTGGTCAACAAATATTTGATGGCCGCATGATCCGTGTATATAATCACCTTAGACCCAATGAGATAGGATATAAATTTATCTAGGGTGTACACTATGGCAGTGAATTCCTTTTCTCTAGTCGTATAATTCAATTGAGCCCCATTCAAAACTTTACTTGCATAAAAGATAGTGTGGAAAACCTTTTCTCTTCTTTGGCCAAGTACAACACCTATGACATAATCATTTGCATCACACATCAACTCACAGTCTTGATCCTAGTTTGGAGCTATAATCACTGGAGCAGAAATCAGTTTCTTCTTCAAGACGTCAAAAACCTTTAATCATTCATCATTGATCTCAAAAAGTATGGCTTTGACAAGGAGATTGCTTAATGGTTTGGCAATCTTGGAGAAATCTTTAATGAACCTTCTATAAAATCCGGCATGCCCCAAAAAGCTTCTGATTCCTTTCACATTTGTTGGTGGTGGAAGTTTTTCATTGACCTCCACTTTAGCTTTGTCAACCTCAATTCCCTTGAAAGAAACCTTTTGACCTAGAATAATACCTTCAGTTACCATGAATACACATTTCTCCCAATTGAGAATAAGGTTTGTCTGGATGCATCTTTTGAGAAAACCTTCCAAGTTAGACAAGCACATATGAAAAGAATCACCAAATAATGAAAAATCATCCATGAAGACTTCAATGCATTTTTCTATCAAATCTACAAAGATTGCCTGCATACATCTTTGAAAAGTGGTATTCATGGTAAGCAAAAGTACCAAATGGCATTTTTCTATAAGCAAAAGTACCAAATGGACAAGTAAACTTCGTCTTCTCCTGGTCTTTTGGATCTACCACAATCTGATTATATCTAGAATAACAGTCCAAAAAGCAATAGAAAACTTGACCTGCAAATCTCTCCAACATCTGATCCATGAAAAGAAGGGGAAAGTGATCCTTCCTTGTGGCCTTATTCAAATTTCTATAGTCAATACACATGTTCCGTCCCGTAACCGTCCTAGTAGGTATGAGCTCATTCTTCTAATTTTAAATAACTGTCATCCCACCTTTCTTTGGAACCACTTGCACAGGGCTAACCCATGCAATATCAAAGATGGGATATATTATACCGGCCTCAAGAAGCTTTAGTACTTCTTTTCTAACTTCTTCCTTCATCACAAGATTCAATCTTCTCTATGGTTGAGCAACTGGTTTGAAGTCATCTTCCATGAAAATCTTCTGCATGCAATAAGTTCGACTTATACCTTTAAGATCAGAAATTGACCATACAATAGCTCCTTTGTTGGCTTTCAAAACTTCCTCCAACTTTTCTTCTTCCTTAGAGGATAGAGCATTACTCATAATAACATGTTTCTTTCCATCTTCCTCTAAGAAAACATACTTCAAATGTGATTGTAACATCTTCAATTCCAGTTTATTTTCCTTGAGTTTTTCCTTAGCATTAATATCTTCAATTTTCGCCTCATGGAAAGGAATTTCTTTTAGCACATCCAAGTCAGTCAAGCACTCATCAATCAATTTCTCTTCTTCATCATTCAAGGCTTCACAAGCATCAATGATGGTTTTCTTTAGAGGAGAAGAAGAACGTACTAACTTCTCTTGATACATACATACTTCTTCAAGTGCGTCAATATGAAAATATGCCTTATCATCATTCGGTTGAGACATGGCTTCAAACACATTAAAATTCACCTCTTCTTCCTGTACTCTTACTTTGAGCTTACCATTCTCCACATCAATTAATACTTTGGCAGTCTTCATAAATGTTCTCCCTAGATTGAGAGGCACATCCACATCCTCCTCCATCTCCATGATGACAAAATCCATCGGAAATAGAAATTTATCTACTCTGACAAGCACATCTTCAACAACCACATAGGGATATTTGAGGGAAATGTATTGTTAAAAATAGAATGACTTAGTTTCAACATTAAGAGGGGGGTGAATTGGTGAAATATAAAAATCAATGTCTTTTTAAAATCTTTTTCGTAAAAGAGAGAACTTTCAAAAGTTTCTTGAAACTCAAGGAAAAAGATTATACAAGTGCAGCAGAAATTGTTGACTACGTAAAATATAAAGTCGACTTGAAATGTAAAGATTTTAGGGATAGAAGATCCAAATGCAGTTTTTATACTGGTTCGGCCAAACTGCCTACATCCAGTGTCCTTCCTGTACCCGGAAGCAAATGCACTATAATGGTCAAGGTTTTTACAACAAGGTTTCTATAGAGACCTCCACGTAAAAATATAAAACACCTTTCTAACCCTCTAACCAAAATATAGGCATACACACACAAAGAACAGCAGGAAGATATCCCCTCCTACAGTCTTTAATCACTTTGAACAATCCTCAAAGTCCCAGAATACAACACGTCCTCTTCCTGTAATCACAACGGGCAGCCACAATCTTCTCAAGATTGAGAGAAGCAGTCAATCATGTTTCAAAACCTCACTGTGAAGTATGATCAATCTGTCTTTCAGCACAAACATTTGCTCTTCAAGGAACCACCAAAGAATGATCACCATGGTCTTTCTTGATGCGTTCTTGGAGCTTTAGCACATTCTACAAATCTGAAAAGAATCAATGAAATCGTTAAATTCACAAAAGTCTTTGTAGAAATCAAACTTGCGTCTATTTATAGTTTATCATGAAATAGACGCTCCTCAAGTCGATTATGCTGCTATAGAGTGGACTATACACAGTCAGATATAACAGTTATAACAGAAAGTAGCAATTAGACCAATTAAATTGATTGTACATTTAATTCAGTTGACTAACAATTAATGCTTGGTCAAAGATATAAAATATAGTTGTTATACTTCACAAGCATCAACAGAAATTCAAAACATAACTAACAAAGTCGGGTAGCTTGTGCATACAATCGACTTTGTCACTTCAATGCAGTTTTGAAAATCTTTCTTTGCAAAAATACTCACAGCACTGTTTGAGAAAGTTTGTGCAAAGTGACGAGTTTTAAGTCGACTTCTTAATCGACTTGCTTCATAATGAAGTCGACTTAAAACTTGCAATTTTTCCACACAATATAAGTTCAACCAAAGTGCATGTGGTTTTCTTTTCTAAATTATATGTTATGCAATCACAGATCATATCTCATGTAAAACGCAGTAATTTTGCACACATAGACAGAATTAACACAAACATTTTCTCAAGTAATCATACACATGAAAGTAATGAACATGTAACACATATCAACATGTAACAACACATGTTGTTATTAATAATGTGTTGTCATCATAAAAAACCAGAAGTTATTTGAGATTGTAAGCTTTAGTTAAACCAGTTCTTCTATTATCAACAATCTCAACAGGTATTAACAACTCCTTGATGCATTTCAGGAATTACATGCTGAAGCAATGAAAATGCATTACCAAGTTAATCGATTAAAAAGTGAGAAAAGAGATCTTAAGCATAGGATTGATAATTTGGTAGATGATAATGAATGCCTCTAAACTAATCTTGAAACTGCTTTGGAATCTTTAAAAAAGGCTAAATCTGAAGTTAAAACGAAAATTTGGGTTTGTAATGTTAAAAACGAAAATTAAACATGCACATGCAAAAGTTTTGATCAATTGACCAGGAAGATAACGTAGGTGATTGATATGGATGAATGATGTTGTTGGGGTTTCCGACGTATCCTAATCCACTCTCATTAATTTACGAATTCTACTTTATTCGACTTTCTTTATTAATGTTAATGCCACTTTCTAATTTACCCTAATCCAAATGTCTTGGTGAAGAGAGCCTACTCCTAATTACTAGATTACAGTGTCTCGTCTCCTTAGAAATTACTCATGCATTACATAATTCGCACAGAAGCTTAAAGGGAATCAGTCCTTCTATCCCTATGTATAGGTAATATTGCTCCCAAGAGAATTCCCTCATGTCTAGACCTACCGATATGTGTCCATAAACATAGAATCAAAGATCACACAATTGAATAATTTCTTAAATAAAGCATGCAATTAAAATGGAGGAAAAACTCTAACAATTAATAGCAGAAAGCATATGAATAAAGCAATAATTCACTATATGAGAGTTTCAATAGGATTACATCGTTCCCCAACAACAATGGAGGTTTAGTTCACCATAGACATGGTGAAACTAGATGAAAATAATGAAAGGAATGAAAAGATAAAGCCTAGATTTGATAGATTGGAGCTCCCGCATCCAAAATCCTCCTCCAAGGGGTGAAAAAAGTGTTTATGTGCTTCCTTCTGTCAAAAGATGACCTCTAAGGGTCGTACAAATCTATTTATAAATTCTGAAAAACAATAGAAACTGGCCCACGCCCAAAAGACTAACACTCAACGGAGCTGCTTAGTGGTGGGCACGATACACATGTTTCCCTTCAACGCTGACGCTTAGGCGTTCAACAGTGTCTCTCTGAAGAGACTGGCTCTCAGCGGTAGCTGTGGTACTTAATTTCCCATCAGTGTTGGCGCCCAGGCTTTGTCCAAAGATTTCCTCCACGAAGCTGGCGCTCAGCGCTAGCCTAGCACTAAATGCTAGTTGCGATTCTTCATTTAATCACTTTTTCTTCTTCTCTTGGATCCAAGTCTTCACTATTTCAGATTCCTTCATTCAATTCATGTTAATTCCTGCCAAAGTGAGGAAAAACCAAGTTAAAACCAAGAAAACCACATTTGTCTCTCTTATTCTCTAACTTAAATAAAATACATGATTTCAAGCTCGTTTCTAAGTTATAAAGGGTGTGTTTTATATCAAATTTAAGTGTAAAAATAACGGTTTTTGAACCGTTATCACAACCCCAAACATAGAACTTTTCTTGTCCTCAACCAAACAAAATGCAACTCAATTTTTCACCAATCATCACAATGGTTCAATCACGTTCAAAAGCTCTTTCTCTCAGGACAAGTAATCACTCAAGTATGCTCATCAATAGACTTTAGAGAAGACGAACACATGCTTTCGTTCTTAATTGTTCTCATGATGTTCACACAATCATAAGATCCAGCAGATGTTATTCTCATGAATGATCAATTAGCTAAGCATAGATATAATCATGGATTCATGGAATTATTTGTCCAGACAAGGTGTTTCGCTCAATCACTCAAGTGTTCCAAAAGGTTCACTCATTCCCTCTACTATCCACATGTCACAAACAACAAAATTGCCTTTGATTTACCACAATCAATCATCATCACACACACATGTCATCACAAGGACTTTTCAAGGCTTATAATGTGGTTGGGTTAACAAAAAAAATTGGTTTTTCTAGATCACAAAATCATTGAGTTAAGAGAGTCATTCAAGCATTCATAGTTCAAGCACAAACTCTCTTTTTACCAATCTCACTTATTCCCAACTTTCCCTTTTCTTTGTGCATTGAGCTTTTCTTTTCATTCTATCTTTTCTATCTTTTTCATCTTTTGCTCAACACCTTAGCTCAATGCTTATCTTTCTTTCAATTCTCCCAACAACCGCCAACTTGAACCTTTAATCAATACCATACAATAATTCTCAACTTAACTCAAGGGAAATATTTCTTAAAAAGGATTTCACACACTATTTAAGGCTAAGGTTCAAAAAGGGTAGAACACATTGTTCTTTTCATGGGACGAAAATTTTGCATTAGCTAAGAAAGCGCTTGTACAAAAACGGCCTTGATCATATGACACATTCATGCAATTCAACCAATCATAGAAACCTGGGAAATATCACTTATGCTTTCAAGTAGATAGCAAGCATTCACAACAAAAACTCTGGAGTTCAAAAACCTCACTCATAAGCTCAATCATTATTCCAAACATCCTAGATAAATACCTAGCTTAGCATCATAATCACAATCATAATCACATCATGCATATGTTCACAAAGCTTGTGAACAACCACCTGTACATCAGCATACAGTGTAATCTCAACATCAATCAATCTCAAGCATCATTAAGTAACACTCATCATGCAACAATATCAATCAAACCATCATCAGATAAAGTTCCATAACAAGTACATTAAATCCTACACTACTCAACAAAAGCAAATATAAGTTCAAATTACAAAGCAAAAAGATAAAGAAAAATCCTGTTGTAATGTAGTTGGCATCCATCAGCAGATGCCATGCCTGCTCGTCAACCCATACTATCATCAGATTCCTCCTCATCTCCAGCCTCAGCATCCTCAAAATCATCATCATCATCATCATCCTCATCCATGTCTGGCGCTTCAGCTGCTCCAGATCCACTACCCTACATCTGCTCTGGCCAAGCCACCATGTTGTTAAATTCATCCATGGTTCACCTATGTTAAGGAGGCGTGTCGTACATGCCTATTATCATCTCGGCAGTAGCAACCTGTCCTCTATGAATATACTCCAGTCTGGTCTCCATGAGAGACATGTACATGTCCTTCATCTAAAATGGCTCTGCATCATGAGCTGGTCCCTGATCCTGTGGTGGTGGAACTCTACTCCTAGAACGTCTCTAAGGTCCTGGCTAGGCCGCTTTCACTCCTCCGCAATATTTCCTATAATAGGCCTCATCAGTAGCTTTCCTCGGCCTCTCCAATGGTGGAGTAGAAACATCCACTCCAAATAGCTGACACAAGTGTGTAAGTAAAGAGGGATGTCCCAAGGGTGCCCTATTGTTGGTAGTGATGGCACAACTTTGAATCTCATTTGCTATTATTTGGCCAATGTTCACGTTCAATCCTCTAATCGTGTAGTATAAGAACATGGCCCTGGCAACAGTGATGTCTGAGACATGAGAGCATGGTTGGACATTGTCATGTGAAAATACCATCCAATACTGTGCTAAAGGTGTCAAGTTAGCCCTCTTGATGTTCATAGCCTCACCGCTATTGTTCCTGTAAAAATGTCCTCTAGGCACACACAACAAACTTTCGATATCATCAAAATCAGTGCCCTCCTCTAGATTTAGTGCAAATTGGCACTGCTCCCCTATCCATTTAGTGTTAAGAAACCAATTAATTGACTCAGAATCATACCAGATAAGTTTCCCACGGACATAGCTTGTATAACTCTCTGATGGAGGATTTCACAGAGGCTTAGCATTTGTATAAAACTCTTTTACCACTGCAATATTTGCTAATGCAGGGTATGTAGCTAGCTTTTCCCAATTCTTGCTTTCCATTTCCTCCCCAAACTGTGGAATCAAGTCTGGTAACCACACTGCCTTGCGTTCCATCAGAAGTCTCCTATTTTGAACAAGGCAATGATGCTGCTCATGTCTTCTAGAGAGGAATTTATTAGAATAAGCCCTCTCCAGTTCCTTCCTCTTGTTTCCAATGGATTTAATAATTTTTCCAGATGATGAAGCCATTCCTGCATCAAATACAATGCACAATACCAAAAGAAATACCATTAAGGGTTAGCAAAACATCAAATCACGTCCAAACATAGTACTAATCAGTTCTGAGGGCAGAACCAGACCCCTCAGTGTCACCTGCACATCAAAAACCAACAAAAATCCAAACTGTCAGGGCAGCGCTCAACGGTACCGCTAAGCAGTATCAGTAGAAATTTTCCAAACCAGCCCTAAACGACTCTAATCTCCACCCTTATGCGAATTACTTCATTGCAGACCTCAATCCTACAATTTAATCGGTCCAAACAATTCCTATTTCAACTAATCATGCATAGAAATCAAAAGCCCTAAAATTCCATGCTTAAACAATCAACTTCATTCCAATTCATGCTTTAGAAACCATAAAATGTAAAATGCATGACTTACTTGGGTGGAGAGATCTTGAATGTGTGCAAATGCTGTAATCTCTCAAAAACCCCAAAATTTGAAGGTGGAATGAGTTCAAAAGTGATGGAGAATGGATTTTTAGAAGTGGGATACAAGGAGAAGTGATGAGAGTGACTTGGAGAGTGTTTGAGAGTGAGAAATAAGAGTGAGGGTCGAATAAGGAGCTTTGGGCGAACCCTAAGAGGTGTTAAAAACGTGTAATGGGCTAACAACGCTCAGCCCAACTTTAAAAAGCCCAATCTGCAGTTTTCGAGGCCACCACGCAGCGGTATCGCTGAGTGATAACGGTTTAAAACACCGTTATTTGTGATGTAATTTTGATACTAACAACACCTTTTTTCACTTAGAAACTTGCTTGGACTCATACCTGTTACCAATGAGGAGCATTGGTAAATTTTGAAGTAAATTGTTTTGATGATGCTACAAGAAGTTTAACTTGAAGAAGATATTTGAGATATTTTTTTAAAAGCAATTTGTATAATATGAATGTAGTAGGAAAGTCCTCAAAATTTGTAAAACTTGTATTTTAGATAATGTACTGAAATAATCGATTATGAGGAGCAATAATCAATTATCATGAGTCTTTCAGGAATAATCGATTATCACTCCAAATAATCGATTATCACATGTCTGTTTTTAAAACTACCTAAGTTATTTCTGAAAAACCTATAACAGACTTGAATAATCGATTATCACTTACAATAATCGATTATTACTGGAAGTTGGGACTTGATCTTTGACATTCAGACTGGCTGGTTATATATTGGACTTTTGAGAATTTCAGAAGTAACGTTGTTGAACAGAAAGCTATTAGAGAATACTGTTTGTCAGAGGAAGTTCTCAAAAGTTATAGTTCAAGTTCCCTTGCATGGTCTCCGGAATAGGAGAAGTTCGCGTTTCGTGTGTCGATAGTCGGAGCGGTTCTCTTCGAGTTAGCAAGGTGTTATGCCTGCTCTCGGGAATAGGAAAAGCTCGCATTTCGTGTGTCAATAGTCGGAGCGGTTCTCTTCAAGTTGGCAGAGTGTTCTTCTTCCGGTTCGTTCGTCGAAGGAAGGTTTAATCATATTTTTATTCATTACTATTGTAATCTGAAAAACTGTTTTTAGTGAAATTGTTAATCACTTTTTATAGTGATTAACGATTGGACGTAGATTCTTTTGAATTGACCTAGTATAAAAATTACTTGTGTGATTTTTCTACTCCTTACACTCTTTAATTTTATTTTCACATCAATTGTTCGACAAATTTTCTTTTAGAAAATTTATTTCTGAAAACTGACCATTTTAATATAAAAAGTGACTG
The DNA here is from genome assembly GCA_027742785.1 of Vigna reflexopilosa. NCBI lineage: Eukaryota > Viridiplantae > Streptophyta > Magnoliopsida > Fabales > Fabaceae > Vigna > Vigna reflexopilosa. The sequence goes on from CM050932.1 coordinate 13,100,222, forward strand.
AACACGCTTTCTGCTACTTTAAGTTTTATTCCGCTGCGTTATACTCTCTAGCTGATACCGACCAACAATACATTTTCAATAAATTGTGTGAATAAAAAAGTTGAGGTTGATTTCAATGGTTTTATGACTAATTCCCCCTGTTTTGACACAGATTGAGGTAATACGGGAAGAAGAGTTGAAAAGCCAAAAAGATGGAGCTAGAAGGGCTAAAAAAGGCACCAGAAGCAGGGAAAACACAAAGCTCGGGCGACCAGAAGCGAAGCTCAAGCGAGCTGTATCAACGTCCGCCGCCCGGGCGAGAATCCTGGTCGCTTGGGCGACGAAGCCTCGTAGCTTGGGTGACCATATTCGTAGCCCCGGCGACTCCCCTAGGCGCTTGGGCGTCGACTTTCATAGACCAGGCCCTGTTTCTGCTCTGTTTCAATTCTTTTGGACCGAACCTTGTTTTGGCACTACTCTGACACTATTTAAAGGACCTTAGGGCTCTAGGTTTTGCATCCCTGGCAGAGAAGAGCATAGTAATACACTTTTTTCCCTATTCTTAGGCCTTCATTCTCATTCTTTCTTCCAATTTTCATAGAGTTCCCCCAAGTCTATGGGGAACTAATTTCTATTTATTGTTGGGGAATGATGTAACCTTGTAAACTCTCATGTATTTGAATTGATTCTTAATTCCATATGCTTTTTCATTAATTGTTAGAGAAATTCATTTGTTTCTATTCTTACTTATACAATAGCATGATCTATGAATTGCATGAGTGCCGGGAGGTTCATTTCAATTCAGGTTCTTGTTAAATTATTCCTAAGGGTTATATTTCTCAGGGATAAGGGTATGGGTCTTGGTTGTCTTAATCTCTTGTTCTTCACATCTTTTTACCAGGAATGCTAGGAATTGTATAAACTGGAAATTAGGGACAAGCTTATTCACTAAGGGATCGGGGTAGGTAATTTAGTGAGAGACGTTGGCATTAATGCATAAAGAAGAATTCTTATATACATGATAGGGAACTTTGTGAAATATAACTCCAACAACATAGCCATCTCATATAAATCAACCTCCATTCATCTCTGTGTTCCTTTGCCACTGATCAATTTTATTTTGTTTTATTTTATTATTTTCCCCAAACCCAATGATCTCTTTTTATTTTTAAGTCTTAATTAATTTCGTTATCACACAACTGTTTAGCGCCGGGAGTCCTCTAAGATACGATACTTGGTCTTACCATTTTATATTACTTGTGCGACTCGGTACACTTGCCGATTTGCCCCAACACTGAGCGATAAACGCAATTTTTCTTTTCTCCTTTTAAGCTCACCCTAAGCGTCATTCCCCTTGTGCCACTCAATTTCAACACTCAATTTTTAAGGTTTATGCAATTTTCACTCACTCCATTCAATGATGCAACAGTTAAACCGTAAAATGCAACTAGAACAGAATTAAACAAAGATAAATCCATCAACTGGGTTGCCTCCCAGGTAGCGCTTGTTTAACGTCTCGAGCCTGACCCAAACCTTTTTATCACTCATCAGTAAGTGCAAAACTTATCAACACCCATAAGTAGGTGTACCTTCCTGTATCCTTTAGTAGATACTTAACCTTTCTAGCATCCCTCAGTAGATGCTACCTAATAAAAATGTTCAACAATATCCAAAATTACAAAACCAAAATAAGAGAAAATTAATGTTTAAAAGTCACTCGGGTGCCTCCCAACAACCGCTATTTTAACGTCATTAGCTTGACCCAGTAAAGCTCAAACACCCATCAATAAGTGTTGATATTCTCCTTGCTTGATTTTTTTTTTTCCTTTTCTTCTTTCTACTAAATTTCTTCAGAAATTTGATAAAACCAAGCACCTGTTTCCATGTCCCAATCATGGGAACTTTAATCTCCAATTTCTTGAAGATCTCCATAAAGTACTTAAATTCCTTCTCCTTCCTATGATACTTCTTTGGATGAGGAAGAGGTTTTTCATATGATCGTTTCTTCTTTCCTCTCATCCTCTTTTTCTTACTTTTCTTCTCCCTTAATTTTCTATTTTTCTTTTCTCTTGCTTTCTTCTTTATTTTCACACACATTTTTTTTCTTCTTTTCCCTCAACCACTTCTTTTTCTTTCTCTTCATCTTTATCTTTCTCACTCAACCTTTTTGTTTCTATCTCCTCTATCCTTTCCTCATCTCTCTCTATATTTTCCTCATCAACAACCTTGTCTCTTTCAGTGATATTGGCTTGACGTTCCAACCTAGGGTTAACTGCAATATTAGCCCTAGAGTCATCCAGAAACTTACTTATGCGACCAAGATCTATCTCTATCCTTTTGCATCTTGCTTCATTGTGTTTTATATAAGAGATGGTATTCTCTATAGATCGTTGAAAGGTTTCCTCCAATATTTCCGTTGATAAAGAGTGTTGTTGCTTCAATTCCGGGCTTGTGTGAGATTCCCACCATTGTTCCCACAAGTGGTTGAGATTACCTTGATAGGATTGAGTGCCCATATCGTTAAATTCTTGTCCAAACTGCATCCTGCAAACTTTAGGCACAAAACCCTAGGAAACATTTATTAGAACAAAAACAAAAACAAACATAAAAAAATCAAGTCAAAGTTAATCCATAATCACACTACTAGAATAGTTTAACCACGAGTACCCGACAACGACGCCAAAAACTTGTTAAGACTCTGAAAAGTGTACTGAATCGTGTCAAATAATAATAAGTGGTAAAACCAAGTATCGTTTCCCTAGATACTCATAGGCCTAGACTTTCATGTGATTTCTTGATTATTTAAGGCTTGAATAACAAAAATTTGGGTTTGTAATGCTAAAAACGCAAAATTAAACATGCACATGCAAAAGTTTGGATCAATTGACCAGGAAGATAGCGCGGATGATTGATATGGATGAATGGTGTTGTTGGGGTTTCCGACTTATCCTAATCCACGCTCATATATTTACGAAATCTACTTTATTCTACTTTCTTTATTAATGTTAATGCCACTTTCTAATTTACCCTAATCCCAATGTCTTGTCTCCCTAGCAATCGGTCCTCCTATGCCTATGTCTAGGTAATATTGCTTCCGAGAGAATTCCCTCATGTCTAGACCTATCCATATGTGTAAATAAAGATAGAATCAAAGATCACACTTTTGAATAATGACTTAAACAAAGCATGCAACTATAATGGAGGAAAAACTCTAACAATTAATAGAAGAGAGCATATGAATAAAGCAATAATTCAATATATAAGAGTTTCAATAGGATTACATCATTTCCCCAACAACAATGGAGGTTTAGTTCACCATAGACATGGTGAAACTACATGAAAATAATGAAAGGAATGAAAAGAAAAACCCTAGATTTGATAGATTCGAGCTCCCGCATCCAAAATCCTCCTTCAATGGGTAAAATGAGTGGTTTTGCGCTTCCTTCTATCAAAAGATGACCTCTAAGGGTCGTAGAAATCTATTTATAAACTCTAAAAAGCAACAAAAATTGGCCCAAGCCTAAAAGACTAACACTCAGCAGCACCGCTCAGCGGTGGACGCGATACACATGTTTCCCCTCAGCGTTGACGCTTAAGTGTTTGGCAGTATCTCTCTGAAGAGACTGGCGCTTAGCGGTGGCTGCGGTAGTTAACTTCCCCTCAGCGTTGGCACCCAAGCGTTGTCCAGAGATGTCCTCCACGAAGCTGGTACTCAATGCTAGGCGAGCGCTAAGCGCTGGCTGCGATTCTTCATTTGATCACTTTTTCTTCTTCTCTTAGATCCAACTCTTCACTATTTTAGATTCCTTCATTCAATTCAAGTTAATTCCTGCCAAAATGAGGAAAAACCAAGCATAAAACGAAGAAAACCACCTTTGTCTCTCTTATTCTCTAACTTAAATAAAATGCATGATTTCAGGCTAGTTTTTAAGTCATAAAGGGTGTTTTTTGTATCAAATTTAAGCGTAAAAATAACGGGTTTTGAACCGTTATCAAAGATCCAATCTTGAAGTTGTGCTAGGATCTCAAAGAATAAAGAAGAGTAATAACAAACAGGGAATAATTTATACAACTAAAAGTAGTAGGATTAATTCTAAGAAGTTCTTTGACTTGAGTAAACCTTCTTCTGTAACATGATTTTACTGTAATACCATTGGCCATGTATCCAAATCATGTGATTATAAGAAAGTTGGTATTCCTAAAGGAAAGTTCAAGTGGATTCCTAAGGAATCAATTCTTGCCATTAACAGCAAAGGCCCTAAGTTTATTTGGGCACCTATATCAAAACCATATAACTGATTTGTAGGGAACTGAAGGAAATTGGACGCACACAGGCTCAAGGAAAGCTTAAAGGATGATTCACATAGTTCTTGATTTCTACAAATGTGGTAACATGGTTTATTTCTATCAAAACATGCATCATTCTTACATTGTACATTTATGTTGATGTGTGTCATGATCTGTGCTTGATTGGAGTGAAATTTGTGTGAAAACATGGATCACGAGCTTTAAACAATTAGATACATAATATAATCGATTATAATTTGTGTGGTATTTTTACACTTATAAATGATCTCAATTTTGTAATTATTCATGTTATTACTCAGGGAAAAGTTGTAATAGGAAGTAGATTGTTTTGTAAATTATTGTACAGGAAAAAGATGTATAATTTGGAATATGTCAGCCAATTCTCGCAAAGCGCAAGGCAAAATTCGCAGAGCCAGAAAAAGAAATTCGCATTTTGAATTAAAAGATGACAACATTTTGAAAATTCGCATAGCGCACCAGATACTGTGCGCTTAGCAAATTACAGCAGTTGAGTGCATGAATTAAAATTAATTCGCACAGCGCACACAAACCTTTGCGCTGAGCGAATTAATTAAGTTAAGTGGCTCTTAAAAGACGTGACAGAGAGGCAGAAACGGTCTCCTGACACGAAAAATAGAAAAACTCTCTGGAGAACTGGAGAAGACCATCAGGAAACCCTTCAAGACATCAGGACTTCACTTTCTGCAAGGAATTGCTGTAAAGAGTACGTTTTAGATGTCTAGGAGAGACTAGTTAATGACGATACATTAATGTAAATTTCCTGTGCAATATATGTCTCTGTTCTTGTTCTTTTCTTGACTTGCTTTAGATTATACGGAAGTATAATTCTTTATAAAGGTTCTTTGGTACTGGGAAGTATTTTTAGAACCAGATACGTAAGAAAAGAAACTAAAAGTGACTACGCTAGGAATAACTTCTATACTTTTGGTCATTCTAAGCATCTGAACTTAATGCAAAATTATTTGTTAAATTAATTAAGGAATTAATAATTTAATAGATAATTTTAGAACTCGTTTTAAGGAATTAAAACAAGTTATGCTTATGTGAATGCTTGAACAGAGAACGTATTTTATCCAGGATGTTACTGTAATGTTAGTGAAAGACCAATTCCTGGCACACCAACTGTTTGATAAAATACCAAAAATAGTTTCTTGTATTGTTTTGTGTATTTTGATGTCTAATTGAGTTATAAACGGAAGAATTGTCATGTGTTGCACAAGTCCTTTGGGAGAACAATACTTTACTTATCCATTGTATTACTTGTAACGATTTGGTATACTTGCCAAAAAGTTATCAAGTTTTTGGCACCGTTGCCGGGGACTTGTGTTCCAACACAAGACAATTTGGACATTTATGAATCTTTAAGACTTTGTTGTGAATTTTCCTTTTGAATGTTGTTGTGTATGCAGTTGTGACACAGATGTTTATACTTTCCACTGGTTTGGTTTGTGCTTAAAGCTTGTTTTGGGGTACGCCTTAGAGCATGATCTAGTTGTTGGAAGATCCTAGGGATGGGATTTCAGCAGCCGAACTAGCTAAATCAACCCAGATTTTACAGATCACCAGGGATGTGATTGTGAGTTTGGCCCCTATTGTTCTGATTCTTAATGCAAGTTTTGATACATTCTTAGGCCAAGGGATTGGATGAGGTGTGTCAAGCTTAGATAGACACAAGTAGAGGGATCTGAGTGTTTTTACCTTAGAGAACAGGGAAAGTAGTATTCATCACCTTAGGAAAGTACTAAGTGATCTTGCAACAAGAGGGATCTGAGTGAGGTTATTTAGGAAATCGATTTTTATCATTCTGCATATTAGAATTGTTGTTTGGTTGGTGTGCTAATGTTCTGCAATTTTTGTTATTTTTTCTTGTCTCTTTGTTTGTATTTTTCATTCTTCTATTTTACTTCTATATATGTTACTTTTATTTTTATCTTTATGTTTTAGTTTTTGTAAGAAATTGTTGAAGTTTCTGTGTTGGTAAGGAGGTCTGGAAGAAGTTTGAATATGTTTTTGTGACGCTCCAGTCGTAGAGCGCACAACTGTAGTGCGCTCAGCGACAAAAGTATTTTAAAAGGCAGTGATTTGCTCGCACAACGCACCACATGCGCTTTGCGTGAGAGAGAAAAAGAATTTGTTAATTATATTGTGCTTCGCACAGCGCACCAAATGCGCTTTGCGACCTAAATATTTAATTTTCTCTCTGTAAGACAATTTGCATAGCATATTTGAATAGCAAAACGAAAAAAAAAATCACTAAAGCAAACTGGGAGAAATTAAGTGGTTAAATCGCATAACGCAAAATGTGAGAAAATGTTTTGTACATTCACTCGCACAGCGCACAACTGAGGTGCGCTCTGCAAAATTATTCTAAAAAATAAAATTTGAAAAAAAAAATTAAAAATGCACATTAGCAAAGCGCACAGCCTGTGGTGCGCTAAGCTAATGATGTGAATTTCAAAAAAAAAGAATATATTGAATAAAAAAAAAATTATTAAAATGTACATTAGCAAAAGCGCAGAGCATGTTGTGCGCTAAGCTAATGTTAAATTTGAAGTAAAAAAAAATTGAAATAAAAAATAAAATAAAATCAAAAAAATAAAAAAAAAATAAAAAAAAAATGTGAAAATGCATATTATCATAGCATACAACATGAGGTGCGCTAAGCTAATTATGCTTGTTTTCTTAAAAAAAAATTAAAATTCAAAAAAAAATTATTAAAAAATTAATAAGAATAAAAAAAAACAGTTTTTTTTGCTTAGCGTATAGTTTCGGTGCGCTTAACGAATGTTGTGCAGATGACTTCTCCTACACCCACCACAAGGTCTTCTTCAAGAACATATCCTGTTGTAGCATAGGAAGAGACCTTGTTTTAAACTTTGATCGACATAGATTCTCTTTTGAGTTTGCGAACCCCTACTATGGCCTGAGGGCAGGCCTAAGTCTAGGTGGGGGAGTGCTTATGCGGAGGCTGAAAAGGAGCCTAATCCCAGATGAACACAACGAAGTCACGAGACATATGAAAGCAGTGATCCGGACCAGATGGGTCCTGGTAGAGCATATGGACAAACTCTCCTGTTGTTTCATGTTCATTGTCATTTTGTATTTCAGTTAGTTGTTATATTGTGGAACTCTGTTTAGTTGTTTAGGTTTGGTGTTGTAAAGACATTGATGTTTTGATTTAATGATTATGCATTATCTGATTAAGTTATGTGGTTCTTAAGGATGATGACTTGTATGTGTGTGGTTGCTATGCTTCAGAAGTTATCTGTGTGTATGAATATGACCAGATCTGTGAGTGTTGAGAGCATATATTGATTGAGAGATATTGAGTTGTCTGGATATGGAATTAGCTTTTGCATAATTTTGGTTATACAACATACACACACTTTTTGGTTAAGAATGAAAAAGGCCTTGTTTGTTAATGATTATACAGCTACTTGGCCAGATAGCCAACCCTTAGACACTGTGCTTCAATTGTAAAACCTTTTTGAGCCTTGAATTCTTTCTTTCACCTTGAGCTTAATATGTTATCATACCTTACACCTTAGAAGAGAACATGTACTGTGAATTTGTGAGGTTAAGGTTGAATTCAAGTTTGGGGAAGAAAAGATCAATAAAAAAAATTGACAAAAATTGCTCAAATTGAAAAAGAAGGATGAGCTGTGAAAGAAAATGGTGTGTGATAAATGATATATGTTGGGGATTTGAGTACTGAATTGGGAATTGAAGTTTTTCTCTTCTTAATAGGTGTCTTTGAATCCAAGAAAAACCATTATTATTTTTCTAGCCAAGCCTAGCCTTACTCTGAAATGACCTTTTGACTTAACCAATAGTGTGTGAAGTGTGTGAATCAAATGAAATACAAAAACTGATGAAGCTCTATGTCAATTCTACTGTCATGTGAGGACAAACACTTGAGTGGTGAGGAATGATAAATGATGATCTGGTTATTCATATTCTATGCACAAGTGATTTCATGAGTATTGTACCATGTCATATTTGTTTGAATCTTTGGGAATGCATGTGATTTTTTTTTATGATGTGCAAAGTCATTCTATCAAAATTTCAAATGTTTGTTGTGTTGTTTATTTTCTTCTGTGATTTCCTGAAGGCATGAAATAGTTTAAGTTTGGGGGAGTTGATAAGTGTAAAAAATAGGTATTTTTACACTTATAAATGATCTCAATTTTGTAATTATTCATGTTATTACTCAGTGAAAAGTTGTAATAGGAAGTAGATTGTTTTGTAAATTATTGTACAGGAAAAAGATGTATAATTTGGAATATGTCAGCCAATTCTCGCAGAGCGCAAGGCAAAATTCGTAGAGCCAGAAAAAGAAATTCACACAGCGCACCAGTACTTGTGCACTGAGCGAATCAGCAAATTAAAAGATGACAACGTTTTGAAAATTCGCATAGCGCACCAGATACTGTGCGCTTAGCGAATTACAGCAGTTGAGTGCATGAATTAAAATTAATTCGCACAGCGCACACAAACCTTTGCGTTGAGCGAATTAATTAAGTTAAGTGGCTCTATGCTTGCTTTGTTTAACTTATTCATAGCATGATAATTAATTTTGTCGATATGGACACATACGGGGAAATCTAGATCTGGGGAATCTCTCCCAAAAGCAGTATTGTCTAAACATAGGGATATGAAGGTTGGTTACTTTTAAGCTTTTGTTCATATGTAATGTAGAATTAATTGCTAGGGAGACAAGACATTATAAACTAGTAATTAAGGATAGGCTTTCTTCACCGAGACATCGGGTTTTAAGTACATTAGAAAGTGGCATTAACATTAATGAAGAAGAAGGATTCTTATATCCATGAGAGTTATTAGGTGAAATTTAATCCCCCAACAACATATTCATCTCATATTATCAACATCATACATTCATTCTTGTGTTTAGCCTCAATTGATCACTTTGCATGCATGTTTATTTTTCCGCACTTTGCATTCAAAAAACCCCAAAATATTGTTCTTATAGTCTTAATTGGTTAAGCAAAAGCACAATTGTTTAGTGTCGTGAGTCTCTTGGGAAAACGATACTTGGTCTTACCATTTTATATTAGTTTATACGATTCGGTACACTTGTCGGAGTCTTAACAAGTTTATGGTGCCATTGTCGGGGACTTGTGGTATAACTATTCTATTTGTGTGATTCTTAACTGGTTAGACTTTATCTTTCTAAAAAATAAATAAGTAAAAATATTTTAGTGTTTGTATTTTTTGGGCTAATTGTGTGTTGTAGTGCAGTGTTCTTTAGTGTATGCCGTATAAAATTCGTACTAGGAGCCCAAGATCATTAGGACCTCTCTTTTTAGGTTTGGAAGTAGAGAAGACTTCCAATAGTACACGAAGAAGACAAATAATGAAGAAGGCAGATAAGAAAGTAGAATTGGTTCACCAACACCGTGATGTGAAAAGTGATGAACCCAAACCTCGCTCACCAGTGAAATTCAAGAATAGGTTATGGGTTATCATGACTATCAAGGCAAAACAGAGTTCTTGAGATTGAGGTTCCTTATTTTAGAATAGTGAAGTTGGTGACAAGAAAGTTGCTGAGATTTTGTTGGTGTGATGAAAGCAAGAGGAACACCAACATCAAAAATTTGGATTGGGCTTAATGGTGTCAAGCTAATGACTTTAAACAAGTGCTTACTAGGAGGCAACCCAATTTTTGGTTTTTTTTTTGCTTTTTAATTGATTATTTGTGGTTTAGATTTGATTTTTATTGTGTGTTTGAGTTTTTTTTAGGTTATATGCTGCTTCTGATGGTAGTGATGACAACATTTACTGATGGATGCTAGGAGGACTCAGATAACAACATTTACTGATGGATGTTATTATCATGAGGATGACGAATTATAACATCTATTGATGGATGCTATGTGATTAAACATCTACTGATGGGTGTATTGACAATGTTTATTGATGGATGCTGAAAGATTCAGATTAACATCTACTGATGGATGCTGATACTGATGAGGAAGATTTGCAACTACTGATGGATTCTGGAAGATTCAAATGATAGCGTCTACTGATGGAGGCTATAATATCAGGATTTGTTTTATTTTTATGCTTGTTTGAATTTTGTTTATTTTGTTTTAATAAGCTATGTACTTGGTTGAAAGAATAGTTCTTCAATGGTTGATGAACTATTTTGTGATGAGTAATATTGTCTTGTGTTGCTCTATGGTTTTGAAATGCATGGTTCAGTTTGTTGGGAAACAAGTAGGCTTCGTTTTACACCGAGAGGGGGGATGAATTGGTGAGTTTTCAAAATCAGAGTCTTTTTCAAATCTGTTAAACAAAGTTGAAAACTTTACAAGTCTTTCTTGAATTGCAAGTAATGGAAATTGTGTGCAGCAGAAAATTGTAGTTGACTACGCAGATAATATAGTCGACTAAATATAAAAGAGTACGGATAGAGAAATCAAACATTGGTTTTTATACTAGTTCGGCTAACAATGCCTACATCCAGTGTCCTTCCAACCCAAGAAGCAAATGCACTATAATGGTCAAGGTTTTTACAACAAGGAATTTATAGAAGACCTCCACGTCAAAAATATAAATCTCCTCTCTAACCCTCTAACCAAAATATAGGCATACAACACAGCAAGACTTACAGCAAGATGTCCCCTCTCCTGCAACATGACAGTTATAATAGCTCAGTCAAACTGGTAGCATTCAGTCAAACAAATTAAAAACACATTTAATATAGTTGACCTACTATTCAATGCTCAACTACCTTTTGAAAATATAGTCGTTACTGTACATGAGCATAATAGAATTTCAAATAAAACAACAAGTAAGAACATTTTGAAATTCTTTTCTTCTCAAAATCTCACAAATCATTGATTCTTAAAATCTGTACAAAGATTTTAGTATAGTCGAATCAATTAATAATGGAGTCGACTTTACTGCAGCTTTGTCACACAGTTATAAGTTCACAAAAGTGCTTGTGGTTTTCATGCATTAAAACATGTGCAATGCATCCAGAAATGATGTAACAAGTACAAGCTTAATATGTATGCATTCACATAGCAATACATCACATAAACATGTTCAACAAATATATCAAACAGTCATCATAAGAACATGTAACACAACAACAACATAAGTGTGTATTAAGCAATGTGTTGTCATCATAAAAAATCAGAGTGATATAGATATTGTGTTGTCAACAATCTCAACAGAGTTAATGATTGAATTAGCTATTAATCACAGATAGTGGTTGCTCATAAATTTTTAAAACAGATGCATGGTTTCAATTTTGATTGATATACTAGGTAGGATGTATATTAAATTGTGGAACTTGAGTTAACCTGTGAAAGGTTGGGCTCCAGAGTTTTATTGTTGAGTGCTATTGCTTTGGAATCAAAGTTGATTTTGCCTAAGTTTTTCTATTGAACTATTTTCTTGCATGTGTCATATGATCAAGGTCATTTGTTCTTCTCCCATATAAGCCAATGCAATATTTGAACCCAACAAAAGAACAATGTTTGTTCTATCCTTTGAACCTTAAGCCTAAAACATGTGAAAACCCTTTTGAAATCGTTATCTTGAGTTGAGTTGAGTATATTTGTATGGTATGGAGAAAGGTTCAAATTTGGGGTTGTTGCGGAAATTTGAAAAAGAATTGTTAAAATAAAAAGAGCATTGAGATAAGTATTGAACGAAATTGAAAAAGAAAATAAAAGAAAATAAAAGAAGAAAAAGAAGGAAAAGCTCAATGAATGAAAAGTTAGGAGTAAGATGAGAATGATTTCTCAAATATAAAGGAGAAAGAGAGATTATGGTTAAAGTGAAAAGAAAATTTTTACTCTCTTAACTCAAGGATTTTGTTGTCTAGAAAAACCAATTTTCTTCTTAGCCCAACCACGTTACAAGCCTTAGAAAGTCCTTGTGATGATAACTTGCTTGTGAATCTATTTTGATGTGTTTAAATGAATGGCAAAGTTGATCTATGTGACATTGTGATAGTAGAGTGAAAGAGACACTAACACCTCACTATACACCTTTGAGTTTGAGTGAAAAAATTTTAAGTGCTTGAGTGAAATACTTTTGAGTGCTCGAGTGAAATACTGTCTTTGGTGAGGAATGGTTCCATGTATTACAAGTTAACATTCTGCTTGGTTGTTGATCACTCATCTTTTTGTGTCTGTTGTGTATTCAGTATTGTGTGAGCACCATAATTAAAGCTTAAGTGGCTAAGACATTCTTGACTGATCTTTTTATGATGAGCACCATAATTATACATGAGTGACTTACTTGTCTTAGAGAAAAATGCTTTTTGATGTGTCAGACCATTGTAGTATATCTATTTTATGTAAGCCAATTATAGTTTTGCTTGAGGACAAGCAAAGTTTGGAGTTTGGGATTATGATAATGGTTGAAAATACCGTTATCTGTGATTCAATTTTGATACTATATGCACCCTTTTTGACTTAGAAACTTGCTTTAACTCATGTTGTTTTAGTTTTGGGAATAAGAGAGTTGAGGTTATACTTGATGATTTTATCACTAAATTCCCTTGATTTTGTAGGCTATTGGAATGAATTGAAACAAGAGTTAAACTATCAAATAGTTGGAATGCGGAAAACTGAACCAGAGTGCAAAAAAGTCAACCAGAGTGCAGAAAAGCCAACCAGAGTGCAGAATTTAGTGCCGCAGTGCGCTGAGCGCCACGGAGGGGCATTGAGTGTCACTCCTCTCCCATTCCTGCTCGGGAGCATTATGTAGGGGCGCTGAGCGCCAACGCCGTGGGCTTGGACCTGTTTTCTGTTATTTTTATGATCTACTTATGACCCAAACGCCTTAGGGTTTGTAGCTTTTGATGCTTTAGTCATAGAAACACGCTTTTCACCCCTTTGGGGGCAGATTTGGGGATATGAGAGCTCTCCTCTTCTTTTTCTAGGATTTTATCTTCATTCCATTCCATTGTACACCTAGTTTCTTCATGACGGTGGAGAACTAATCTTATTTGTTGTTGGGGAATGATGTAACCTCTAAACTCTCTTGTATTGAATTGGTTTATATTATAAATGCTTTATTTCATTAATTGTTAGGGCTTTTCTTATATACTCTAATGTTGCCTTGTTTAACTCATTCATAGCATGATAATTGATTTTGTCGATATGGAAACATACGAGGAAATCTAGATCTAGGGAATATCTCCTAAAGCCAGTATTGCCTACACATAGGGATATAAGGGTTGGTTGCCTTTAAGCTTTTGTGCGTATGTAATGCAAAATTAATTGTTAGGGAGACATGCCATTATAAACTAGTAATTAAGGATAGGCTTTCTTCACCGAGACATTGAGTTTTAAGTACATTAGAAAGTGGCATTAACATTAATGAAGAAGAAAAAATTTTATATGCAAGAGAGTGATTACGTGAAATTTAAACCCCAACAAGATATTCATCTCATATTATCAACATCATCCATTCATTCTTGTGTTTAGCCTTAATTGATCAATTTGCATTCATGTTTATTTTTCCGTAATATGCATTCAAAAAACCCCAAAATATTGCTTTTATAGTCTTAATTGGTTAAGCAAAAGGACCATTGTTTAGTGCCATGAGTCTCTTGGGAAAACGATACTTGGTCTTACCATTTTATAGTACTTGATACGATTCGGTACACTTGCCGGAGTCTTAACATTTTCAATGTGTACAATGTTTAACCAAGTAAGAAAATAGTGTAACTGGTTGAGTATTACACCTAGGCAATTTTGAAAACTTTTTCTTCTCAAAAGCTCATCACATCACACAACAAATAAGTGTTAGCAAAGACACGAGTTTTAATCGATTATACATATAATGTAATCGGTTAAAACTTGTAGTTTGCCACAGTTTAGCATTAGCTGATATCTGATGAACTTAATTGATTACATAAACACTGTAATTGATTACCTCATACATATATGCTTTGTGCAAGTGGTTTTAACATATGAAAACATGAGTATGCATGCTACAGATGTAAACACATGTATGATCATAGCAAGTATGAAAATTACTCAGTTTAAGAAATATAATCAATCAATTCATGCAATAAATGTTCAAAACATAAAGAAACATTTTTGTTGTTATCACGGAAACATATATGTTGTTGTCATCATCAAAAACCAAACACATAAGGGATTGGGTTTAGCATTCACATTGCTCCCCCTATCAACAAATTGGTACTAACATTGTACTCTATCAAGGAAGTTTTGTTTACGAGTTATACATTGATCTTCACTGATTAAAAGATCAAATCTGTGCATTTGATCATCTACATGATTTTTAATGGATTAAATGGATCAATAATCTGTTAAAGATTTCGCTTTGCAGTTATTTTAATCGGTTAAATACATAATGTAATCGATTAAAAGGCACTAAACTAGTTTTTCTGATTCTAACTGCTAATTTTTACTACTTAACATGTTCTAATTTTCATTATATACATATTAAGCATGTCTTAGATTTCATATGTTGCATATTGTTAAAAAATGCTATGAATATCAATACATATGCTTCATTCTGACAATTGCATCTATGTTGCAAAATTTCTCACACTGTTATATTTATTCTTCTACTGTATTAGTTGGTATCATGCATTATAATTGCAATCATACTCTGTGCTTCATATTGTTTGCATAAATCATATTGAGTATTTGCAAATTGCACATGATATCTCATGATACATTTGAAACAAATATATATACTCTTATCTGTATATACTTATACTGTTGTATTGTTTTCTTTGTGATCCATTGAGCTCTATGTTAAACTGTGATAAATCTCATACTGCTCATTCTGTTTAAGTGCTACATTACTTACTGGTAGGGGGAGCATCACATTCTTAAATCATCTGTACGAATCTTATTTTGATTTATCTCTTAGCACATTATTTCCATGTTACTTGTATTGCCATTTTTTGCTAATGCCCAAAGGGGGCGAGAAACTAGAAAACAAATTTATTGTTATGCATCATCAAAAAAAGGGGAGATTGTTGATACGGGAGTTGTGTAAAGCTGAACCCATTTCACATATATCAGATTTTGATGATGAACAAAAGAAATGTTTTATAGTTTGTTGCACAATAAATGGAAAATCAATTGATTGATCATATTTGTGTTTGTGCTTGAACTGACTGGTATACACATTCATTGTATTAAAATGAATCATTGATTGAAACACATTGCACATTGCATATTTGTATGAAATAATCGATTACACTGTTTATATAATCTGTTAAATTTCATCAGATTTTAGTATATGCATAATAGAGGCAAAACAACTATGTTGTAACCGATTACATTAGGATAATTGATTAAAACACGTTGCTAGGCCATTCATGTTTGCTAAGTGCATTGAAGTGTTTAAGATCGAAAATGTTTTCAAATTTGCTTAAGTATATGGAACTTAACCCATTACATTATATGCCTAATCGATTAAAATGCCTACATAGTGAAAATCATTTTCTTGAAAATCCATAACCGCCTATAATGGTCGTATTTGTTTGTTACTGGCTTGTATGATTTGTTTAATCGATTGCATGATCCATTTAATCTGTTAAATATGGTATAGATGTAAAACTATTAAAGCAGAAGGAAAAGCTTAAGAGATTACATTAATTGCTTAATCGATTAAACTCCGTCAGAGTTTGAATTCTATAAATAAACACATTTCTCGCTGCCTCAACATGATGTTATGATCCTACACTTATATAATTGATTTGTTTATTGAGAATTAATTCCAGGAGAGTTCTAATCTTCATGGAGATTCAAGATTGCTTAATTGGAAGGAAATTCATCAAGATTCTCACAAAGAAGTTGTGCTTTTTTATTGTTGATCATTATACACATTGAGGTGTATCCTATTAGATCTGTGTTCATCTACAATCAAGAGGATTATGTGTTTGCCTGTTGCTGCGCGCCAAGAAGAGAATTGGAGTTCTAGTTCTTAGAGTTGAGATTACTCTAAGGTTACAGAAAGTGGGATAAATTTTTGGTTTGAGATTGTGAGGTGTTCACGTCTTGTGCTATAGGTGATATTGATCTGGGAAAGGAGAGTGAATTTAAGAGGGGAGTTCTCTGTATTCTTGCTTGTATAAATCTATCAATATGGTGGTTCCCTTCAACTTAAGTTGATTGAAGAAACGATGGATGTAGGTTTCGTCGAACCAGTATATATATATGTGTTGATCTTTCTATCCCTTTTTTTTTTTACTATTGTTCATATTCTTGTTTGATTGCATTCCAAGAAACTTCAAAGAGTTCAAAAAGCTTTTGAAAGAACAATTTTTAAAGAGATAATCAATTCACCCCATCTTGGTTGAGATTATTGGCTTAATTTTTTCTACATTAATGAAATAAAATAACCAGTTTTTAGTACAAATATATTTTTTATTATTCTTTTAACATCCATATATCTCTATTCATAATATCATTATATAGAAAATTTATCTTCTTAATACAGAGTTTTTCTTCTTGCTTTTTTTTCTTGTCCCTCCAAAATTTCAATTTTATCCTTTTTCATTAAAAATCAATCCGTTTTCAAAAATTGGTTAAGAATCTTACGGATTTCAAAAATTATTAAAATCTTAACCAATTTTCAAAAATCGATCTTTATCGGATTTCAAAATTTAATTAAAAAAACCGGTCTTATTTTTTTTTTCTTTTTATTCAATAATAATAATAATAATAATAATAATAATATTATTATTAAATAAAAAAAATGTAGACTAAAATTAAAGAAAACAGCTTAATTGACTTTCAAAAGTCGATTAAAGAATTTACTTAACCGGTTTTTGAAATTCAGTGAAGACGTAGCTGGTTTTGTTGGTTTTTTAAAATTGATTAAGTTTGTAACATTTTTTTAAATTCGTTGATTCTTAGTAGAATGGACAGAGTTAAAATTTTGAAGGTGTTGGAAAAAAAAATATAAAGAAGTGCAGGAAGAAGCTCCTCTCAATACGAAACGTTAAACAAACATTTTATTCTTTGGCGGGAATTAAAATTTAATTAGCTTTCTTGTGATTATTTTCTCTATAGGAGAATATCTTGATATATCACTAATGCAAAAACGCTATTTAACGTCACTCCTTAGACGTGAGTTAAGAGTAAGCACGACATATATTGATGACCAGTGCCATTTTCGTAAATAAGTTGGCCAAATAGACGTCAGTTAGAAGGTGCCTCGACGTCTATAATATTTTAGACGTCGGAGCCCCTCTTAACTGACGTCTATATGTCTGACAGGTGGGTGAAAAGCATTTCTTTTAGTCATATAGACGTCAGTTAGGAGGGGCCCCGACGTTTATATGGTGAAAATTAATGGTTATTCACCTACCTGTCAGACATATAGACGTTAGTTGGGAGAGCCACGAAGTCTAAAATATTATAGACGTCTGTTATTTGGGCAACCGACATCTAAACCCTAAACCCAGAAATTTAAAAAGTCACTTTTTGAGTTCATTTAGACGTCTGATCCTGCCACTCCGACTTCTAAAGCCCTTTAGACGTCTGTTATTGGGGAACCGATGTCTAAACCCTAAACCCATAAATTTAAAAAGTCACTTTTTGACTCCATTTAGACGTCTGTTATGGCGGGAACCGACTTCTAAAGCCCTTTACACGTTTGTTATGGGGGGAACTAACTTCTAAATGTCTGCATTAAAGCACTGCGAACGCGAGGCAGCAGTTACGCGCACTTATTGTTCATCATCGTCCTCGCATTTTCTCTCCATGGGCTACGTTTTTCAAATTCGTTTTCTCACTTTTGCACCGTTTAAAATTAATTTTACTCCGATTACATTACTATTTGATGAATTATCTTTCATTTCAACCGATTAAAATGCGTTTTCGTTGAGTTTTGTCCAGTTTTTTTTGTGTCCTTGGGCAGCGTTCTTGGACGGTGATTTCTTGCGTTTTGCACTCCTCTAATTCCCTCCACTACGTTAATAAAATCATCCAATACAAAAAAAAAACTTACAATCCATGCTCTTCAACTAAAATATAAAGTTGTAAACTTGAATCACCATCAGCCAGGAGCAACTCGAGAGGCCTTAAGCGGAGAAAGATCCTATCAAATACGGCGACATTTTTGACGTTTGAACTATAGATTCCGACGTTTATATAGACGTCTGACCTATATAGTCCGACGTCTACATAAACGTCAGTCATATCCTGAATGATGTGTAATTAACGTCGGTTCCATATGTGACGTTAAAAGCCCAAAATAACCAACGTTAAAGAGTGTTTTTCCACTAGTGTATGCTCATAACTTATAAGAAATACTTTAAGAAATAAACATCACATGTAGTGAGAACCAAACTAATACAAGAAAGGCATATATATATATATATATATATATATACATATGTATGTATACATATATGTATGTATATATGTATGTATACATATATGTATGTATATATATGTATGTATATATATATATATAACATCAAAGCCATGGGGAAGAAGGGTCCAGCTTGGTAGTAACCATGAGCATAAGAGGAGACCGCACGAAATAACTTGGCATAGAATCATTAACACAGTTTCCTTTTATTCTATGTTATGAAATCATGACAAATCGCAATAATGGCTTTAAAGACAGCTTGTGTCTCGTAAGGTATCTTAAATAGTATACTAGGGTCTATTTTTTTGTCATTGGTTCTTCTAGGATACCCTTTTCGTTTTCCATATTTTCCTCATTGGTCTCTTTTGAAACTCTCGCTTCATTACATTATGTTTTTAGTAAAAAAATATTTTTTTTATGAAAATAAGATTAGGCTTAATATATTAAAAAATAATACTCTCACCTACATAAATTTATTACATTCATTTAACATTATTCTTTTTTAATTTTTATTCTCTTTTTTTTTTTGAAAAAATACAAAAAATTTATATTTTTATTATCATGTTATCCTTATACTATGTGTCAAATGAATGTAAAAGTGTATCATCAAATCATTATTTTAATTTATTTTTCAAAGCATACTATGATAAAAGTTGTTTTTTTTAATAAGAGCTCATGTTTTCCTTGTACCACTTGATATGCTTAATTCTAACAGATAAGTGGGGTTACGTCAATCTTAGGTGAATCCAGGATTTCTTGTTGTTTTGATCTTTGTCGTCTTATTTATTTGTTTTTCTAATTTGTTCCTTCTAAATCCCATCTGCAAAACGAAAGAAAATAGCTTTGTACATAAAGGTGCATGTTGTTTAACGTCTCCCTATAGACGTCAGTTAAAGGTCCACCAACGTAATATGATGACCGGTGGCAAATCCGTAAATAACTGAAACTCGTAGACGTCGGCTACACGTGTAACCGATGTCTCAAACAATACAGACGTCAGGCACACTACACAGGGACGTCTACAAGGTCTGCAGGAAGGTGAATAGTCGCCATATGGACGTCTCATGCGACCACCCCGACGTCTACACTCATCCTGAGACGTCTCTAACTCTGCCAGGAAGGTCAATAGTCTCCACGTAGACGTCGTTGTGTTGAGCGCTGACGTCTGTGTCCTGACAGGTTGTTGCATGCAATTAATGTTCGTGCCTATAGACGTCGGTGCCCCTTAAGAACAGACGTCTACAGGCTAACAGTCAGCAGCACTGTAATAATTGTTCCGCGATATAGACGACGGTCAGACAGTGGGTGACGTCTATAACTTAAGGAGACGTGAGTCAACCATGCAAGGGACGTCTAAAATCCGCGCCATTAATTATATTTAAATTATAAAGACGTCAAATTAGTTAGAGCATCGATGTCTGTAGCATTCTAGACGTCGGTGGAGGAACGTAACTGACGTCTATAGTACATTATACAGCAGAACGCGAACCTGCGAGCAGTTACCACTACTGATCGTCTTCTTCCTTGCGCTTTCTGTTGCGGCATTTCTTTCTAGGTTGATTTTCTCTGTTTTGCACCGTTTAAATTAAGTTTTACTCCGATTAAGTTATTCTTTGATGAAATATCTTCCATTTCAACCGATTAAAATTCGTCTTCGTTGCGTTTTCATGCAGTTTTTGGCGTGTTCTTGGGCGACGTTTTTTACCATTTTTGGGCTATATTTTTTGGCGTGCAGTCCTCCATTTCCCTCCATTGCTTTTTTAATCTGCTAAAAAGGTTAGCTTCTTTGTTGAAAACTTTTATTGTATGTGTGTTATTGTCTTTTGTGTATGCATGTTTTGGCTTTTGCGTTTGCATGTTTTTGGCTTTTAGGTATGCATGTGTTATCGACTTTTGAATAATGCATGTGATAAATTTTAGCTGTGTTATTATAATTGGCATGTTAGATTATAAGTATCATGGCACTGAGTGAAACTTAGTTCTCGTTTGAAATTTAACACAAACGATTAATCTTTTAATCGTTTGTATTAAATTTTGAATTGTCCAATTGGACAGTTTGGGAAAATTATTTTTCATAAGTTTGTTATAACATGTACGTTGGAGTTTATGCATAAGACTAATGAAATTTCGGTTCATTATTTGTGTTGTTCTCCGGATGCATATTTGATTGTGATCATTGTTGTGACTACTCTCATTTCGTGTATTTCGGAGACCAATGCGAAATGCTGCCGAAATTTTATCAAATTTATGATGTAGACTTCTTTGCACATGTCTTAGCAATTGATGAAAAATATTTTTCCTGAATGGGTAGGGCCTGACCTTGATAGAGTTATGAATTTTATACTGATGAACTATGTTACGAACATAGTATGGATCGAAGCTGGATGAATGCACGTCGCATCTCTGAAGAATATGAGAAGGGTGTTTCGGTGTTCTTGCAATATGTTAAAGAAAATGCAAAGTCTGTGAACGGGATATATTTTTGTCCTTGTGTTTGTTGTCTTAATCAAATACGACAAGACTTGAGCAATTTGCATGATCATCTATTCATGTTCGGCATGACGAAAACGTATACTGTTTGGACTTGGCATGGAGAAGTACTGGACCAGCCTATGACGTCATGAGGAACAAATTATGTGGAAGAATGGATGAGTGATCATTTAGAGGATATGATACGTGATGTTGGTGAAGATAACTTTAGAAGAGCTAATTTGTACAATTCTCTTATCAATGATTCAGAGCAATCGTTGTACCCAGGCTGCACGAACTTTACACGTTTGTCTGCAACTTTGAAGTTGTTCAGTTTAAAAGCAAGGAACAAATGGACCGATAAAAGCTTCACGGAGTTGTTGGAGTTGCTGAAGGAGATGCTTCCAGAAAATAATACTCTTCCTTTTCGAAATTACGAGGCCAAAAATGTTTTATGTCCAATGGGTCTTGAATATCAGAAGATACATGTTTGTCCCAATGATTGTGTTTTGTACATCAAGGAGTTTGCTTCACTAAAGTACTGTCCAACATGTGGTTTAAGCCGTTTTAAAAAGAAATCTGACAAAAACACTGGTGAAGAAGGTAATGATGGTGCACCTGGTAAGGTCATGTGGTATTTGCCTATAATACCTAGGTTTAAACGTATGTTCTCTGTTAAGGAGGATGCAAAGAACCTTAAATGGCATGTTTTAGGAAGAAAGTGCGATAATCTTCTTCGACACCCAGCAGATTCACCACAGTGGAAGAAGATCGATGAAACATTTCCAGAATTTGGTGCAGATCCAACAAACTTAAGACTTGCACTTGCAACTGATGGTATGAATCTGTACGTGAACTTAAGTAGAAAACACAGTTCATGGCCAGTTATGTTGATGATATACAATCTTTCTCCTTTGTTGTGCATGAAGAGAAAATATGTCATGTTGTCAATGATGATATCTGGTCCTAAACAACCTGGCAATGACATTGATGTTTACTTGAAACCTTTAATTGATGATTTGAAATTGTTGTGGGAAGAAGGTGTCGAAGTGTTTGATTCAGATGTTGAAGAGAATTTTTGTTTGCGTGCAATGTTGTTTTGCACTATAAATGATTTCCCAGCCTATGGAAACTTAAGCGGTTATAGTGTTAAAGGAAATTTTGCATGTCCGATTTATGAAGAAAACACTAGTTACTTTCAATTGAAGCATGGTCAGAAGATGGTTTATACAAGACATCGAAAATACCTTCCTCGCAATCACCCTTATCGTAGATTGAAAAAAGCATTCAATGAAAGTGTCGAGGATGAGATTGTGTGCACACCCCGGAATGGTGAAGAGGTGTACAACGAAGTCAAAAACATTGACATTGTATTCGGAAAACATCGTAAAAGTACATATGAAAAAAATGTTTGGAAGAAACGATCCATATTTTTTCATCTTCCTTATTGGTCTAAACATGATGTAAGACATTGTATTGATGTGATGCACGTAGAAAAAAATGTTTGTGACAGTGTCATCGGAACTTTATTAAATGTGAAAGGGAAGATCAAAGATGGAATAAAAGCAAGAAAAGATTTGGCTGAAATGGGAATCTGAACAGAGTTACATCCACAGACAATAGGTAGACGCACCTATTTGCCCCCAGCCTGTCATACTCTTTCTAAAAAAGAAAAACAAAGTTTTTTTAAGTCTTTAAGAAGTGTGAAGGTTCCACAAGCTTATTCTTCTAATATTAGTAACCTTGTTTCTATGCAAGAGCTAAAGTTAGTTGGTTTAAAGTCTCATGATTGTCATATATTGATGCAACAATTGTTACCAGTTGTTATTCGAGGCATATTACTGTTAAACCCGTGGTAAGTGTACCAGATCGTATCAAGTAATAAAAATTGGTAAACCCAATATCGTTCTTCTCAAAGGACTCTTAAGGCCTCATCTTTCGTGTAAACAAATCTTTTAAGTACAGGTAAAGAACCCAACAATTCATAAATCAAGCATATGCAAGCATATAAAGTAAACAAGAATTTCAATATATGAGAGTTTCAAAAGATTACATTGTTCCCCAACAACTAAGGGTTTAGTTCATCATAATCATGGTGAAACTAGATGAATTGAATGGAAGAATGGAAAAAGCAAACCCTAGAATTGATAAAGTGGAGCCTAAGCATCCAAGAAATCTCCTCCAAAGGTGTAAAGCTGCTATGGACTTTGTTCTCTGCGAAAAGAATTACATTTGGATTCGTACTAGGGCTATATATAAGCCAAAAAGATAACAGAAAATATCTCAGAATCCAAAATATAAAAACAGACAACCGCCCAGGCGCCTAAATTGGCCGCTCAGCGGTTTGCCTCAACACACGCCACCGCCAAGGCGCCAGAAATGACCGCTAAGCGGTTTGCCTCTTGTCGCTCTGGACGCTCAGCGTCACCGCCTGGGCGCCAGACATCAACTTTTCCTTACACTAGGATGCTCAGCGGTGGAATTGACCGCTGAGCCGTTCACAGACTCTTCTTTTCTTCCTTTTTCTCCTTCATTCTTGAGTCTATGACCTTCCTACTTCATTGTCATCTTCCATTTTCATCAAAAACCCTGCAAAACAATGCAAAACAAGCATAATATCTCTAAAAACAACTTTTGACTCTCATGTAACACAACTTAAGAGTTTTACTTGATTCAAAGCTCATTTTAAGCTACAAAGGGTGTGTTTTAATAAAAAATTTATGCATGAAAATAACGGTTTTGAGACCGTTATCAATTACCTCCTTCTGTTAGGAGTATTCTGACACGTCTGTGTTTGTTCTTTAATGCCATTTGCAAGAAAGTTATTGACCCTCGATGTTTAGATCAATTGGAAAATGAAGGAATAAGACTACTATGTGAATTGGAGATGTATTTTCCACCTTCTTTTTTTGATATCATGGTTCATTTGATCGTTCATCTAGTCCGAGAAATTCGAATATGTGGATCGGTTTACCTAAGGTGGATGTTTGTTGTTGAAAGATACATGAAAATCTTAAAGGGATATGTTAAGAATCAGTATAGACCAGAAGTTTCAATAATAAAGCGATACATTGCAGAAGAAGCCATTGAATTTTGTTCAACTTACATGCCAAGTTGTGAACCAATGGGGTTACCCAAGAGCATACATGAAGGAAAATGTGAAGGTAAGGGTCGTGGTGTGAGGATTTAAACAGTGAATAGAAAAGAAGTTGATCAAGCTCATTTGTACATCTTAAACAACACTGATGATGTTATTCCTTATATTTCTGAACACGTTAATGAAATTAAGGCATCACACCCAAGAATGAGTGAAAAATGGCATCTTAATGAACATGTCAAAACCTTCTTACAATGGTTTAAGAAAAAGATTTATGCAACTCCACATGTTTCTGAAACTCTATTGAGGTTATCTCGGGGGCCGAACACAGATGTCATTACATATGGTGGGTACTATATTAACAATATCTCTTTTCAGACAAAGGAAGAAGATGATAAAAGTAAAGTTCAAAATAGTGGGGTTACACTAAAAGCTGAGTCAGTACACTTCTGTAGTTCTAAAGACAAAAATTCAATCACTGCATCAATTAGTTATTTTGGAGTAATACAAGAAATATGGGAGGTGGATAATGTGAGGTTTAGAGTCCCCGTTTTCAAGTGTAAATGGGTTGATATAAATTCTGGAATTTTCACAGATGGCTCTGGTTTCACATTAGTAGATCTTAAAAAGATGAGTTTCACTGATGAACCATTTATTATGGCAAGTCAAGCAAGGCAAATATTCTACGTCAGTGATCCAGCGAATGAAAAATGGTCAGTGGTTTTAGAAGGAAAAAACATGCACGGGTTTCATGACAAAGAATCTCCTGATATACTTGACACAACATGTAGCACATCAAGACCCATTGAAGACTCAGTTGATGACGTTGCAGATGACATACATGCAATTCATAGTGATCACGATGAAGGGATTTGGGAGAAAACAATATCTTAATAAGTAACCTCTTGTTTTTTGTTCAGACTTTATATGAACTTTTATTCTAATGAAAATTTAAATTTCAATTCATACTAACCTTGTATATATTTTCTAGGTATGTCAACCTCAGACTCAGCATCAGGACAGAGCAGGCGTACACGAGGAGTGACACGTTTGCCATAAGCGACATCCGGACAGGTTCCTGGGCAGAGGAGACATATTGAGATTGACCCAAGAACCGGTGTGGCATCAGGGCCAAATGCTGATAGATTTAGCAGTTATATGGGTAAGATAGCCAAACCCATGTATCTATCCTTCATCCAACTTGGGATGACGTCCCAGAGGTCGAGAAAAACCGCTTATGGCAAGATGTTCAGGTATGGTTACTTAAAAAAAAATTTCGTTATATACTTATTCCTTTGATCTTATTATGTCATTCACATGCTCCTTGTTTTAAACAGGTAAAATTTGATGTTCCAAACACACCTTAACATGAGGAAGAAAGTCTTAACGCATATATGTAAGAGATGGAGGGATTTCAAGACAAGGCTTACACGTCTGTATGTATTTGGAGATAGACAACATGAGAATCCATCTCAGCATTATTCCTTCACAGAAGAAGAATGGATGCAATTTTGTCAATCTACAGAGACTAAGGAATGGAGGGTATTTATCTTAACCAACAACGTCTTCAAAGCAGTTTTTATTATTATATAGTGATGCATAAAATGGTTTTACAGGGTAAAAGGTTAGCCGCCCAAGAAAGGCAAAGGCTAAATGATGCACCACACGTGTTATCACGAGGTGGTTATGCGAAACTAGAGAGGAAACTTAGAAAGAGTCGAGCGGATGAGTTGGGGCTTGAGTCCCCGGACCTAGCACCTCCACCTACAAAGTACGAGATGTGGAAGGCTGCTCGGAGAAATCAGATGGGAACATGACATCTGCCTCAGCCGTAGCGATCTCACAGAGAATTGTAAGTTGAAATTGTAGACATTGTTTGATTGTATTTTTATCATATCTTGCAATTTAAGTAACGTAATTTTTTAATGTGTAGGATGAGTTGGTTGAGCAGCAGACATAGGGAACATTTACTCCCCAAGGTAGGGACGACATTTTAACAACGGCCATTGGAAAACCTGAGCACCCAAGACGTGTACGTGCAGTTCCTGGTGCGATTGGTCTTCGTGACTACTTTGGCCCTATACAAAAAACAACTCAATCTACGAATAAGGAGGCACTGAAGCAGATGGATCTTCAGTGGGAACAAAGAATTCATGAAATAGAGCAACGATTCAATGAGCAACTACAAGAACAAAAACAAATACAAAGAACGCTTGAAGAGAAGCTGCAATCCATGACGTAGGGCACCCTGGGTGTGCCCGCTGAAACTCCCACACCACCTCCTGCCAGCACCAAAGGATCCTGCTCTACTGTTGAACCTACTGACTACATTTGTCAGTATGACCTGTTGGTTGATGGGGATCCCGCACGCATTGTGGCTGTCGAACGAGTAGTTGAGGGAGCCCAGACTATTCATGGTGTTCCCATATCACCCCAGCACGTGAGTGTCATGATTGACGAGGTTCGGGATCCACAGGCTCAGGTGCCTGTACCCACTCATGAAGTTTAATTTGTGGGGGAGACGATAGGATTGTTTTTTAGCCTGGCTTAGAGCATTGGTTATCACACACATTGGTACACAACAGGTATAATATTTTTATCATTACTAATTTTATATTATCATTTAAAAATATTTGTTCATAACTTTGAAAATTTTATCTTCAGTTCACACGTCCTCAAAAGCAGCTGATGCAAGAGGCACCAATACCTGAATATGATGATGGTGATGATGGTGATGACATGGTTGAAGCGGAGGATGATCCCATAGCAAAACTATTGTCAAACATTCCCAAGTTCAACAAAGGATCAATACAAATATACTGGGATTTACGAGTATTTTGTATCCCTCCCCCATATGCCAGTATATATCACATTCAATGATGTATCGAAGATCATTGCGTGAGACAAGATGTTGAATATTTCCATTATTCAAATCTGGTGCATGTAAGATAGTTAATTATGTCTACCATAATATTTTAATTTAGATACCTACTTTGTAACAAGTTAACTTTGTTGTTATAGGTCCATGGACACAGTCATTGTAGACCAAGGTCGGTCTTCCGTTTACGGATTTGTTGAACCTCAGACCGTTCAATGTTCTGGTAACACAGCTGAAATCAAACAAAATTATTTGCAAACATGGATGGCTGAGACAAACAGAGACATATACCTTGTGCCTTACATTGATGGGTATGTGTTGTTTTATGTGAAAGGTAATTAAAGTTTACTTAATTAGTTTACTAACTATTTATGATGTTCCAAACAGGGCTCACTGGCAGCTGGTGGTCCTCATTCCCAAACAAAGTACAGTTGTCTTCTTCTGTTCGCTGCAAAGGAAGATGAAAAATGACATGAAAACCATGCTTCAAGGGTAAGTGTTTCGCTAAAAATGACTTTTAAATTCATGTCGGCCTTAATTTTTTATGATTTCATACTTATATTCATATTACTTTCTGTTTTAATGTAAATAGAGTAATGGGTAAATCTCGAGGTCAGCTAAATCACGTCTTGTATCCCAAGGTTTGGTGCATTTATAGTTTTAAATCATTTACTATGTTATTCAATGATCTTAATTCTTGACTATATTTAGTTTGTCATTTTAGTGTAACAGACAGCTAGATTCATGGGAATGTGGGTACTATGTGATGTCTTGGATTAAGACCATCATTCGAGCTGGCATTACAGATAACTGGAATGAGGTAATAAGGCTTACTTTGAAAACATCAAAAATCAATTAATACTTTTGAACATATATCAAACCATAATCAATATTTCTTAATTGTGCAGCGCTTCAACAATTCATCTCCTTTACCCGAAGGCACGATAAAGCAGTTAAGGCAGAAGTGGACAACTTATCTTCTTCAAAAGTGGAACTAGGAAGACTTATTTTTGTTGTTTTCAATTACTTAGGTTTAGTTTAAGTTTATAATTTCATTTTTTTGATCTTTGATTGAATTATGTCTATTTATAGCTCAAACAAACAATATTTATTATAAACAGTTGTTCTGGGAATATTTTCTGAATTTCAGCTGCGGTTTTATTCGAAAAATAAAATATTTATTAAAAAAAATACCCAGTAGACGTCGGTTAATGCACAAACCGACGTCCAATAAGTTACAGTGGACAAAACGTTCCAGAGAGTATAGATGTCTCCTTTGTTGACCATTGACGTCTAAGGTGACGTCTATTGTGGCTATGCCTGACGTCTATTGCCACGTCGTCGGTATACACATTCGACGTCTACATAGACGTCTGTCATATCCTGACTGATGAGTTAACGTCACCGGAATAGACGTCGATTCAATAAGTGACGTCAAAAGTTTAAAATAACCGACGTTAAACAGCGTTTTTCCACTAGTGTTAAAACATTAAATTAGAAATATTCTGTGAGAATAATTAGAATAAAAGAAATTTCTCATAATTTTTTTTTTTTTGTATTTTTGTTCTGTCTAAGTGATGTATATTTTGTTTTTAACCTATGATATTAATTTGGATAATTGAGTAAAAAACTGTAAAATAGAACTTTTTAGACATTTACTTGAATAAAAAAAGTTTATGTAATGATATGAACTATAATGTGACTTCTTCTCCTTCAACTTTCACATCACGGACCTTCATTTTCAACTTCTATATATGTCAATATTAAAAGATGCTAGAATTAGTATTGACTTTGCAAGCATATAATTAACTATTGTCACTATTCTAAAGCTATTATTTTGTTGGACTGAATCATTTAACTCTAAATCACTCTACCGGATCAGATTAATATGTGGACAATCTTTATTGACTTTTCTCGTTAATTGACATATGACTAGTTTGTTTTTTCACAATAATTTTGTATGTTTTATTATGTCGACAATTTTCATTTATTTGTACTTTATTTTATTACTGTTATAGTATTAGACCTTTTGTATTAATGAATGTTTTCGTTATCCTTAAATGAATTTTATAGCATGATTATAAATGACATGTCTAATATGGATTTATTTTATTTACATTATTTTTAAAATTAGTATTTAAATTAATTACAGTCTAATATGGATTTATTTTATTTACATTATTTTTAAAATTAGTATTTAAATTAATTACAGTCTAATATGGATTTATTTTATTTGAGAAAACCATATAAAATAGAAGTTATATTTTAAAAAATAGTAGTAAAGACAATTGTTCTATACGTAACAGTTATCATGTCCTTTTTTTTTAATAATAATTGTTATTTAATCTTAAACCATTTTGAGAAAGTGATATGTATGACAATAGTTTTTGTACTTAAAACCAATTATACTATTATGCAAAGATCTTTAAAAGTTGTTATTTTCTTGTGTCTTTCTTACAAGCTGGTATTATACACATATTTTCTTCCGTCTGAAACGGAAGTTATATTAGTTGAATGAGTTAAATGCATCAAATGATAATAAATATAACAATAATAAATATAATTAATTTAGCTTGAGTAATGTACTATTTAAATCATGAGTATGGACATTTATCTGAATAAGTCTAGATCTATATGATTAATTATCTTAATTAATTCTAAGAAATAATATATACTAATAATGCTTTAAATATTATTTTTAATTAATTAGCTTGGACTCTTGTTAATATGCCGTCTTCTAGATGTTTTTGGCAATGTAATAAAATCCATATTCGCATACATAGAGGTCGACTATATCTAATCTAGATGGTTGAGATATAATAATACAATAATGATTGTAGAAGAGTCACACTATATCTTAACTATATTACAAATGGTTATTTATATCATTTGTGACCCCAAAGTCATATTTAAAAGATATTTTTAACTGTAGTTAAATTCCTTTATCAATGATGAATTAAAATGAAAAATAAAATATAGAATCCATCATAGATAAGGTCGAGTGGGTTAATAATTTTTTTTCCCAAGTCCAAGTTCAACAATGCCAAAATGAAAAAAGAAAAAGTTTTTTTAACAACTTTTTTTTGACAACTTTTTGACAACGTATACATGATGGCTTGTGATTGGTCCGTTTCAAATATTTTTTAAAAAATAAATTTAAGTAGAGTAATAAAGTGGTAATATGTATTCTATTGTCAAAAAGTTGTTAACATATCAGGATCCCTTAAAAAAACAATGACGATCCTAGTGGAAAAATAACATACTATAACGACATATTATGACGGATGAAAACTATCCATTATAATAGGTTGATCGGTGACAAAATTGTAATAAAAGTTAGATATATTATGACGTAGTTTTGTACATCACTCATAATATGAAATGCGGTGGCAAAGCTGTAAATATGTTTAAAACATATTATTACGTAGTTTGTACATCAGTCATAATATGAAACGCGGTGGCAAACTTGTAAATAAGAAGTTGAAATTTTTTTAATGTATTATGACTGATTTTTAGAAATCAGTCATAATACCTCTCATCCCACTATCTCGCGCTCCTAGTTGCTCTTCCCTCCCTTTCTTCCTCACTCGTTCGCGATTCTTAGAAACCATTGAACCATATTCTTCCTCTCTTCTTCACTCTCCATCATCCGCCGTTCACTCAACCATTCACTCTCGTTTCTCTTGTCTCCATCATCGAAGGCTTTCACCACAGTTCTCATTTGCCACAGTTCTCATTCGCCACAGTTCAAGCGTTCTCATTCGCCACAGTTCAAGCGGTAAGCATCTTTCAGCCTCAAATGCTAGGGTTTCTTCATATCTTCATATTCTCACTTTTTGACCGAATGTTTTGTTTTTTTCTTCATTTTTCACCGATGGAAATCGGTTTTCTCAATTTTTGTTTCGGTCAAGCAGTTATTCGACCTGTAGAGGTAGGAGCTAACCTAGATAGATGTGGCTGATGCTGCAAGTGTAGCTGCATGTTCGTTCCCCTTTCGAAGTAAGGCTTTTTGTTTCGTAATTACTCTTTGAGGTAGGCAACAACTTCTCCTATTGATACTGTTATATATGGTTAAGGGAATGCTAAATGAAACATCAAATTGGGTAGCTAAGTAGAGGTTGTGAATTATTCTGGTCGTATCAGATAATGGAAGCAAACTTTTGAAACTTACACTAGTGGAAAAACGTTGTTTAACGTCAGCTCATAGACGTCTGTTAGAGCTCCACCGACGTCATATGATGATTGGTGGCATTACCGTAAATAAGATGGTAACCTAGACGTCGGTTTCAAGGTAATACAACGTCTATTAAGCAGTACACCTCAGCTCTGCTGTAAGCCGACATCCAATGTAATGAGGTAGACGAGAAGACAGACTTCTTCTGCGCATTTGACGTCGGTTGTGATGGGGGCCGACGGCTACTTGGGTGCAGTTAATGTTGGTCACCTGATTCCCAGGCTATTAGACGTCAGGTTGTCAAAAACCGACGTCTATGGCCTGTCTGGAAGGCGGGAAGACAAAAATTTTCAGCAAAATAGACGTCGCATTTCTGGGTGCGTGACGTCTATGTGCCTGTAATTAATTATGTGCATCAAACTCCAAGGCACTTCCACGTCCAACAGCAAAAACCGACGTCTATATCATTATAGACATCGGCGCCCCTTCACAACTGTCGTCTACGTCCCTTACAGGAAGTGAAATTTCAATCGGTTCAACGCCCTAGACATCGGTGCCCCTTCACAACCGACGTCTAATGGGCATTCAAAAGTCGGTTTAAATGTTAAATTGGTCGTCAAATTAGTTAGACAACCGACGTCTAGATTACTATAGACGTCGGTTTCGCAAGCAACCGACGCTTAATCTCATTTTAAATAAACCGCAGACTCTTCACGGCATTCAGTTTCTGATATCGTCTTCCTCTTCTCTTTTTTCTCTTGTTTCTCTCTTGCGACATTGCATTATTGTTTCTGATATCTTTATCGTCTTCCTCCTCTTCTTTTTCTCTGTTTCGGCATTGCATCTCAAGTGGTTTTTTTTTTTTATCTTACCTTTTAAACTTTGTTTAGTCTTTCATCGATTATCTTCTGGTTCAACTGATTAAAATTTCCTTTCTTTGTGTTGTGTTTTAGTGCAGTTTTGTTCCTTTCTTGGGGTAACGTAGTAACACATTCTCCATTTGCTAGCTGCCTCCCATAAAAAACGGTGTCTTATGAATTTCTTTTGGTCGTTTCAACCCAAAAACGACCCTGGGTCGTTGCCTATTTATCGTTTCACCGTAATTTTTCCCTCTTGCGGATGAAAATGGAACTAAGCAACAACCCAGGTTCGGTTTTAGGTTGAAATGCCATAAGAAATTCAAAAGACGCAAGCTTTTTTTCAGGGGAAACTAGCAAAAGGAGAGTGTGCTACTAGGCTATCCAAAGACGGGAACAAAACTGCACTAAAACACAACCACTGTATTAGACGTCGGTTAATGTATAGACCGACGTCTATAGTACCTTTTAGACGTCTGTCAGTGTCATAGGCCGACGTCTATATAATGTCTTTAGATGTCCAATACCGACGTTTAGTGACGTCGGACATCGCACTGACTGACGTCATTATAGACGTCGGTTATATTCATGTCCGACGTCCCATTGACGTCACCGGCAATGACGTCGGTTGTTTACTAGACGTTAAAAGCCCAAAATAACCGACGTGAAACAGTGTTTTTCCACTAGTGTTATAGTCGGGCAGTGCAGTGCGGACGCTGATAGGGAGCACGACAGTGAAGAAGACGGAGGAAGTACTCTGCAACGAGATCGATGAGCTTCTTTGCCAACAATGCGAGGTTTTTTTTCTCTCTCTACACGAATATCTTAAATGTGTTGGATTGTTTCTAATGTTTGTTGATTTTGTAGATTACGGAGAGGCTTCGAGATCCTCGAGGTCTTCGCAAAGGTGCTTGGCGGGACCTACGCTTCGAACTAACGGTGGAGTTCACCAAACCCTTCATTCGCTCTGTTAGTATTTCTGAATTCCCTCTCTTCACTCTCTCATTAGGGTTATTTCCCAATTTCTTCATTCTTTTCAGTGTTGAATTTGAGTAGAATAATATCATGGTGTTAGATTTAATTGTATTGATACTTTTAATTTACTGTTAAGGGAGACAAGAATGATTCTGAAGGTCAACCTCCTACGAAACGTCGGCTTTCATCCACTGTGGTTAAGGTGTCTGGTTGGTACTTTGATTTATAAGTTTTTTTTTCCTCTCTTGTCTTTTCGAAGCTTTATATTCCCATATTCGATTGTTTATAATGTGAGAAGTGGGGTGGGTGTGTTGCTTCAAAATTCGCCTGTGGTGTTAACTAAAGTTGTACATCCTTCTCCCACAAGGGGAAATATAGAATGTGTTAACTAAAGTTGTGTTTGGGAAGGAAGGTTGATGATGGCGAGTTGCCTAAAGATGCTGATGCAGGACAGGATGGAAAGGAAAAGGATTTAGCTATTGAAGGTGTGAATGGACCGGTGCAATGGTCTAGAATGATTGGAACCTTTTCAATTCTCACCAAATTGGATGGTCTAAGAGAGATGGCAATCAAAGAACTTCAAGGTGGTAAAGAGAAATGTGTTATCTTCTTGGTGATTGTTGGTTTAAAGTTGTATATCTAAAACTTTAGCCGTTTGTCCATGTCAGGTTTCTGATATCCCGAGGAACATGTTCTAAGGGTATTGCCAAAGAATGAGGATCCCAGTTTGGTTAATAGGAATAAAAGAATGTTGGGCCAGGTTTTAGGAACTCTGTAGGTATATATTAAATTAGTTGTTAGGTTCAGAATAAGGGCACGAGAAGAAAGTGAAAGGCTAAGGAAAGAAGAACATGAACAAATTGCTGAAAAACGAAGGAGAGACTTGGTTGGCTTTCGATAATAACCTTCAATCTACTATTTGCCTAACATTATGTTAACAATACCAAATCCTTAACTTGGTCTTTAGAGGCAATCACATCCCCATATCAAAATGGCAGAACAATTTCTAATTCCTTTCCCTTGTTTGAGTTAAATGATGATCCACCAAGAAAGAAATATAGAACATCAACTTCTTCAACTAAGGAAGGTATGAATTCAAAAAGCATTGATGCCTTCATTGGTGATCCAATACCTGAGGATGAAGCTCAGAAAATATGGGGATGGCGATATGAATTAAAGTTAATCGTGTTCATCATTTATCTTTGACTGATTAATAAACTTCACCCTTTTTCATCAACAAATTAATATTTTGGCCATCTTTTATGACCTACAATTGAAAATTATTACTGAAACAAGTTTTAGTTTACATTTAACATCTGACTTTAACATGTTGGCATGCAAGTTCCATTTTGTTTCATGGATGACTATCAATATTAATGTTTCTTCATCTGTCTGTGGCCAAAAGTGGCCAAAGGTATCACAGTGAGTGACAAAGTGAGCTATTTTAATCTTTTTTATGATCATCTCAATTAAAGTAGCTATATTTATATTTTCATTTTTTTTTGTTAGCCAAGACCTCATTTGATAAGAATGACACTCTTGGTTGTGGTACATTGTTGGAGTGAAAAATGTACATCTATTTTTCTTTCTTGCGTATTCATATCTTTATGACTTGTGTTTTTTCTTATTCATAAATTGTAGACCTTGATTTTCCACATATAATAGAAGGCTACAAACTCTACTACCAGGTATGTATTCTGCCCATATTTTCTTTTCATGTCTTTATCTCCATTCATTTTTTATTCATGGAATAAGGTATTAAAAAACTAACTAAATACTTGTCAACCTGTTCTTTACAAAATTATTCTAACTTAATTATTTTATTTCTAGATCTTTAATGATTCATCTTCAATGGAAGCTCCAAACGTTGAAGACATTAGAAGTAAGTGTGCTTCTTTTATTTTAAGTGTTAGTAAATTGTAGAACCTTGACTACAATGTAGTGTAGGTTATTGTTATATTTGGATTTAATATATCATTTGATGAACAAATGTATTAAATATTATTACACAATTTAATGTTTGAAATGAATTTCATTGTGTTAGTTTAATTGAATATGTTCATTTCATGTTATATTGATTATAAATTTATTGATGAGATTATAATACAGGAAATTAATTGTAAATTGAATGGATATGTCAAAAGTAATAATGATTTTTTTTTAACAAAACAAGTTTTTATGATAGGTGAACAATGTATGTAATAAAAGATTATTTCTGAAAAGCATATATTATGATAGGTGAATAATTACTAGTCATAATATTTGACATATTATGATAGGTGAAAAAATCTACATCATAAAATGTTACATATTATGATAGGTAAATCCAGCTGCATCATAATAAATTCGCTATATTATGACTGATAAGTGAAAGTCTGTCATAATACATTGGACTTATTATGATAGATGACAGGAAGTATGTCATAATACGCTGGATCTATTATGATGGATTTTTCTGTACATCATAAAATGCGTAGACATATTATGATGCCCAGAACTATGATGCCAGGTCACCCGTCATAATAGGTCACTTTTAACCGTCATAAAATGCAGTTTTTCTACTAGGCGAGGATACCATATTAGTGGAATTGGAATGTGAAAGTGTCACAATTCACCCACTGAAAGAACATTGATATGTAAATGTAATAAATCCATATACACACATTCATTCATCAATATCTTGTGATTTTGACCATATGAGAAATTGAGGAAGAATAAAATGCATAGGAAGTTTGTTAATTCATTGTATTTAACATGAAAGAAGGAAGAAAGAAAATTATAAATAGTTTTCCTTACTCCTATGTTTAAATATACTGAGGCAAAAAAAAATGGGTGGTATAAATTATCAACCTATGCATACACAAAGTTATTATAGTACCAACAATCAATTGGGACATGCGTAAATTACTTCCTCGAATTTAAATTTTAAAAAAATAGAAAAAAATTGTTAATCGTTTTTAAAAGGTATTTTATATTTTTCATATTATATTGAATTTGTTTTCTTTTTTATCTCAATTAATATTTATATTTTGTATTAATGAACAAATTGAAGAGAAAATTAAAAGCCATCTAACAAAGGTTAATTTAGTTTACTTTAAAAAATTAACCAAATTTATTTATTTTTTAATAATTTATGTTATTATGTTAGACGTGGTATTTTATATCAAAAATCAAGGAAAATTGATTTCACATAAAAGAAATATAAATTTTTTATTGCTTTCCAATGTAATTTTTTTTTTTACTTTGAAACAAAATGTGAATTTTATGCATAACGGAACTCTCACCTTTTAATCTCTTTTCACATTAATTCGCCTTTAATCAAACAATTCTAATTTTTAACTTTCAGTCTTTATATGTAAGTTATTTTAATTTTTTTAACACCTTCTCTTTTCACATTAATTCACTACTACCAATCAAGATGTATAACACCTCACTAAGGTTACATTTACTAGTATCTTAGTTCATTACATGATTGAGTATAGAATACACCTGATCATAGATATGAGATTTAGACATATACAAATATAAAACCATAAGAATAGTCATACTTTTTAAGAATTAAGTTCCAACAAAGTCTTATATAAAACATCTCAAGTTTTTAAAAAAACAACCATCAAACTATGAGTTATATTAAAAAAACAATTTATATTATGCATATCCATAAACATTATCTCGAAACACATCCCATCCTACTATCTATCATCACTAGCTTTTAAAAATCTTATACTTACACCAAAATGACCATCATCACAAAGAAAAAGAAAACACACAACCATAAGCAAAAGAGGGTAAGGTAATGTTAACATGAACATACATAGACAATTTATCACTTAATCTCTCAACCAATTCAAAACATATCATTTAACAATCTAGTCATCATATCATTCATAGACACCTAAGCAAAATATAATAATAAACTCGATATTTGAATTTATCATTGACTTGGACTCCAAAAGTTGTGCACCTGTTATCAAATGAAATTGAAATCCTTTAAATCTCAAGTATTATAGACTAGTTATAGACCTTGGTTTCCCCAAAACTCAAGTGTTACAAACCAATAATGGAGCATGGTCTCCCTTTCTTGTGACAGGGTAAATTCTCTATAACTTAAAAGAAATGAAGTCCACGAGCCTAGCTATAGGAATCTTATTCACTCTTCATCGCCTAGACCCAATGTGAGTCTGGTAGAATATAAGGATGACTCCACAAAGGGCATCCCTAGTCAATGAATAACACTAACTAACTTACCATACCCTTCCTCCTTAGCAAATATATGGTCGTGCAGCCAAAACATACATACAAAACAATATGTTGTATCCCTTTATATTAAATATCCTCCTTGAAAACTTTCATAATTGTGATACTCCTTAATTATTTCCTCCACATTCATATTTTTCATAACACACACCTACAACATATAAAATTATTCCATCACATTGGCGTGCCTTATTCTATAAATCAGACTTATTTATTATTCCCAAAACACATACTTTTATATCACGATTAACCAAAGACTACAACATTATATAAGAATCTACAAACTCATAATATTGAAATATTATTCATAAAAGAGAAACCTAAAATATAACATAATCCTGAGAAATTAAATAGTTTAACTAAAGACGTCTAAAAAATGATCCAACTGGTCAAAATAACTAATCATGTGTTTTGGACTTGTCAAAATTTCAACTCGATCTAATGGTTAATGGTGAGAATCCCATTTTTCCCAAGATGACGCAAACTAGGAATATGGTGTAACACCCCAAATATTTTAAGGGTATTACGAGTAATAAAACAATTTTGAATTTGATATCTAGTATCAATAATTAAAACTTTATTTCAATTCAACAAAAGTGTGGTTTCAAACATACAACAACATAGACTTCACCATTTAACATAAGTTTGAAATTAAACTTACAAGTCTTACACAACATGTTTTTCTGATACAATTTATTTTTAACAAAAAAAAAAAGAAAACCTAAAAGATTTTCCCAATTTATGCATGTAATTATCTCGACGCCATTAATTCACTTTAGTATATTGTCTCTTGACTTTCTTCAAAATCATCCTTCTCGTATCCATAAATTTTAAGAGTATACTATGCTTACTCCCAAAGCCTTATGGTCAAACCACTCTTTGCCTACTTTTGTAAGACTTACGAGTACCCTACTTATGTCAAAGCCTTATGGCCAAACCATTCTCTACCTGCTTTCATAAGCCTCATGAGTCACTCTACTTAACTCAAGGTCTTATGGTGCGAACCAAATATACTACTCCCGGTAGTAAAAAAAAAAACTTAACCATCATTTTATAATTAATGATTCCTCATATTCACCCCAACATCAACGAATCATATCATCTCATCCACCTAACTCAATCGTATTCATTCATTAATCATAAATTGGTAATAATCCATTTCTACCACTTAAACGTGCCAATACCAAGAATATAATACACCTATTGACCAGATATCATACTCTTCTTATAATCTCAAATTACCCATAACGAGTACAACCTCAACATGATTTTACCAATTGAAGGTTATGGATCAACCATCTAAATTGTTATGAAGTTACATAAAAGTATGTTCTTTGTACATGTCCCACATTGAAGATCTAAATGGGTAAATTGAATCATAATTTACCTAAAATCTAGGGTAAAAATTTTAGTCCGATCTAACGGTTAATAAAGTAGAAATTTCAAATTTCGCATCAGTTATTTAGAAACAGAAAATTATGTTATTTTGATATCCTAAAATACACAACCTAATTTCTATAAATATCTAATAAAAAAATCCAAATGGTCAAGATGAATCAACATGTCTTAGGAACTACATATCCAAATTTTAGGTTAATCTAATGGTTAACTAGGTAGAGATTGAGATATTACTTAGACAACTCGAGAACAATATTCAAGTGGGTTTCAACTCTATCTAAAATGCGGAATTGATTCCTCTAAGTATAGACATCTAGTTACAAATCTGAGTGCTCAAAGTATAGTAATATATCTCAAGAATCATCTATCAAAATTTCAACTTAATCTAATGGTAAACGAAGTAGAGATTTAGATTTTATCGAGATAACTTAGAGACAGAAATAAAGTAATAATCATTCTACTCAAAATTAAAAGATTTCTTCCTCTAAGTACAATCCTCTAATTAAAAATCCTGACGGTCAAAGTTAATTACTATGTCTTATGAACCATATACTAAATTTCCAAGTTGATGTAACTGTAGACTAAGTGAAAATTAGAGTTTTACTAAGGTAACTTAGAAAATGAAAAACATGATCAAAAACTTAAACTTCACAATTTGATTAAGTATCTATCCCAACATCTTTATAGTTCACATATTCAACATAATAATCATAATTTATTTGAAACTCACATTGTTGATTATCTTTACATAAAATAATTATGTTCCATTTTTGAAATAAAGTGAAAACTTTTTTAGTAGACTTGTAGGAAAGAGAGGTGTGTCTCAATGGACAACTTAAGTACCTTGCCTTTCCTTAGCCAAAGTGTTCCCCAACTAGCTTTCACAAATTTCACATTATTATCATCCCAAGAAATCAATATAACAAAGATCATAGGATAATAATAAAAATTTAACATCTACTTACAATATTAAGATTTACATATTCACAGATTCAATACAATATCATAGACAGTTTTCATCACCTAAGTTCACACAGAAAAACAATAGTAATAATAGTTCCTGTTGAAAATGATATGGCTCGGTTTCTCACACCAAGAGGGGGGTGAATTGGTGAATTGTAAAATCAGAGTCTTTTAAAAATATTTTTCGTAAAGGAATGATCTTTCAAAAGTTTCTTGAATCGCAAGGAATAAGATTTTTCAAATGCAGCGGAACATAGTTGACTACGTGAAAAGTAAAGTCGACTTTGAAAATAAAAGTGCAGGGATAAAGAATTCAAACGTAGGTTTTTATACTCATTCGGCCAAACTGCCTACATCCAGTGTCCTTCCAATACCAGGAAGCAAATGCACTATAATAATCAAGATTTTTACAACAAGGTTTCTATAGCGACCTCCACGTCAATCTCTAACCCTCTAACCAACATATTGGCATATACACACAAAGAACAACAACAAGATGTCCCCTCTCCTGCAGTCTTTAATCACTTTGAACAATCCTCAAAGTCCGAAATGTCGCACGTTCTCTTCCTGTAGTCACAACAGGGCAACCACAATCTTCACAAGATTGAGAGAAAAGGTTGATCAATCAGTCTATGCATACACATTCTTGCTCGTCAAGCAACCACCAAAGAATGAACACCTCAGTCTTTTTGATGAGTTCTTGGAGCTCTCTCACGTTTTACAAGAGATCACAAATCTGAAAAGGATCAATTAACTCGTTAGAATAACAAAAGTCTTTGCAGAAATCAAATTCACATCTATATATAATTTTTCACAAATTTGACGCTCCTAAATTGATAACGGTTGAAAATACCGTTATCTGTGATGTTATTTTAATACTAAAAGCACCCTTTTTCACTTAGAAACTTGCCTGGACTCATGCTTTTGCATTAAGTTGTGTGAATAAGAGAGTTGAGGTTGATTTCAATAATTTTATGACTAATTCCCCTTGTTTGGCAAAGATTCAAGTACTATTGGAAGCAGAGATGAAGAGCCAAGAAGATGAAGCTCAGAAGGGTCTAAAAAAGCAATAGAAGGAGGGACAACACAAAGCTTGGGCGCCCTGTATGGAAGCTTAAGCGTTGGAAATTGACGTCAACCGCCCAAGCGCCCCCACTGGCCGCTTAGGCGCCAGGGTCTCGAAGCCTGGGCGCCTAACTCGAGGCCCAAGCCTTACATGAGGTCCTTTCACCGCTCGAGCGCCCTAAGTGGGGTACTTGGGCGTCGAGCTTCGTGGATCAGGCCCAGTTTCTACTCTATTTTGACTCTATTGGACTGGGCCCTGTTTTTGGTCTTTTCTGACCCTATTTAAAGGACCTCGGGGCTCTAGGTTTTGTATCTCTGGCAGAGCGCAGTGCAACAATACACTCTTTCCCTAATTCTTAGGATCTCTCTTCCATATTCTCTTCCATTGTTCATATAGTTTCTTCATGTCTTTGGGGAACTAAACCCTATTTGTTGTTGAGGGATGATGTAACTGTTGGGAAATAGGTAGCCTTCATTTTAACACCAAGAGGAGGGGTGAATTGATGAGTTTTCAAAATCAGAGTCTTTTCGCAATCTTTAATGCAAAATAGAAAACTTTACAAACTTTCTTGAATCACAAGTTATTAAAAATTTAGTGCAGCAGAAAAACAGAGTAGACTATGCATATTGTAAAGTTGACTGAAAGTAAAAGTATAGGGATAGAGAATTCAAACCCAGGTTTTTATACTGGTTCGGCCTGAATGCCTACATCCAGTGTCCTTCCAGTAGCAGGAAGCAAATGCCCTATAATGGTGAAGGTTTTTACAACAAAGCTTTAATAGAAGA
This sequence comes from Vigna reflexopilosa, assembly GCA_027742785.1. Classification (NCBI taxonomy): domain Eukaryota; kingdom Viridiplantae; phylum Streptophyta; class Magnoliopsida; order Fabales; family Fabaceae; genus Vigna; species Vigna reflexopilosa. The sequence continues at coordinate 13,141,801 of CM050932.1, forward strand.
CCTCAACGTCAAAAATATAAAACACCTCTCTAACCCTCTAACCAAAATATAGGCAAACCACACAGCAGCACTTGCCGCAAGATGTCCCCACTCCTGCAATCTGCAACCCAATTTGAACAATCCTCAAAGTGTACCAGACTCCACGAGTCCAACCCTTGTAGTCACAACAGGTAAAACAGCAATCACCATGGATGCCAAACAAGATTCTTGATCAACCTAGAAACACCTCAATTGTGTAGATTCTGATCAAGTAGTATGCGCAACACAATTCTCCTTCAGAAACTTTTCCAAGCAAGATCAAAAACGTCTTCTTGATGAGTTCTTGGAGCTCTAAATCCTAGAGAATCAATCTGAAACAGAATATGAAATTGTTAGATTTCTAAAAGTTCTCTGTAAATAATCAGGTCTCGTCTATTTATAGATTTCTATAATTAGAGAATCAATCTAAAACAGAATATGAAATTGTTAGATTTCTAAAAGTTCTCTGTAAATAATCCGGTCTCGTCTATTTATAGATTTCTATAAATCAGACGCTCCTGTAGTCGAATACGCTACTAATAAAGTCGACTGTATTATAACAGTTATAACAGTTAAGACATAATAACAGCAATCCAGTCAAACCAATTAATTTCTCAGTCAATGCAGTTGACCAACATTCAATGCTCAACTAAATTTTAAAAATATAGTCGTTACTGTTCATGAGCATAACAGAATTTCAAAACAAGCAACTAATACAGTCGAATGTGTGGCGCACACAGTCGACTTCGACATTGTAGTTCACTTTGAAATTCTTTTCAATGTAAATTCTCACATAGCATTGTTTCTGAAAATCTGTGCATAGTCACGAGCTTAATTCGACTTCCCCCATAATGAAGTCGACTTACAGCTTGCAGATATGAAACATAATGTAAGTTCATAAATGTGCATGTGGTTTTCTTCTTACAAATCATGTGTAATGCAACCAGATATTATGTAACATATACAAGCTCAGTAAATGTGCATTCACATATCATAAAACATGTTCAATCAATATATCAATCAATAAGCAAAAGAACATGTAACACATCAACAATATATGTGTTATTAAAAATGTGTTGTCATCATCAAAAACCAGAGTGATATAGATATTGTGTTGTCAACAATCTCAACAATCTCCCCCTTTTTCGATGATGCACAACCATGATTAATAAATAACCATGTTTGTACAATACCAAACCAGATTTAGAGTAAACAGAATATATCAGTCAAATATTAGTACAAAATACTCTGAATGCACACAATCAATCAGCCAAATATCAATATATCAAGCAGATAACATTTCACGATACTTTCCCAATACTTCTCCCCCTTTGTGCATTAACAAAAAGGGTATGGTTCTAGATATAATGAGCTGATAAACAAAACAGAGATGCATCAAACAAAATGTATAAGCAGTTTAAAACATGTAGTGATGTTTTTCCTGCAAAACCCTTCAAAGATCTCTTGCAGATCAAGCAATTTAGTTATGCAAGAAAAAGTAATCCATAAGAAGTTAATATGAAGAAAATGTAACAGTTTACACATGCATAGTCAACTTCATTCAGTATACAGTTGATTCAATACTCATTAAGACAGAGCAGATATAATCAAACAGATTAGCACAACTGATTCAGAATCAAAACACTAATATTCATTTCTTGTTCAAGGATATTACATTTGATCAGACCAGAACAAGACATAAAACAATGGCAATCTAAGCCATTTACAAAAGAAACTAAAAGGCAACAGAACAAGATCAGACAAGAGTATAGAGCATAAAAAGGAAATGTATTTCTTCATTCCTCTTCGTTTTCAAAATGAACTCATGGATTCATCTTCATATGTGTCTTTCTCCTTTAGCTGTTGCACAATGATGTTAACTTTAGTTTTAAGCTGATCGAGCTTGTCAACAATTAATTGGAATGGATCAGCCGAGTAGGTTTCACAAATATTATAGGAAGCAAAATCAGTTTTGAATTCATGAGTTGAAAAGTAGCTTTCAAAGTGGTGCAACTAGTCTTCTTCATCTTTAAAGCACCATCCCTTCTCAGTCCAGACAAGTCCCAATGATACAAGGCTATTGAGATTTAAAACATTTGGATAAGTGCAGAAGTGTTTTCTTTCTCCACATTGAGAACAAGTATATTACTAATCAGAATTCCATAAGGTAGATATCGAGCATTGATATGGGCAACTTTAGTTATGTGACACTTTAATAATTCCACCCAATTGGTGGGTATGTTGTTCTTGATAGCATGCAAAAGACACACGTCCTCTGTAGTCATCTTGTCTTACATCAGTCTTCCTGGAAGAATTACCCGTGCTAGTATGTGTGCAAAAATCATCTCTTCAATTTTGAGATCTTTATGAAGAAAAATGTTTTCCCTCGCTTTACTAACTGGAATTTTGAACCAACCTCTATAAAGATCTTTCTTATTTAGCCAATGATTTATTTGAGTATTAGGCATATGCGAGAGAATTCCTTCAACCTTTAGCCCAGTTGTCTGCTGCCAAATATCATTGTTGATAATGATATCAACACCTTTAACCCTTAAGCAGATGTTACCATTTACAATCCTCAGGTGATGGTAGAATACTCTAATGAGATCAGGATACCATTCTCCATTCATTTGTACAAGGGTTGTCAGATTTTGACTCGCAATCCATTTAGGAAATTTAAAGCTTTCCTTTCCAAATAACCTCAAGTCCAAATATCTTGGTGAGACAACTACCTTAGGATATTCCTAAGTGAATATTACTCTAGAGTCTTCATCACTAATCCAGCCTTTTGCATTTGCTTCTCTAAAGGTAGCCATGAATTTTGCTTTTCTTTTCCTTGAGAGATGAGTCGAAGAGGCCATTCTCCGATACACTCAAGATGTCCAAAATTCAGTCAAGGGTCATTGGAAATACACAAATAATATGTGTTTGCTAGTTTCAAGAATAAAGTACAACACTGACAGAGCACACAGAAATAGCGCGAACCAACAAAAATTTCCAATAAAAGTTCCTTTTAAATTTTCAATCAATTTATTCAAGAATAGAGAGTTAAAGTTGACTTGAATGAAACTAGAGTTGACTACAGTACGACTCACAAAATTCAAGACAAAGTGCAACCCATAAAACATATGTAGTCGAATAGACTCATAATAGAGTCGACTAAAAGTCGTGAAAGCAGTTTTTCAAGCCAAATCAATCATACATACAATCGAGCATCACAATCAATCAATTTATGCATGATGCAATAAAGTGATACAAATTACCCGTTGTACACACTCAAGAAGATAAATGTATCAAGTGTAGTTCATCCTTAAGTTTTGGTTGCAGGTACCCATTTGAACTTGGGTCCTTGATTGTCACTTCTATTCACTTGTTCCTTTGGTCTTCATACATATAAACCTTTAGGAACACCAACAATTCTATAATAACAATTTCTAACAGTGTGACCAACACAATTGCAATAAAAGCAAGCATTTCTAGCAGGTTTGCTTAGATCAATAAACTTCTTTGCATTAGTTCTGTTAGATTGAGCTTTATAACCAATTCCTTGTCTATGTATTGCTTTGCCAGAGGATTTTAATACAACATTCAAATTGTCTCTACCTTGAGTAAATTTGGCTAGCGTACTAGTCAAGTAATCTATTTGCTCAACATCTGTAAGACATTTATCACAAAGTTTCTCTACTTTAACAATTTCAATTTTAATCTCTTTAGCAGATAACAAAGCATCATTCAATTCCTTTTCTAGTTTCTCATTTTCATTCACAAGGTTATTAATTCTATATTCATAATCTCTCCTCTCAGAGTTGAGTCGATTAACCTTGTATTGCAGTCGCATTGCTTCAGCATGTATTTCTCTGAATGCATCCAATAGTTGAGCATACTTCACTTCTATTGACTCATTATCAAATTCTACATCGTTGTTGTAGTCATCATGTGATGTTCCAGCCATATAGCATATGTTAGACTCCTCTTCTTGATCTTGGTCATCATCACTTGAAGAGTCCGAGTCATTATTCTCCCAAGTAATGTAGGCTCCTTTTTGTTTTCTTCCTTTGTCTTGAGAAAACCTTCTGCTTGCTTTCTGCTTTGGCTTCAATTCTGGACATTCTGGCTTGATATGTCCTACATTTCCACATTCATAGCATTGGACAGTGTTTGATCTGAAGCTTTTCTTTGATTTATTGTGACCTGCATGGTTAGTAAGTTTACTGTCATTTTTCATAAATTGACTGAACTTTCTTACCGTCATGGTCATCAATTCTTTGTCATCCATCTCTGCATCTGAATCATCTGACTTTGAGATTTTCTTGCTTGTAGCTTTCAGAGCAATGGATTTCTTTTCTTCAATCTCTTCCTCATCCTTTAATCTAGCAAGTTCCAATTCATGTTCTCATAACTTGCCAAACAAGGAAGCCATGTTCATGCTAGTAAGGTCTTTGGATTTTGAGATTGCAGTGACTTTTGGTTGCCTATTTCTGTTCAGACTTTTCAGAATCTTGATGTTGATCTCCTCTTTATCAAACACTTTGTCGAGAGCCATAATGTGATTAGCAATATGTGTGAATCTTTTCTGGACTTCATAATCAGTTCTCCTTCAGAAACTCTTCCAAGCAAGATCACAACCGTCTTCTTGATGAGTTCTTGGAGCTCTAAATCCCAGAGAATTAATCTGAAACAGAATATGAAATTGTTAGATTTCCAAAAGTTCTCTGTAAACGATCAGGTCTCGTCTATTTATAGAATTGTATAAATCAGACGCTCCTGTAGTCGAATACGCTACTAATAAAGTCGACTGTATTATAACAGTTATAACAGTTAAGACATAATAGCAGCAATCCAGTCAAACCAATTAATTTCTTAGTCAATGCAGTTTACTGTTAAGGCTTTGGCAAGTGTACCAGATCGTATCAAGTAGTAATAAAACAGTAAGACCGAGTATCGTCTCCCAAAGGACTCTTAGGCCTAAACTTTCATGTGATTTGATTTCTTAAGACTTGATGAAACGAATATTAGAGTTTTTATATGCAAATAACGAAAATTGAAATATGCATGCAAAATGGTTGATCAATTGGTAGTTGAATGTAATATGGAGGAATAGTGTTGTTGGGGTTTACGAGTCCTCCTAATCCACTCTCATATATCTTTAATAATTCTACTCTTTCATTATTGTTAATGCAAGTTTCTGCATTACCCTAATCCCAATGTCTTGGTGAAGAGAGCCTAATCCTAATTACTAGTTTACTGTGTCTAGTCTCCCTAGTAATTATTCATGCATTAATGTGCACAAAAGCTTAAAACAATTGGGCCTCCTATTGTCTAGGTAATATTGCTTCCAAGAGATCTCCCCAGATCTACACAACCCATACGTGTCCATACAGATAATCAAAGAGCATGCAATTGAATAATGTCTTATCTCACCGCATGAAGTATAATGGAGGAAATACTCTAACAAATAATGAAATAAATCATATGAATGAAGAACAATTCGATATATGAGAGTTTCAAAGGATTACATCATTTTCCCCAACAACAAAGGGGTTTAGTTCACCATTGTCATGGTGAAACTAGATGAAAAGAATGAAGATAATGAAAAGATAAACCCTAGAATTGTAGGTTGGAGCTTTTGCATCCAAAATTCGCCTCCAAGGTGTGTAGAGAGTGTTCTGCGTCCTTTCTGCCAAAGGATGACCTCTTTGGTTCGTCTAGGGTCTATTTATAACTCAGAGAAATAACAAAATTTTGGCCTAGGCCCATAAGTACACCGCCCGGCGGTGGGTTACTCCGCCCGACGGTAGGCACGGGAAATGGTATCACCCCTAAGCGTTGTTGCTTGAGCGTCCTCTAGAGAACCACTGAAGAGTCCATCGCTCGGCGGTGGGTTGCACCGCTCGGCCGTCTGTGCGATTCTCATCTCACCCCTTGGCAGTGCCCCTTAAGCGCGTGGCAGTGAATACATTGAAGGTTACACCGCCCGGAGGTGGGTTACACCGCCCGACGGTGGCTGCGATTCTTCTTTTCCTCAATTTTCCACGTTATTTTGCATCTAAAACTTCTCTTTCTTCACTTCCTTAATCAACTCCTGATAAATCCTGCCAAAACAAGGAAAAACCAAGCATAAAACCTAGAAAACCCACTTTGACTCTCTTGTAACCTAACTAAGACACAATGCATGATTTCAAGCTAGTTTCTAAGTCATAAAGGGTGTGTTTTGTATCAAAATGAAGTATGAAAATAACGGTTTTTGAACCGTTATCATTGACAAAACATTCAATGCTCAACTAACTTTTAAAAATATACGTGTTAGTGTTCATGAGCATAACACAATTTCAAAACAAGCAACTAATACAGTCGAATGCGTAGCACACATAGTTCACTTTGAAATTCTTTTCAATGTAAAATCTCACATAGCACTGTTTCTGAAAATCTGTGCATAGTCATGAGCTTAATTCGACTTCCCTCATAATGAAGTCGACTTACAGCTTGCAGATATGCAACATAATGTAAGTTCATAAATGTGCATGTGGTTTTCTTCTTTCAAATCATGTGTAATGCAACTAGATATGATGTAACATATACAAGCTCAGTAAATGTGCATTCACATATCATAAAACATGTTCAATCAATATATCAATCAATAAGCAAAAGAACATGTAACACATCAACAATACATGTGTTATTAATAATGCGTTGTCATCATCAAAAACTAGAATGATATAGATATTGTGTTGTCAACAATCTCAACAGTAACCTTGTGAACTCTCATGTATTTGAATTGATTCTCAATAATATATGTTTTTTCATTAATTGTTAGATTAATTCATCTATTTCAATGCTTGTTATGTTTAACACATTCATTAGCATGATTTATGAATTGCATGAGTGTTGGGAGGTTCCTTAAAATTTAGGTTCTTATTCAATTACTCCCAATAGTAATATTGCTCAGGGATGAGGGTATGAGTATTGGTCGTCTTTAAGCTCTTGATCTTCACATCTTATTACTAAGAATGCTAGGAATTGCATGAATCGGTAATTTGGGACAGGCTTATTCGTCGAGGGATTGGGTTTAGGTGATTTAGAGTGACATTAACAATAATGCATAAAGAAGAATTCTTACATACATGAGAGGGAACTTGGTGAAATCTAACCCCAACAACATATCCATCTCATATTAAACAACATCTGTTCATCTTTGTGCTACGCTACTATTGATCCAATTGCATTCATATTTAATTTTCTGCTCTCACATTTGAAACCAGTGACCTTTTTTTATTTAAGTCTTAATTAATCTTGTTATCACACGACTGTCTAGCGCCAAGAGTCTTATGGGATACGATACTTGGTCTTACCATTTTATATTACTTGTGCGACTCGGTACACTTGTCTATCTATCCCAACAAGTTTTTAGCGTCATTGCTGGGGACTCACGATTTAAGCTATTTTATTTGTGTGATTCTTGATCAACTTTGACTTTATTTTTATTTTTTATTTTTATTTGCTTATTTTTATTTTTATTTTTATTTTTTTTAATTCTTTTTCTATGTCAGTTAATTTTTATTGTTTTATTTTTTTTTTTGCTAACAATGTTTTCTAGGGTTTTTGTGTTTAGTCTGTGTAGGATGCAATTTTTCCAAGGTAATTTCAACCTCTGGTGGGGACCTCACTCAAGCATGAATCAAAATCAATTTGGGCAAATTGGTGGATTATTAAATAGACCACCACATGCTGACAATACTACAAAGCTTGAGGAGACTCTCCAGCAGTTCATGCAAGGATCCCTCCCCTTTCAGAACAGCACTTAAGTGGCATGCAAAAGGATGGAGGTGCAGTGTAGCGTCAAAATTCAAAAGTTAGATTATCTTAAAGACAACATGAAAGATAACCCTAGAGGGGAATGTCAAGCCACTATCACTAAAAGTGGCAAGGTCCTAGATGAGAGAAAAATAGAGGAAAAAGAAAAAGAAAAAGATGAAGATGAGAAAGAAAAAGAAGAGAGTGAGAGAAAAGAAAAGGAAAAAGAAAGGGAAGAAAAGAAAGAGGATGAGAGAAAAATAGAGAGAGACAAGAAAATGAATGTTTGAGTGAGAAAGAGAAAGATGGAGAGAAAGAAAAAGAAGAAGTTAAGAGAGAAAAGGAAAAAATTGAGAAAAGTCCTTTGTACCCTAAGGAGTGTCCCAAGGAGGAAAAAGAGAGGGAAGAAAAGAAAAAGAGAGAGTGGAAGGATGAAAGCAAAAAGAAAGAATCATTTGAAAAACCCCTTCCTCACTGAAAGAAATATCATAGTAAAGAGAAGGAAAAACAGTTTGAGCTTTTCATGGAAATCTTCAAGAAATTGGGACACTCCAACAAGTTCCTGGTTATATTAAATTTCTAAAAAAATTCAACAAAAAGAAAAAAAATATCCAGAAAAGGGAACAATTGAGGCACAAGGCAACTGTAGTGGGTCAAGCTAGTGACATTAAAGAAGTGCTTGCTAGGAGGCAACCCAGTTTCTGAATTTTTTATCTTTTATTTTGTTTTATTTTATTTTATTTTCTTTTTTCTTTTTAATCTATTATTTGTGTGATTTGGATTTTAGTTTGTAAGCATCTACTGATGGATGCTAGACAACATCTATTGAGGGATGCCGGGAGGATTCAGAAAACAGCATCTACTGATGAATGTTGCTATGATGGAGATTTAGATGATAACCTAGTTTTCTAATTTTTTTTTCATTTTAATTTAGTTGTGTGGTTTGGATTTGACTGTGTTTTTTTGTGTTTGAGATTTTTTTAGGTTATACGCTACTTCTAATGGTAGTAATGACAGCATTTATTGATGGATGCTTCCACAACATCTGCTGATAGATGTTGCTATGATGAGGATGATAAATGACAGCATCTACTGATGGATGCTGCTACGGAAGAGGACGATGACTAGACATCTATTGATGGATGTTAGGTGATTAGGAATCTACTGATGGATGCCGATGAAGATGAGAAAGATTGGTGTCTACTGAGGGATACCAATGAAGATAAGAAATATTAGCATTTACTGATGGATGCTATGTCATTAGACATCTACTGATGGATGTTACTGACAGTATCTACTGATGGATGCTATGATGATGAAGATGGTGTCAAGCTAGTGACGTTAAAGAGGCGCTTACTGGGAGGCAACCCAGCTTTCTAAACCTTTCCCTTTGATCATTTGTTTTGTTACTGTACTCTGCTTGAATAAATTAAATTGCTTTGATTCAAGTATGTTGTGTTTTGTGATGAGTACTGCTTTGTGAGATTCTGGTGTATTGATTGATGCTGAGATTGTTACCAATGAGGAGCATTGGTAAATCCTGAAGAAATTAGTTTTGATGATGCTACGAGAAGTTTCACTTGAAGAAATGTTTAAAAGCACTTTTGTAGAATATAATTGTATTAGGAAAGTCTTTAAATTTTGTAAAAACCTGTATTTTTACTGAAATAATCGATTATGAGAAGCAACAATCGATTATCATGAGTCTTTCAGGGATAATCGATTATCACTTCCAAATAATCGATTATCACATTTTGAAAATCTTTTAACGGACTTGAATAATCGATTATCACTTACAATAATCGATTATCAGTGGAAGTTAGGACTTGACCTTTGAACAGAAGCTTAGCATAATACTGGTTGACCGAGGAAGTTCTCAGAAGCTATAGTTCAAAGTTCCCTTGCTTGATCTCGTGAACAGGAGAGGCTTGCGTTTCGTGTGTCGATAGTCGGAGCAAGCTCTCTTCGAGTTAGCAAGGTGCTCTGCCTGATCTCGTGAAAAGGAGAAGCTCGCGAATCGTTGGTCGATTGCCGGAGCAGTTCTCTTCGAGTTGGCAGAGTGTTCTTCTTCCGGTTCGTTCGTCGAAGGAAGGTTTATTTTATCAATTGTTATTCATTATATTTGTAATCTGTGAAACAAATTTTTAGTGGAACTGTTAATCACTTTTATAGTGATTAACAACTGGACGTAGATTCTGTTGAATCGAACCAGTATAAAAATTACTCGTGTGATTTTCTATTCCCTACACTCTTTATCTTTTACGTATATCAACTGTTCGACAAATTTTCTGAAAGAAAATTGTTTTTCTAAAAAGGACCAAATTGGTTTTAAAAAGGTGACCGAACACGCTTTCCGCTTACTCTAAGTTTTATTCCGCTGCGCTTTACTCTTCAAATCATACCATCACTGGTACCATCAATTGGTATCAGAGCAAGGTTTGATAGTTTTTCAAAATTTGTGAAAATGGTCGGTCACAACCAAAACCTTGTATATGCCGAGGGTGCTTCTATTAATAGACCCCCACTTTTTACTGGTGATAACTATGCGTTCTGGAAAGTCAGAATGGAAATTTTTATGGGGTCTGTTGACAGAGGCATCTGGGAAGCTGTACAAAATGGTCCTTATATTCCTAAGAGCACAGTTGATGGTGTAGAGGTAGAAAAACCATACTTTAATTGGACTGCTGAAGAAAATAGACGAGCTCAGTTTGATATTAAAGCTCGCAATATTATATCATCTACTGTTGTACTTGATGAATTCTATAGAATTTCAGTATGTAAGACAGCACAGGAAATGTGGGAAGTCCTCAGAGTCACACATGAAGGAACAGAGGACGTGAAACGTGCAAGGAAGAACACTCTTATTCAGGAGTATGAGATGTTCAGAATGCAACCTGGAGAAACAATTTCTGATGTCCAAAAGCGCTTCACTCACATAGTGAACCACTTGACTGGGTTGGGTAAGACTTTTGATAATGATGAATTAAATGTGAAAATTTTAAAATCATTAGACAGGTCTTGGCAACCAAAGGTAACTGCCATATCGGAGTCTCAAAACCTCACTCAGATGTCAATGCCAATTCTGTTTGGAAAGCTTCGTGAGCATGAGCTAGAGTTGAGGAGACTAACTGCTGAGGAGGATCAAGGCAAGAGAAAGACACTAGCTTTCAAGTCAGAGATCTCTAAAGGAAAGAGCTCTAAAAGGATTGAAGATGATGATTCTGATGATGAGGAGAACATGAGCCTTATGATAAAGAAGTTTGCCAAGTTTATGAAGGCAAAAGGAAAAGATAAATTCCGCAAAGAAAGGAAAGAAAATCAAGAATCACCTTTAAGTGTAAAATGTTTTGGTTGTGGAGAAAGAGGACACATGAAATCTGAATGTCCAAAAAACAGGAAAAGTGAGGAAAAGAAGGAAAGAAAATTTCAAAAGAAAAAGAAAGCTTACATACCTTGGGAAGACAACGCTTCCAGTTCAACAAGTTCAAGTGATTCAGATGAGGAAGCTAATATTTGTCTAATGGCTAACTCAGAAGATACTGAAAGTCAAGTAAGCGATTCTAGCTTTGAATCTAGTGAATTAGACTTACAAAAAGCTTTCTTTGAACTAATGAATGAATCTGAAAAACTTGATGCTGCACATAAAAAGCTAAAAAAAGAGCACAATGACTTGAAATTGAAATATGTTAAATTGCTTGATGATGAAGTTGTTTTAAGAAATAAAGTTAGTACTTTAGAAACAAAATTATCTGATGCAAACACTACTGTTGAACCTGTTGAATGCTTGTCTTGTAAGAGTCATATGTTTGATATTGACATACTTGAAAACCTACTTGCAAAGTCAACCAAGACAACCCCGAATGTAAAAACAAACTTTAAAAGAAGCAATATTAGAAATAGGAACTTGCATCAAAACAAAAAGTATAAAACTAGAGGAACTCATAAGGTTTGGGTTGAAAAAAAGACTTTTGTTAAAAATAAAGTAAAAGATGTTTGTTGTTTTTACTGTATGAAACATGGTCATACATCAAACAAATGCAACATTAAACATTTTGGTATTCCAAATGGCAAATATGCATGGATTAAAATTGTGAAATGATTTACACTTGCATGAACTAACCCCAAGGACCCATAATTAGATTGGGGACCTAAAACTCTTTCTAATATTGTTTTGCAGGAACCTACTAAGTCAAAGAAGTCATTGTGGTATCTTGACAGTGGTTGCTCAAGACACATGACCGGTGACAAGAAAAGGTTCATCCACCTTGAAAAGAAAAAGCAAGGATTTGTGACTTACCGGAGACATTGGAGGGGGAAACACATTGATCATAAAAGATGTCCTATATGTTGAAGGCCTCAAGCATAACCTCTTAAGCATAAGTCAGTTGTGTGACAAAGGTCTAAAGGTAATCTTTGAAAGTGATAAGTGTACTGTTTACTTTAAAGATTCTGCTGTTATTGCTTTGCAAGTTGTTAGGCATAATAATATATATTTCATTGATATTGAGAGTGCATCTAGTTATAGTATAACATGCTTAGTTGCTAAAGAAGAAAATCCTTGGCTATGGCATAAAAGAGCTGCACATATTCATATGCAACATTTAAATAAGTTAATTTCTAAGGATCTTGTGATTGGTTTACCTAAACTGAAATTTGAGAAAGACAAATTATGCACTGCATGTCAAAAAGGTAAACAAACAAAATCTACATTTTCATCCAAAAGCATAATTTCAACATTAAAACCTTTAGAACTTATGCATATGGACTTGTTTGGTCCATCTAGAATTAAAAGTTTTGGTGGAAATTACTATGCTCTTGTAATTGTTGATGATTACACTAGATTCACTTGGACCTTCTTCTTAACTTTGAAAAGTGAGGCTTTCAAAGCCTTTAAATCTTTTGCTAAACGTATTCAAAATGAAAAAGATTTGAAAATTAAAACATTGAGGAGTGATCACGGTGGGGAATTTGAAAATGAATCTTTTGAAAAATTTTGTGAAGAACATGGCATTGCACATAACTTTTCTGCACCTAGAACTCCTCAACAAAATGGTGTTGTTGAAAGGAAAAATAGATCATTAGAAGAATTAGCTAGAACCCTTATGAATGAATCTAATGTGCCAAAATATTTTTGGGCTGATGCAGTCAGCATTGCTTGTTATGTGTTAAATAGGATGCTTATTAGGCCAATTCTAAAATTAACTCCATATGAACTGTTGAATGGTAGAAAACCAAATATATCTCATTTAAAAATATTTGGATGCAAATGTTTCGTCTTAAATAATGGTAAAAATAATCTTGGAAAATTTGATGCAAAATCTGATGAAGCAATTTTCCTAGGATACTCTTTGACTAGCAAAGCATATAGAGTATTCAATAGAAGAACCTTGAAAATTGAAGAATCAATGCATGTTGTCTTTGATGAAATTGTGGACCTTGAGGTAAATCCTCTTGAGTCAAATAAACCAATTGCAGGAAATGAGGATTATTTGAGGGAAGCTCTTGAAGAGATGTACCTAAACGAAAACTATCCTCTGGAACTTCAAGAAACACCTCAAGCCATTGATCCTAAAAGTTTTCAACAACCAAGAGGACTATCCTTGGAAAACATCATAGGAGATATATCAAAAGGGGTAACTACTAGACACAAGCTTAATAATTTCTGTTTAACTGTAGCTTTTGTGTCTCAGATAGAACCTAAGAACATTAAGGAAGCTCTTCAAGATGATAAGTGGTGCGTTGCTATGCAAGAAGAGCTAAACCAATTTGAAAGGAATGAAGTCTGGGAACTTATTCCAAGGGAAGATAATTATCAAGTCATAGGAACCAAATGGGTTTTTAGGAACAAGCTTGATGAGGATGGAAACATCACAAAGAATAAAGCAAGGCTAGTTGCAAAGGGCTACTGTCAAGAGGAAGGTATAGATTATGATGAAACATATGCACCAGTGGCCAGGTTAGAAGCAATTAGATTATTACTTGCATATGCATCTTTGATGAAATTTAAATTATATCAAATGGATGTGAAAAGTGCGTTTCTGAATGGTTTTATAAAAGAAGAGGTGTATGTTAGTCAACCTCCTGGCTTTGAGGATTTCAAATATCCTGATCATATTTATAAGTTAAAAAAGGCTTTGTATGGTCTTAAACAGGCACCTAGGTCTTGGTATGAAAGACTTAGTACCTTTCTAATTGATAATAATTTTTCTAGAGGTAAGGTTGATTCAACCTTATTCATAAAGAAAGTAGGAAAACACATCCTGATTGTGCAAGTTTATGTAGATGATATTATATTTGGGTCAACTGATGATTCCTTGTGTGAAGAATTTGCAAAAGTAATGCAAGGTGAGTTTGAGATGTCTATGATGGGTGAGCTGAATTTCTTTTTAGGACTACAAATAAAGCAAATAAATGGAGGTACTTTTATCTCTCAAACAAAATATTGTAGGGAAATTCTTAAAAAATTTGGCATGGATACTTGCAAAGAAGCTAGTACACCTATGGCAACTTCTTGCTATTTAGATAAGGATGAATCTGGAAAAGAAGTAAACGAAACTATGTTTAGAGGTATGATAGGATCTTTGTTGTACCTAACTGCTAGTAGGCCAGATATTATGCAAAGTGTATGCGTTTGTGCTAGGTATCAAGCCAATCCTAAAGAATCTCATTTGACTGCTGTCAAGAGAATCTTAAAATACCTTAAAGGAACTACTTCTTTTGGACTTTGGTATCCCTCTGATGCTTCACCTAGTCTAATAGGTTATTCTGATGCAGATTATGGTGGTTGTAAAATAGATAGGAAAAGTACTAGTGGAACCTGTCATTTTCTGGGCTGTTCTTTGGTGTCCTGGCACTCAAAGAAACAAGCATGTGTAGCCTTGTCTACCACTGAAGCTGAATACATTGCTGCTGGCAATTGTTGTGCCCAAATTCTGTGGATGAAACAGCAACTGGAAGACTTTGATATTTTCCTTGATAATATTCCATTAAAATGTGATAATACTAGTGCTATCAATCTGACTAAGAATCCCATAATGCACTCAAGAACTAAACACATTGAGATTAGACATCATTTCTTAAGAGATCATATTCAAAAGGGGGATTGTCAAATTGAATATGTTGATACCTTACATCAATTAGCTGATATTTTCACCAAAGCACTACCTAAGGATAGATTTTTTGAGCTTAGAAGAGAGTTAGGAGTGTTAGACATGTCTTAGGATCAATGCTTATGAAAAGTTTTGCATTTTCGTAAAATTAACGCTTCATAATCGATTATCAAAAGGATATAATCGATTATTCATACTTGAAATTCAAATCTGAGAAATTTTTGAAAAGATAATCGATTATCATGCAATATCTAGGGCAGTAACTTTTGAGCAGATAATCGATTATCTCGAGCCATAATCGATTATCACGCTGACAGATTCAAAAATAGAGCCGTTGGAGCGTCCCTTAACGGCTATAAACGGCCATAAACGGCTAGTTTTTCATTTTTCCTATAAAAAGCCTCCCATAATCGATTGTTAGTCACTCTTTTACATCCTTACTCTGCTAAAATCAAAATCTAGAGCTAAGTTCTCTCCATTTATCCTCATTTTCTCAAAGTCTCTCTACCTCAAATATTTCCATGGCGGATTCAAGAAGACATCGCCGCAGAGCTGCTGGAGCATCTTCTTCCTCTCAACCACGTCCTGCAACCATCGATGGTTGGATTTCAGATCAAGGAAAACATGTAGAATATGTTAATTCCTGGCAAGAGAGAAGAATCATGGCGGTAAAGTATATTCGCCTTGACTTTTTTCGTTTCTATGGATTTCAATTTCCAGATCTGTTTGTTGGTCAAGGACTCACGAATCTGGTGGAGCAAAAAGGTTGCATTTATCCCGATCTCATAAGAGTTTTCTACTTCAACTTGAGATATAGAGATGGGATTATATCCACTAAAGTTAAGGGTGTCCGCATAATTTTAGATGATGATGTGTGGATAAATGTTGCCCAACTTACCATATGGGATGATGCTGTAAAAGTCCATCTAGGACTTGAAGATTTCAATAGGTTGATGACTTTCCAATCCTTCTTGCGTCATCCTGAACAACAGGCAAATCGAAGGCAATTGCTAGTTGGGGGTTTCAAAATTGAAGAACGCATGCTTCACTACTTGATCGTCTGGATACTGTGTCCTAGAGCAACCAACCATGCTCAATGCTCTGAGCAGGATCTGCTTCTTCTGTATGGGATTTTAAATCACATACACATTGATTGGCCTGCTCTCATTGCTGACACAATGGTAAAAGCCAAGAAATCTCATTCCTATCAATTTCCCTATGCTCTTCTTATTTCTAGAATTTTGGAGTACAAAGGTGTAAATATTGAAGGAGAACTTGTCCAAGCCATTCAAGCTGTTGGCTCGGAAATTGGAGATACTACCTTTCGTCAGATGGGATTCATTACCAGAGGAAGAGTTCTCATCCATAAAGATGATGACCATCCTGATGAAGATGAAGATGATGACATCGATACTCATATGGCAGAACCAGTTAGTGTTGCTGCTCCTTCTGATGCTGGTCCTTCTACCATGCCCTCATCCTCCACGCTATCTATGGAAGAACATTTTGCTAATTTATCTAAGCAATTGGAGGATATGAGTCTAGCACAAAGAACACACTTTGAGGAGATTTATGAGTGGCAGCAATCTATTGATGAGTATATGGTTGATCAGTTTCTTGATCTTGATGTTCGTCTATCTAACATCGAGAATCACCTTCACATTCAACCTCCCGAGAGATCCCCAAGTCCTGAATTTTAGAAATAGGATTTATGTTGTATGCTTTGTTGATTGGTTGTTGTTCTTTCATCTATGATAAATTTCTGTCCTTTATGTTTCTTATTATGATGTAATCCTTCTTTTCATCAATGAAAATGATCTCTTGATTATATGCATACCTTGACTAATTGAGGGGGAGATCATATTTAGGGGGAGTCTGTTACCTTAATCTTTTTGCTTATGATCAAAAAGGGGGAGAAGTATAGTTTTAGGGGGAGAAGTATAATATAAGGGGAGAGGATTAATTTAAATTGATACAGGTATTGCTAACTTTGTTGTTGTTGTAGCTTGTATATTTTGCAGGGAAGTCAAAGTTGCTTTTAAAAATTGAATTTTTGATCATCATCAAAAAGGGGGAGATTGTTACCAATGAGGAGCATTGGTAAATCCTGAAGAAATTAGTTTTGATGATGCTACAAGAAGTTTCACTTGAAGAAATGTTTAAAAGCACTTTTGTAGAATATAAGTGTAATAGGAAAGTCTTTAAATTTTGTAAAAACCTGTATTTTTACTGAAATAATCGATTATGAGAAGCAACAATCGATTATCATGAGTCTTTCAGGGATAATCGATTATCACTTCCAAATAATCGATTATCACATTTTGAAAATCTTTTAACGGACTTGAATAATCGATTATCACTTACAATAATCGATTATCAGTGGCAGTTGGGACTTGACCTTTGATATTCAGGGTAGCTGGCTATATATTGGACTTCTGAATTTTTCAGAAGTAACGTTTTTGAACAGAAGCTTAGCAGAATACTGGTTGACAGAGGAAGTTCTCAGAAGCTATAGTTCAAAGTTCCCTTGCTTGATCTCGTGAACAGGAGAGGCTCGCGTTTCGTGTGTCGATAGTCGGAGCAAGCTCTCTTCGAGTTAGCAAGGTGCTCTGCCTGATCTCGTGAAAAGGAGAAGCTCGCGAATCGTTGGTCGATTGCCGGAGCAGTTCTCTTCGAGTTGGCAGAGTGTTCTTCTTCCGGTTCGTTCGTCGAAGGAAGGTTTATTTTATCAATTGTTATTCATTATATTTGTAATCTGTGAAACAAATTTTTAGTGGAACTGTTAATCACTTTTATAGTGATTAACAACTGGACGTAGATTCTGTTGAATCGAACCAGTATAAAAATTACTCGTGTGATTTTCTATTCCCTACACTCTTTATCTTTTACGTATATCAACTGTTCGACAAATTTTTTGAAAGAAAATTGTTTTTCTAAAAAGGACCAAATTGATTTTAAAAAGGTGACCGAACACGCTTTCCGCTTACTCTAAGTTTTATTCCGCTGCGCTTTACTCTTCAAATCATACCATCACTGGTACCATCAGAGATGATGCATGATGTGATTATATACAGGGTGATGGCTCACAATGTATGAAACAGGTGCTTGAGATTAAGTTTGATTGAGATACTGAGCAGGGTGTTTCTCTGAGTTCTAGGACTTGAGAGTTTACCTGTGTGAGTTTTGGGCTTCAGAGCTGTTTGTAAATAATTGCAATTACTTTGGAAGCACGAATGATTTTGCCCAAATTTTCTATAATTGAATTACTTGCTTGTAGGTTTCATATGATCAAGGCCATATTTTGTTATCCCTTATTCTTTTAGCCTTCACATGATTTTTGCCCACTGAAAAGAGAATAATTTTCTCTAACCTTTGAACCTTGAACCTTGTGTATGTTTTGAAAACCTTTTTTGAAAATTTTTACCTTGAGTTAAGTTGAGAACATCTGATGAGGTACTGATAAAGGTTCAAGTTTGGAGTTGCTATTAAGCAACCCCACTTTTCTAGGCAGTGAGCAATTGAAAAGCAAAAGCAAAAGCAAAAGCAAAAGAAAACAAAAGAAAAATAAAAAGAGAAGAAAAGCTCACCGCAAGGGAAAGCTGGGAATAAGTGAAAAAAGAAAGAGAGTTTGTGCTTGAATGATAAATTCATAAATGTCTCTCTTGACTCAAGGAATTTTGCTGACCAGAAAAACCAATTTCATTCTTAGCCCAGCCAAGTTACAAGCCATGAAAAACCCTTGTGATGATAACTTGCTTGTGAGTGTGTTTGATTGTGGTTAAATGAAAGGCAAAGATAATTTGTGTGACATTGTGATAGTAGAGTGAAAGACACCAACACCTCACTATACACCTTTGAGCTGAGTGATACACTTTTGAGTGCTTGAGTGATACACTTTTGAGTGCTTAAGTGAAACATTTTCCTTGATGAGGAGTAGTTCTTTGAATTTCTGATTGCATCTTTGCTCGGTTGATTGATCATTCTTTAGGATAGCATCTGTTGAAAATGTATGAGCATCACATTGATTTTGATTGAATTAAGGCATCTGCACATCTTGACTGAGATCCTTATGTTGAATTGATAAAAGAGATTTTTTGTCTTTGAAGGAAAAGTTTTTGAAAAATGTTGAGTCATTGTAGTGGTTATTTTCAAAAGAAAGTTACATCCTATTTTGCTTGAGGACAAGCAAAGTTCTAAGTTTCGGTTTGTGATAACGGTTGAAAATACAGTTATCTGTGATGTGATTTTGATACTAAAAGCACCCTTTTTCACTTTGAAACTTGCTTGAACTCATGTTTTTGCATTAAGTTGTGTGAATAAGAAAGTTGAGGTTGATTTCAATGATTTTATGACTAATTCCCGTTGTTTTGGCAGAGTTGAAGTAATACTGGAAGCAGAGATGAAGAGCCAAGAAGATGGAGCTCAGAAGGGCCTAAAAAAGCACCAGATGGAGGGACAACACGAAGCTTGGACGCACTGTATGGAAGCTTAAGCGTTGGAAATCGACGTCCATCGCCCGGGCGCCCCTTGTGGCCGCTTGGGCGGCAGGGTCTCGAAGCCTGGGCGACAACTCGAGGCCCAAGCCTTTCACCGCCCGGGCGCCCTAAGTGGGGTGCTTTAGCGTCAAGCTTCGTGGATCAAGCCCAGTTTCTGCTCTGTTTCGACTCTATTGGATCGGGCCCTATTTTTGCTCTTTTCTGACCCTATTTAAAGGTCCCTGGGGCTCTAGGTTTTGTATCTCTAGCAGAGAGCAATGCAGCAGCATACTCTTTCCCTAATTCTTAGGATCTATCTTCCACATTCTCTTCCATTCTTCCTATAGTTTCTCCATGTCTATGGGGAACTAAACCCTATTTGTTATTGGGGGATGATGTAACCTCGTGAACTCTCATGTATTTGAATTGATTTTCAATAGTATTTGCTTTTTCATTAATTGTTAAAGTAATTCATTTGTTTCAATGCTTTCTGTGTTTAACTCATTCATTTGCATGATTTATGAATTGCATGAGTGTTGGGAGGTTCCTTACAATTCAGATTCTTGTTGAATTACTTCCAAGAGTAATATTGCTCAAGGATGAGGATATGAGTCTTGGTCGTCTTTAAGCTCTTGATCTTCACATCTTATTACTAGGAATGCTAGGAATTGCATGAAATGGTAATTTGGGACAGGCTTATTCGCAGAGGGATAAGGTTTAGGTGATTTAGTGAGTGACATTAACATTAATGCATAAAGAAGAATTCTTACATAGATGAGAGGGAACTTGATGAAATCTAACCCCAACAACATATCCATCTCATATTAAACAACATTCGTTCATCTCTGTGTTACTCTGCTATTGATCCAATTGCATTCATATTTAATTTTTTGTTCTCACATTTGAAACCAATGATCTCTTTTTAGTTAAGTCTTAATTAATCTTGTTATCACACGACTGTCTAGCATTGAGAGTCTTCTGGGATACGATACTTGGTCTAACCATTTTATATTACTTGTGCGACTTGGTACACTTGTCAATCCGTCCCAACATAAGTGCACTTTGCTATTAATAGAGTCGATTATACTCACACAGTTATAACAGTTAGTCGTAGTCAAACAAACTTAATTGATTACGCATTTAATACAGTTGACTCACAATCAATGCTTGGTCAAACATATAAAATATAGTCGTTAGACATCACAAGCATTAATAGAATTTCAAAACATAACTAACTAAGTCGAGTAGCTTGTGCATACAATCGACTTTGTAACACTTCAATGCAGTTTTGAAAAACTCTCTTTCCAAAAATGCTCACAACACACTTTGGAAACATTTGTGTAAAGCCACGAGTTTTAAATGACTTCCTTCATAATCAAGTCCACTTAAAACTCTTGTTTTGCCACACAATTAAAGTTCAACTAAAGTGTATGTGGTTTTTCTTTTCTAAATCATATGTTCTGCAATCACAAATAAGATCTCATGTAAAACGTAGTGAATTTGCATACTTTGACTAAACAACACAAACATGTTCTCAAGTAATCATAAACCTGAAAGTAATGAACATATAACACATATAAATATATAACAACTCATGTTATTAATAATGTGTTGTCATCACCAAAAACTAGAAGCTCTGAGATTGTAAGGTTTGGCTAAACCAGTGCTCCCCTTATCAACAATCTAAACAATCTCCCCCTTTTTTGATGATGCACAACCATGATTAAAATCAACCATGTATGTACAAAACAGATCAGATTATCAATCAAAAATTCTTATATCAATTTGTATCAGAGGAGAGAAAAAAATTCTTATATCAATTTGTATAAGAGCAGACCAATGTTGAAATATCATTTCATATCAGAATATATCAATAAAATGTATATTAAATCCTTCAATAGAATTTATATCAGAGCATTATCCCCGAATGTATATCAGATCATTCATTGAAATGTATATCAGAGCATTCTCCCCCTTTGTTCATTAGCAAAAAAGGTATGCCTTAAGTAATCAGATACGCAGACAAACAAATAATCAGAGATACATCAGTAAATCATATTAATCAAACAATGATGCATCGTCCTGTCACAGATAATCACATACTAAAGATATAATCTCCCCCTTAAGTGTAGGCATGTGAAATTATCTAACATATCATGCACTGCTCCCCCTGCCATTATGCATGTTTTACATTCAAAAACCAAATGCACAATGCAATTTTCACATAACATTTCAAAGCATGTATAAGCATGTGACAGTATTGTCTCATATTATAAATTTTACAAACACATCAATGCAATATAGAAACAATATCAATCAACAATCTCAATATAATCTCTCAATTAATTTCAATCAATCAAAGAACAAAAACATATTGAATAAGAAATAATTAATAATATCAGATCAATAAACCGAATAACCAAATTCCAAATCATGGAACTTATAACCCTTGTAAAACAGTAATCGATTTATCCACAGTTGCAATCGATTTCATTGCTTTCCATTTGAATCGTATCTCCAGTTATTCATCCAGAAGCAACGCTCCTGCTAAACCTTTCAAGATCTTTTCCAGATCAAGCATTTTAGAATCATTGTAATGCAGGAATTTTTACAGGTAAGAAATGAATATGTAGAAGTATTAATGTAACAGTAAACAACAGCATAATCAATTTCATACAACACAGAATCGACTTCAATCAGATATAAACAGATTCAATTATAAAGTCAATACTGATAGAATTAAAGCTAAAGATCTGATTTCATTAATTCCCAAAAGGTATTGCAATCAGATAGACCAAAGATAGTGGCTTATAAAACCTACTACAAGGAAATTCAAACAAACAAACTGAAAACAAGCAAACAAAATACATCATCAAACAATTATTTTAATTTTTCTTTTTATTTTTGTTTAAGTAAGTCCTGAGAAGCATATCACTATTGCTATCTTCAGTATTTTCTTCCTCAACACTTTCATCTACACTTATTCCTATAGACTCATCTGGCGTGCTTCCTTCTTCTTCAGTTTCTTCATTTTCATTATCCATTTCTTGATTCTGAGACACTGATCTTTCTTTCATTTCCAGAACAGTGTTTCTGGTCTCCAAGCACATCAACTTTATGGCCCTTATTTCCCTTAGTATTGTTCTTTCAAACTCGGACTGTATTCTATAAATGTCAGAGGATGGTCCTGCTTCTCCTTCATTATTAGTAGCCTCATTCTTAAACACCCAACCTTCAGGTGTATGCTGCATTTGCATCATGTGCAGGGCGGACTGATTTATCATATTGGTTTTGTTGCATGGTTCACTAGACTCTCCAATGCACTCCACACCGAAATGAAAGAGAATCTTTGAGATAAAAACACAGTATGGTAGCTTGGCATATTCGAGCATTGTTACCTTTAACATGTTATCTGATATAGCTACAGGCCAATCCACTTGAATATTCTCCTTCAAGGCTTTCAACAAATATAGGTCTTCTGTAGTAGCTTGAGCATGATTTCTCCCCTTAGACATTAGGATCCAAGGGATGATGAATACAGTCAATCTATCATCTTTCTTCATTCCATCATTTTTGTAGCTAGAATAATCTTGACAATCATTTGGATTTCTTAGACTATCCTGATATACTGAGAACTTATTAAATCCTTCTTTGCCCACGTGGAGTCTTTCACCTCCTATCTTGAGTCCAACTATGTTTTTCCATACCTCTTCTGTCAACTTGATGTCGACACCCTTCACTAGAGAACAAAGAGTTCCATCATTAATCTTCAAGTTGCAGTAAAATACCCATACGAGATCAGGGTACCAGGGGTCTGCCATTTCAATGAATTTCTTCAAACCTTGACGTCTTAGCCAACTTTGAAATTCAAAACCTTCGTTTCTGAAGAAGCTCAACTTTAAAAACTTGTGTGTGATTAAGCTTCTCATTTTCCAACAATCAAGATATTTAGATTGTGCTTCATCATCGCTTATCCAGTCCATCCAGGTCAGAATGTCGTCTCACGTTTTTCTTACCTGTTTTCTTTACCCTCTTACATTGAGCAGAGCTTGAGGCCATTGCTAGAGTGAAGAAGACTGTTGATCACAGAGTGAGAGAGAAAGAGAGTGATGATTCAGATTGTGCTGAGAAGACTTAGTGAAATGACTTCAGTGTATTAGGTTTTTAATGTAATCATAATTCGATTTTTGGAGGGAACATTTTATATTCATTTTCACACCAAAAATTAACCTAATCGATTTGAATGAAAATTTCAAATTTCAATAGCACAGTAGACACTCAATCAATTTCCATAAATGCAGAGTCAACTCCTGTATGATAGAAGGTTTTCACAAAACATAAACACACATACAGTAACATGTAATTGACTATGTATTTAATCCAATCGATTAAAAGTCGTAAAAATTGATTTTCACAGAAAACAATCACAATCAATAAATCAATCACACAATCATCAAACAATCATTCATATACATATCATTCACGATGCAATAAGAAAATGATTGTTATTGCCTATAGATTACTCAAGAAATTTGATGTAATCAATTTTATCCATCCTTGAGTTCTTTTCTGCTACAGCATCATTTGTTAACCTACAAAACATTTGAAATTTTTGATGCAGGTACCCATTTGAATTTGGGTTCTTGTTTGTTAGAAGATAGATGTTCCTTAGGAATCCACTTATACAATCCCTTTGGAACGTCAACCTTTCTATAAAAACAGTTTCTAATAGTGTGACCAGTGTTATTGCAATAAAAACATGCATGTGTGACAGGTTTACTTAAATCAAAAAATTTCCTTGAATTTGTCCTCTTTGATTGAGATTTATAACCAATACCCTTTCTATATAAAGTTCTACCTAAATACTTTATATTAGTGTTAAACCCCTGGCAAGTGTACCAGATCGTATCAAGTAATATAATTGGTAAACCCAATATCGTTCTCCCAAATGACTCAAAGGCCTTATCTTTTGTGTAAATCAATATTGTAAGACTTGTAAAGAAAATTAATTTGTGGTTTGAATGCAAAAACAAAAAGTAAACATGCAAATGCAGTTGATTCAATTGGCAAGAAAAAGGTATGGATGAATGTGTTGGTACCAGTGATGGTATGATTTGAAGAGTAAAGCGCAGCGGAATAAAACTTAGAGTAACAGAAAGCGTGTTCGGTCACTTTTTAAAAATCAATTTGGTCCTTTTTAGAAAATCAATTTTCTTTCAGAAAATTTGTCGAACAGTTGATATACGTAAAAGATAAAGAGTGTAGGGAATAGAAAATCACACGAGTAATTTTTATACTGGTTCGATTCAACAGAATCTACGTCCAGTCGTTAATCACTATAAAAGTGATTAACAGTTCCACTAAAAATTTGTTTCACAGATTACAAATATAATGAATAACAATTGATAAAATAAACCTTCCTTCGACGAACGAACCGGAAGAAGAACACTCTGCCAACTCGAAGAGAACCGCTCCGGCAATCGACCAACGATTCGCGAGCTTCTCCTTTTCACGAGACCAGGCAGAGCACCTTGCTAACTCGAAGAGAGCTTGCTCCGACTATCGACACACGAAACGCGAGCCTCTCCTGTTCACGAGATCAAGCAAGGGAACTTTGAACTATAGCTTCTGAGAACTTCCTCTGTCAACCAGTATTCTGCTAAGCTTCTGTTCAAAAAACGTTACTTCTGAAAAATTCAGAAGTCCAATATATAGCCAGCTACCCTGAATATCAAAGGTCAAGTCCCAACTGCCACTGATAATCGATTATTGTAAGTGATAATCGATTATTCAAGTCCGTTAAAAGATTTTCAAAATGTGATAATCGATTATTTGGAAGTGATAATCGATTATCCCTGAAAGACTCATGATAATCGATTATTGCTTCTCATAATCGATTATTTCAGTAAAAATACAGGTTTTTACAAAATTTAAAGACTTTCCTATTACACTTATATTCTACAAAAGTGCTTTTAAACATTTCTTCAAGTGAAACTTCTTGTAGCATCATCAAAACTAATTTCTTCAGGATTTACCAATGCTCCTCATTGGTAACAATCTCCCCCTTTTTGATGATGATCAAAAATTCAATTTTTAAAAGCAACTTTGACTTCCCTGCAAAATATACAAGCTACAACAACAACAAAGTTAGCAATACCTGTATCAATTTAAATTAATCCTCTCCCCTTATATTATACTTCTCCCCCTAAAACTATACTTCTCCCCCTTTTTGATCATAAGCAAAAAGATTAAGGTAACAGACTCCCCCTAAATATGATCTCCCCCTCAATTAGTCAAGGTATGCATATAATCAAGAGATTATTTTCATTGATGAAAAGAAGGATTACATCATAATAAGAAACATAAAGGACAGAAATTTATCATAGATGAAAGAACAACAACCAATCAACAAAGCATACAAACATAAAATCCTATTTCTAAAATTCAGGACTCGGGGATCTCTCGGGAGGTTGAATATGAAGGTGATTCTCGATGTTAGATAGACGAACATCAAGATCAAGAAACTGATCAACCATATACTCATCAATAGATTGCTGCCACTCATAAATCTCCTCAAAGTGTGTTCTTTGTGCTAGACTCATATCCTCCAATTGCTTAGATAAATTAGCAAAATGTTCTTCCATAGATAGCGTGGAGGATGAGGGCATGGTAGAAGGACCAGCATCAGAAGGAGCAGCAGCACTAACTGGTTCTGCCATATGAGTATCGATGTCATCATCTTCATCTTCATCAGGATGATCATCATCTTTATGGATGAGAATTCTTCCTCTGGTAATGAATCCCATCTGACGAAAGGTAGTATCTCCAATTTCCGAGCCAACAGCTTGAATGGCTTGGACAAGTTCTCCTTCAATATTTACACCTTTGTACTCCAAAATTCTAGAAATAAGAAGAGCATAGGGAAATTGATAGGAATGAGATTTCTTGGCTTTTACCATTGTGTCAGCAATGAGAGCAGGCCAATCAATGTGTATGTGATTTAAAATCCCATACAGAAGAAGCAGATCCTGCTCAGAGCATTGAGCATGGTTGGTTGCTCTAGGACACAGTATCCAGACGATCAAGTAGTGAAGCATGCGTTCTTCAATTTT
Organism: Vigna reflexopilosa; assembly: GCA_027742785.1. NCBI lineage: Eukaryota > Viridiplantae > Streptophyta > Magnoliopsida > Fabales > Fabaceae > Vigna > Vigna reflexopilosa. The sequence goes on from CM050932.1 coordinate 13,168,306, forward strand.
GAAACCCCCAACTAGCAATTGCCTTCGATTTGCCTGTTGTTCAGGATGACGCAAGAAGGATTGGAAAGTCATCAGCCTATTGAAATCTTCAAGTCCTAGATGGACTTTTACAGCATCATCCCATATGGTAAGTTGGGCAACATTTATCCACACATCATCATCTAAGATTATGCGGACACCCTTGACTTTAGTGGATATAATCCCATCTCTATATCTCAAGTTGAAATAGAAAACTCTTATGAGATCGGGATAAATGCAACCTTTTTGCTCCACTAGATTCGTGAGTCCTTGATCAACAAACAGATCTGGAAATTGAAATCCATAGAAACGAAAAAAATCAAGGCGAATATACTTTACCGCCATGATTCTTCTCTCTTGCCAGGAATTAACATATTCTGCATGTTTTCCTTGATCTGAAATCCAACCATCGATGGTTGCAGGACGTGGTTGAGAGGAAGAAGATGCTCCAGCAGCTCTGCGGCGATGTCTTCTTGAATCCGCCATGAAAATATTTGAGGTAGAGAGACTTTGAGAAAATGAGGATAAATGGAGAGAATCTTAGCTCTAGATTTTGATTTTAGTAGAGTAAGGATGTAAAAGAGTGACTAACAATCGATTATGGGAGGCTTTTTATAGGAAAAATGGAAAAACTAGCCGTTTATGGCCGTTTATAGCCGTTAAGGGACGCTCCAACGGCTCTATTTTTGAATCTGTTAGCGTGATAATCGATTATGGCTCGAGATAATCGATTATCTGCTCAAAAGTCACTGCCCAGATATTGCATGATAATCGATTATCCTTGATGATAATCGATTATCTGTTCAAAAATTTCTCAGATTTGAATTTCAAGTATGAATAATCGATTATATCCTTTTGATAATCGATTATGAAGCGTTAATTTTACGAAAATGCAAAACTTTTCATAAGCATTGATCCTAAGACATGTCTAACACTCCTAACTCTCTTCTAAGCTCAAAAAATCTATCCTTAGGTAGTGCTTTGGTGAAAATATCAGCTAATTGATGTAAGGTATCAACATATTCAATTTGACAATCCCCCTTTTGAATATGATCTCTTAAGAAATGATGTCTAATCTCAATGTGTTTAGTTCTTGAGTGCATTATGGGATTCTTAGTCAGATTGATAGCACTAGTATTATCACATTTTAATGGAATATTATCAAGGAAAATATCAAAGTCTTCCAGTTGCTGTTTCATCCACAGAATTTGGGCACAACAATTGCCAGCAGCAATGTATTCAGCTTCAGTGGTAGACAAGGCTACACACGCTTGTTTCTTTGAGTGCCAGGACACCAAAGAACAGCCCAGAAAATGACAGGTTCCACTAGTACTTTTCCTATCTATTTTACAACCACCATAATCTGCATCAGAATAACCTATTAGACTAGGTGAAGCATCAGAGGGATACCAGAGTCCAAAAGAAGTGGTTCCTTTAAGGTATTTTAAGATTCTCTTGACAGCAGTCAAATGAGATTCTTTAGGATTGGCTTGATACCTAGCACATACGCATACACTTTGCATAATATCTGGCCTACTAGCAGTTAGGTACAACAAAGATCCTATCATACCTCTAAACATAGTTTCATTTACTTCTTTTCCAGATTCATCCTTATCTAAATAGCAAGAAGTTGCCATAGGTGTACTAGCTTCTTTGCAAGTATCCATGCCAAATTTTTTAAGAATTTCCCTACAATATTTTGTTTGAGAGATAAAAGTACCTCCATTTATTTGCTTTATTTGTAGTCCTAAAAAGAAATTCAGCTCACCCATCATAGACATCTCAAACTCACCTTGCATTACTTTTGCAAATTCTTCACACAAGGAATCATCAGTTGACCCAAATATAATATCATCTACATAAACTTGCACAATCAGGATGTGTTTTCCTACTTTCTTTATGAATAAGGTTGAATCAACCTTACCTCTAGAAAAATTATTATCAATTAGAAAGGTACTAAGTCTTTCATACCAAGACCTAGGTGCCTGTTTAAGACCATACAAAGCCTTTTTTAACTTATAAATATGATCAGGATATTTGAAATCCTCAAAGCCAGGAGGTTGACTAACATACACCTCTTCTTTTATAAAACCATTCAGAAACGCACTTTTCACATCCATTTGATATAATTTAAATTTCATCAAAGATGCATATGCAAGTAATAATCTAATTGCTTCTAACCTGGCCACTGGTGCATATGTTTCATCATAATCTATACCTTCCTCTTGACAGTAGCCCTTTGCAACTAGCCTTGCTTTATTCTTTGTGATGTTTCCATCCTCATCAAGCTTGTTCCTAAAAACCCATTTGGTTCCTATGACTTGATGATTATCTTCCCTTGGAATAAGTTCCCAGACTTCATTCCTTTCAAATTGGTTTAGCTCTTCTTGCATAGCAACGCACCACTTATCATCTTGAAGAGCTTCCTTAATGTTCTTGGGTTCTATCTGAGACACAAAAGCTACAGTTAAACAGAAATTATTAAGCTTGTGTCTAGTAGTTACCCCTTTTGATATATCTCCTATGATGTTGTCCAAAGATAGTCCTCTTGGTTGTTGAAAACTTTTAGGATCAATGGCTTGAGGTGTTTCTTGAAGTTCCAGAGGATAGTTCTCGTTTAGGTACATCTCTTCAAGAGCTTCCCTCAAATAATCCTCATCTCCTGCAATTGGTTTATTTGACTCAAGAGGGTTTACCTCAAGGTCCACAATTTCATCAAAGACAACATGCATTGATTCTTCAATTATCAAGGTTCTTCTATTGAATACTCTATATGCTTTGCTAGTCAAAGAGTATCCTAGGAAAATTGCTTCATCAGATTTTGCATCAAATTTTCCAAGATTATTTTTACCATTATTTAAGACAAAACATTTGCATCCAAATATTTTCAAATGAGATATATTTGGTTTTCTACCATTCAACAGTTCATATGGAGTTAATTTTAGAATTGGCCTAATAAGCATCCTATTTAACACATAACAAGCAGTGCTGACTGCATCAGCCCAAAAATATTTTGGCACATTAGATTCATTCATAAGAGTTCTAGCTAATTCTTCTAATGATCTATTTTTCCTTTCAACAACACCATTTTGTTGAGGAGTTCTAGGTGCAGAAAAGTTATGTGCAATGCCATGTTCTTCACAAAATTTTTCAAAAGATTCATTTTCAAATTCCCCACCGTGATCACTTCTCAATGTTTTAATTTTCAAATCTTTTTCATTTTGAATACGTTTAGCAAAAGATTTAAAGGCTTTGAAAGCCTCACTTTTCAAAGTTAAGAAGAAGGTCCAAGTGAATCTAGTGTAATCATCAACAATTACAAGAGCATAGTAATTTCCACCAAAACTTTTAATTCTAGATGGACCAAACAAGTCCATATGCATAAGTTCTAAAGGTTTTGATGTTGAAATTATGCTTTTGGATGAAAATGAAGATTTTGTTTGTTTACCTTTTTGACATGCAGAGCATAATTTGTCTTTCTCAAATTTCAATTTAGGTAAACCAATCACAAGATCCTTAGAAATTAACTTATTTAAATGTTGCATATGAATATGTGCAGCTCTTTTATGCCATAACCAAGGATTTTCTTCTTTAGCAACTAAACATGTTATACTATGACTAGATGCACTCTCAATATCAATCAAATATATATTATTATGCCTAACACCTTGCAAAGCAATAACAGCAGAATCTTTAAAGTAAACAGTACACTTATCACTTTCAAAGATTACCTTTAGACCTTTGTCACACAACTGACTTATGCTTAAGAGGTTATGCTTGAGGCCTTCAACATATAGGACATCTTTTATGATCAATGTGTTTCCCCCTCCAATGTCTCCGGTACCCATGATTCTACCCTTGTTATTGTCCCCGTAAGTCACAAATCCTTGCTTTTTCTTCTCAAAGTGGATGAACCTTTTCTTGTCACCGGTCATGTGTCTTGAGCAACCACTGTCAAGATACCACAATGACTTCTTTGACTTAGTAGGTTCCTGCAAAACAAATTAGAAAGAGTTTTAGGTCCCCAATCTAATTATGGGTCCTTGGGGTTAGTTCATGCAAGTGTAAATCATTTCACAATTTTAATCCATGCAAATTTGCCATTTGGAATACCAAAATGTTTAATGTTGCATTTGTTTGATGTATGACCATGTTTCATACAGTAAAAACAACAAACATCATTTACTTTATTTTTAACAAAAGTCTCTTTTTTAACCCAAACTTTATGAGTTCTTCTAGTTTTAGACTTTTTGTTTTGATGCAAGTTCCTATTTCTAATATTGCTTCTTTTAAAGTTTGTTTTTACATTCGGGGTTGTCTTGGTTGACTTTGCAAGTAGGTTTTCAAGTATGTCAATATCAAACATATGACTCTTACAAGACAAGCATTCAACAGGTTCAACAGTAGTGTTTGCATCAGATAATTTTGTTTCTAAAGTACTAACTTTATTTCTTAAAACAACTTCATCATCAAGCAATTTATCATATTTCAATTTCAAGTCATTGTGCTCTTTTTTTAGCTTTTTATGTGCAGCATCAAGTTTTTCAGATTCATTCATTAGTTCAAAGAAAGCTTTTTGTAAGTCTATTTCACTAGATTCAAAGCTAGAATCACTTACTTGACTTTCAGTATCATCTGAGTCAGCCATTAGACAAATATTAGCTTCCTCATCTGAATCACCTGAGCTTGTTGAACTGGAAGCGTTGTCTTCCCAAGCTATGTAAGCTTTCTTTTTCTTTTGAAATTTTCTTTCCTTCTTTTCCTCACTTTTCCTGTTCTTTGGGCATTCAGATTTCATGTGTCCTCTTTCTCCACAACCAAAGCATTTTACACTTAAAGGTGATTCTTGATTTTCTTTCCTTTCTTTGCGGAATTTATCTTTTCCTTTTGCCTTCATAAACTTGGCAAACTTCTTTATCATAAGGCTCATGTTCTCCTCATCATCAGAATCATCATCTTCAATCCTTTTAGAGCTCTTTCCTTTAGAGATCTCTGACTTGAAAGCTAGTGTCTTTCTCTTGCCTTGATCCTCTTCAGCAGTTAGTCTCCTCAACTCTAGCTCATGCTCACGAAGCTTTCCAAACAGAATTGGCATTGACATCTGAGTGAGGTTTTGAGACTCCGAGATGGCAGTTACCTTTGGTTGCCAAGACCTGTCTAATGATTTTAAAATTTTCACATTTAATTCATCATTATCAAAAGTCTTACCCAACCCAGTCAAGTGGTTCACTATGTGAGTGAAGCGCTTTTGAACATCAGAAATTGTTTCTCCAGGTTGCATTCTGAACATCTCATACTCCTGAATAAGAGTGTTCTTCCTTGCACGTTTCACGTCCTCTGTTCCTTCATGTGTGACTCTGAGGACTTCCCACATTTCCTGTGTTGTCTTACATACTGAAATTCTATAGAATTCATCAAGTACAACAGCAGATGATATAATATTGCGAGCTTTAATATCAAACTGAGCTCGTCTATTTTCTTCAGCAGTCCAATTAAAGTATGGTTTTTCTACCTCTACACCATCAACTGTGCTCTTAGGAATATAAGGACCATTTTGTACAGCTTCCCAGATGCCTCTGTCAACAGACCCCATAAAAATTTCCATTCTGACTTTCCAGAACGCATAGTTATCACCAGTAAAAAGTGGTGGTCTGTTAATAGAAGCACCCTCGGCATATACAAGGTTTTGGTTGTGACCGGCCATTTTCGCAAATTTTGAAAAACTATCAAACAAGCTCTGATACCAATTGTTGGTACCAGTGATGGTATGATTTGAAGAGTAAAGCGCAGCGGAATAAAACTTAGAGTAAACGGAAAGCGTGTTCGGTCACCTTTTTAAAAATCAATTTGGTCCTTTTTAGAAAATCAATTTTCTTTCAGAAAATTTGTCGAACAGTTGATATACGTAAAAGATAAAGAGTGTAGGGAATAGAAAATCACACGAGTAATTTTTATACTGGTTCGATTCAACAGAATCTACGTCCAGTCGTTAATCACTATAAAAGTGATTAACAGTTCCACTAAAAATTTGTTTCACAGATTACAAATATAATGAATAACAATTGATAAAATAAACCTTCCTTCGACGAACGAACCGGAAGAAGAACACTCTGCCAACTCGAAGAGAACCGCTCCGGCAATCGACCAACGATTCGCGAGCTTCTCCTTTTCACGAGACCAGGCAGAGCACCTTGCTAACTCGAAGAGAGCTTGCTCCGACTATCGACACACGAAACGCGAGCCTCTCCTGTTCACGAGATCAAGCAAGGGAACTTTGAACTATAGCTTCTGAGAACTTCCTCTGTCAACCAGTATTCTGCTAAGCTTCTGTTCAAAAACGTTACTTCTGAAAAATTCAGAAGTCCAATATATAGCCAGCTACCCTGAATATCAAAGGTCAAGTCCCAACTGCCACTGATAATCGATTATTGTAAGTGATAATCGATTATTCAAGTCCGTTAAAAGATTTTCAAAATGTGATAATCGATTATTTGGAAGTGATAATCGATTATCCCTGAAAGACTCATGATAATCGATTATTGCTTCTCATAATCGATTATTTCAGTAAAAATACAGGTTTTTACAAAATTTAAAGACTTTCCTATTACACTTATATTCTACAAAAGTGCTTTTAAACATTTCTTCAAGTGAAACTTCTTGTAGCATCATCAAAACTAATTTCTTCAGGATGTACCAATGCTCCTCATTGGTAACAGAATGGAGTTGTTGGGGTTTACAATTTCATCTTATCCACTCTTTTATATCTACTCTTCTTATTAAATTCGCTTTATTATCTAATTGTCATGCAAACTTTCTTAGTCTACCCTAAACCCGATCCCTCGGTGAGAAGAGCCTACTACTAGTTTCTGGCTTATTATCCCTAGTCTCACCTAGTAATTAGCAGTGCAAGTACCACAGAAGCAAAATGCAATTGATCATCCACCCCCTTATCCCTAGGTGGTATTTGTTGATCAAGGAATTCCTTATCAGTTCATGACTTCCCCGTACGTCCCCGTATCGACAAAGGCAAACATCTATTTATCAAATGAGTTAAATGATAATAGCATAGAGCATAGATAAAGAACCCACAATTGATAATAACAGCATATGCAAGCATATGAATAAAACAAGAATTTCAATAAAAGAGAGTTTCAAAAGATTACATTGTTCCCCAACAACAAAGGGTTTAGTTCACCATTGACATGGTGAAACTAGATGAAATACAATGGAAGAATGGAAAAGCAAACCCTAGATATGATAAATTAAAGCCTAAGCATCCAAGAAATCTTCTCCAAGGAGTGTAAAATAGCTTTGGAGGTCCTCTTCTGCGAAAAGAATGATATTTGTATCGCACTGGGCTATATATAGGGCATAAAAGTAAAAGAATTTAAGCCCAAGCCCAGCAGACAACCGCTCAGCGTCCAACTTTACCGCTCAGCGGTTTCCCTCAAGTCGCACCACCACTCAGCGGTCAGTTTCATCGCTGAGCGGTTTGCCTCTAATCGCTCTAGACGCTCAGCGTCACCGCCTGGGCGCCAGACAACAGCTTTCCCTCGAATAATGGCGCTCAGCGGTGCATTTTGACGCTGAGCGGTGCATAGACTCTTCTTTTCTTTAGTTTTCTTCTTCTTCCTTGAGTCTAAGACCTTCCTTCTTCAATTCCATTCTTAATTCTCATCAAAACCCTGCAAAACAATGCAAAACAAGCATAATATCTCTAAAAACAGCTTTTGACTCTCAAATGACTCAACTTAAGTGTTCTACCTGATTCTAAGCTCATTCTAAGCCATAAAGGGTGTATTTTGATATCAATTTAAGCATGAAAATAACGGTTTTTAGACCGTTATCAAATAGCATCTAGATTATCTCTACCCTTAATAAACTTAGCTAGCGTAATAGTCAAGTAATCGATTTGTTCAATATGAGTAGGACATTTTCCACAATTCTTTTCAACTGTTGCAGTCTCAGTAATCATAGTTTTAGCAGATATTAGAGCAGCATCTAATTCTTTTTGCAATTTTTCATTATCATCAATAAGATTGTTAATTCTATATTCATAGTCTTTTCTTTCATAGTCTAATCGATTGACCTTGTATTGCAATCGCATGGCTTTAGCATGAATTTCTTGAAATATGTCCAGTAGCATGTCGTACTTGACTTCGATTGGCTCATTCTCAAATTCTTCATCACTATCGTATTCATCTTTCTTTGAGCCAGCCATAAAGTAGAGCTTTAATTCTTCTTCACGATCACTATCATCATCACTAGAAGAATCTGAATCACTATTCTCCCAGGCTATGTAAGCGCTTTTCTGCTTCTTGTTTTTGTCCTGAGGGAATTTCCTGCTTGCTCTTTGCTTCAATTTAAGGTCAGGACATTTTAGCTTGATATGTCCTTCTTTGCCGCATTCATAACACTAAATGGCATTTGATCTTGCAGCTTTCTTTCCTTTTCCATTTCCAGCATGGTCAATAAGTTGATTTCTATTTCTCATAAACTGATTAAACTTTCTTACCACCATGGACATCACCTCGTTGTTGTCCAATTCAGCTTCAGATTCATCCTCAAATGGTACAGTCTTTAAGACTTTCTTGTTAGTGGCTTTCAATGCTATGGACTTATTTTCTTCAATCTCTTCCTCTTCTTTCAACCCTCCTAGTTTGAGCTCATGTTCTCTCAGCTTACTAAACAGGGTTGCCATGTTCATGCTTGTTAGATCCCTTGATTCAGAGATTGCAGTGACTTTAGGTTGCCAGCTTCTATTCAGACTTTTCAATCTTGATATTGATCTCTTCTTTATCAAACACTTTTCCTAGAGCCATCAGGTGGTTGACTATGTGAGTAAATCTTTTCTGTACTTCTTATATAGTCTCTCCAGCCTTCATCTTGAACAGTTCATACTCCTGTATCAGCAAGTTCTTTCTGGCTCTCTTTACTTCTTTTGTGCCCTCATGCGTGACCTCCAACACGTCCCACATTTCATTTGCAGTCTTGCACTGTGAGATCCTAAAAAGTTCATCAATTGTTAGTGCAGAAGCAATTATATTACATGCTTTAACATCATATTATGCCCTATGGTTTTCTTCTTGGGACCACTCAGAAAAAATTTTCAAAACAATTTTTCCATTAATAACATGAGTTGGTCAAAAGGACCCTTCACAGTTGCATCCTAAACACCTTTACCCACTGATTCAAGAAAAATTTGCATCCGAATTTTCCAAAAGGCATAATTTTCACCAGCAAACAGTGGTGGTCTATTTGTTGATGCACCTTCACCAAAGGTTTGAGAAAAAGAAGCCACTTTCCAGGAATAGTCGACTTAAAGAAAAAGTAATCGACTTAATTTTCAAAAAACTTATGAAAATCGGCAATGGTATCAATTGTTGACAATGATATGGCTCGGTTTCTCACACCAAGAGGGGGGTGAATTGGTGAAATGTAAAATCAGAGTCTTTTAAAAATCTTTTTTGTAAAGGGATGATCTTTCAAAAGTTTCTTGAATCGCAAGGAATAACATTTTCAAAATGCAGCGGAATATAGATGACTACGTGAAAAGTAAAGTTGACTTTGAAAATAAAAGTGCAGGGATAGAGAATTCAAACTCATGTTTTTATATTGGTTCGGACAAACTGCCTACATCCAGTGTTCTTCCAATACCAGGAAGCAAATGCACTATAATGATCAGGGTTTTTACAACAAGGTTTCTATAGCGACCTCCACGTCAAAATATAAAACACATCTCTAAGCCTCTAACTAAAATATAGGCATATACACACAAAGAATAGCGGCAAGATGTCCCCTCTCCTGTAGTCTTTAATCACTTTGAACAATCCTCAAAGTCCAGAACGCCACACTTTATCTTCTTGTAGTCACAATAGGGCAGCCACAATCTTCACAAAATTGAGAGGAAAAGTTGATCACATATCAGACACCTCAATGTGAAGGTTGATCAATCAGTCTATTGTTAAGTTCCTGGCAAGTGTACCAGATCGTTATCAAGTAATATAAACGGTAAGATCGAGTATCGTTCTCCCAAAGGACTCAGTGGCCTAAAAGTTCATGTGATTTGATCTCATAAGACTTAAAAGAAGAATAATTTGGAATTTTGATGCAAATATAAAAGTAAACATGCAAATGCAAATTGAATCAATTGGCAAAGGAGACTATGAATTAATGGAGTTGTTGGAGTTTACAATTTCATCTTTATCCACCCTCCTATATCTACTATTCTTGTTAAATTCGCTTTATTATCAATGTCATGCAGCTTTCTAATCTACTCAAAACTTGATTCCTCGACAAAGAGAGCCTATTATCAATTACTAGTTTACCATTCCTAGTCTCCCTAAGTAATTGATAATGCATGATAAACAGAAGTTTAAAGCAATTGGCCGTCCTACTCCTATTCGTAGGTAGTATTGCTTAACCAAGAGAATTCCTATCAGTTCGAGACTTCCCCGTAGGTTCCCGTATCGACAAAATCAAGTTTCATAACACCGAATGAGTTAAATGATGCAAGCATTAAAATCGGATAAGAAAACCCAAACTATTGATAATGCAAGCATGTGAATAAAACAAGAACTTCGATATAAGAGAGTTTCAAAAGATTACATTGTTCCCCAACAACAATGGGTTTAGTTCACCATGGTCATGGTGAAACTAGATGGAATTAATAAAAAGAATGGAAGAATAAACCCTAGAATTGGTGATTCGGAGCTCCCGCATCCAATAACCGCCTCCAAGGAGTGAAGAAGATGATCTGGATGTCTCTGATTTCCAAAAGATTACTTTGAGAATCGCACTGGGTCTATTTATAGGCCATAAAAATAACAGAAATTTGGCCCAAGCCCATTCATTTAGGCGTTCAGCGCCCAGTGGATCGCTCAGTGGTGGACCCTTTAATCGTAGGGCGCTCAGTGGTGGAAACTAGAGCTCAGCGCTGGCCCTCAAAGTCGTCGGACACTCAGCGTCATCACTCAAGCGAGAAACAGTGCCTTCCTCCTCGAAGCTGGCGCTCAACGCTGGAATTGGCACTAAGCGGTGGACCTCACTCTTCTTTTGCTTCTTTTCTCATCCTTTCTTGAGTCTAAGTCCACCCTTCTTCCCTTCCATCCTTCAGTTCTCATTAAATCCTATTAAAACAATGTAAAAACAAGCATAATATCTCTAAAACCACTTTTGTCTCTCTTGAACCCAAACTAAGGTATTTTGCATGATTCTAAGCTCATTCTAAGCCATAGAGGTTGTGTTTTGATATCAAATTAATGTATAAAATAACGGCTTTCCAATCGTTATCATCTATGCGTACATATTCTTGTTCATCAAGCAACCACCAAAGAATGAACACCTCGGTCTTCTTGATGAGTTCTTAAAGCTTTCTCACATTGTACAAGAGATCACAAATCTGAAAAGAATCAATTAAATTGTTAGAATCACAAAAGTCTCTGCAAAAATCAAATTCGCGTCTACATATAGTTTTTCACAAAACTGAAGCTCCTAAGTCGACTTTGCTACTAATAGAGTCGATTATACTCAGACAGTTATAACAGTTAGTAGCAGTCAAACCAACTTAATTGATTACGAATTTAATACAGTTGACTCACAATCAATGCTTGGTCAAACATAAAAAGTATAGTCGTTAGACATCACAAGCATTAACAGAATTTTAAAACATAATTAACTAAGTCGAGTAGCTTGCGCATACAGTCGAGTTTGTAACACTTCAATGCAGTTTTGAAAAACTTTCTTTCCAAAAATACTCACAGCACACTTTGAAAACATTTTTGCAAAGCCACAAGTTTTAATCGACTTACTTCATAATCAAGGTCACTTAAAACTCTTGTTTTGCCACACAATTAAAGTTCCACTAAAGTGCATGTGGTTTTTCTTTTCTAAATAATATGTTATGCATACTTTGACTAAAACAACACACACATGTTCTCAAGTAATCATAAACATGAAAGTAATGAACATGTAACACATATAAACATATAATAACTCATGTTGTTATTAATAATGTGTTGTCATCATCAAAAACCAGAAGCTATGAGATTGTAAGGTTTGGCTAAACCAGTGATCCCCTTATCAACAATCTCAACAGTTCCCTTTTGCACCACAACAATATTAGACCATCACTACTTATTACAAAATAAGAACAAAGAAAGGTTAGCTCCTCTTACCTGATTCTCTCTTCTTCTTGGATCAAGAGAACCCCTTCAGAAGCTCTTTCTACCTTCTCTACAACTCATATTTTAACCCTAAAATCTTCTTATTTTCTACGAAACTCTTGCTCACTTTCACTTTCTTCATGAAACAAACTTCATTTCCTCACCCCTATTTATAGTTGAACTTAGGGTTATTGTAGTAGTATTGTAGTAGTATTGTAGTAGTATTGTAGTTGTACTACATTTTACTGTAGCAGTTATTGTAGTTGTAGTACTACATTTCATTGTAGTAGTATTGTAGTTGTGCTACATTTTTTACTATAGCAACACATGATTCACGAGGTATTCTCACTATAGCACTGTACATATTCACTGTAAAATTATATGTACTTTACTGTAACATTTTACTGTAGCATTATACATAAAACTTTTCTATATTTCTAAAAAAAATTAGCATCTTAATTAAAACTATTTTCAAAGGTCTTACATATGGGAGGCATCTGGCACCAGAAAAGTGGCGTCCAACACTACAACTCTTGAAACCCACTGATTTGAGTGTACCCAACAGTCAAAAAGTTGTGCCCAGCATCCCTAAGTTAGTGGCCACTGTCTTAGTGGGGCCTGACGGCGTAGCAACTATGCATGACTGTGTATCATGTGATAAGTTCCCAATTTCAGGGAATTTTAAGATAATTTTTGAACCTATTTTGTTTTGATTTTGTTTACATTATGCTTAATTTTCCTTTATTTAGTTTATTTTGCAGTTCTTGATATCGATAGAGAGTCAAAATGGAAAAATAAAGAAAATGGATGAAGTTAAAGTAATTATGGACAAAATTGATAATAGTGTAACTTGTAAGACTTAGAGAAAAGGTACATTGTGAATATGAGAATTATATGTGATTTATGTTTGTTATTAAGAAAAGAGGTAGTTTTTCACAAGTGGTGTGTGGTTTGTTTGGTGAAAGCTTCTTGTTGTGGATTAATGGTCATGTGTTCAAATCATGACTGGTGCATATAATGTTTTAATTGTGTTATGAATGTTTTATTTTAACATGTGTGTTAAGTATATACTAAAGTATATTGTATTTGATAATATACTAAAGTATATTGTATTCAACTGCAAAGAAGGGCATTACCGATGGCCATAATCCTTCGGAAACAGCCAGAAGTCATCCGTAATGATCATTTACTAACGGCCTAGCGATAGCCAGGAAGCCGTCGGTAAAACTCTTGTTGCTAACGATTACCAACGGCCTTTGACCCTCGGTAGTTACCGAAGGGCAGAGACCGTCGGTAATTACCGAAGGGCAAAAGCCTTCAGTAACAATTGTAAATCTATCTTGCAATGCTGCTCAAACAATTTTATTGTGATAAAATAAACATGTTAATGCAAAAATAACTTAAGTTTATACGGCCCTATGCATTTTTACTTATCAAACCACCACTTTTAGGCATGTGTTTGGTAAAAACAAGTTGTTGAAACAGATTTTTCTGAACTAATTTGTCCATTGATCATTGAATATGAATTGTAGCAGAAGCTAATTGGACCAGTGCAATCCATTTTCGAAATCTGACATACCTGAACCAGAATTTCTACTCAAAACTAGTTTGTCTTTGAAGCATTTTGTCAAATAGTTTTTGAAATATGGAAAGTGAGTTTAATTTCGCTTCAGTTGCAACTTGTTGTCTTTTATTTCTTTTGTAATCCACTCTAAAGCCTATCTTAAGATCATTTTGATTGCCTTCCTCTTTCATAACCTTTTCATTGCTTATTTTCAAATTCTTGAAACTCTAGCACCAAAAAATGTTTGATAAGATGTCAGTGCTGGTGCAGTCCTTCTGGTTTTCATTTGGTGCTACTGGAAGTATTAATTGTTGTTAATACTATGGTAATTGTGGTATTGTGAGGTGCTTTGGAGGTGCAGATCAGTTCACAGACCTCATCTATCATTGGTAGTCTATTAGGAAGTGGGAAAAAGTGATAAACGACCAGCACGAAGATAAGTCTGGACTACAGCAAGCAAATCTGATTTGCAGCCTTTGCAATATCAGCTTGAGTGAGTTCTAGCAAAGCAAAACGTTTGCCAATTCTATTTTTTATTCTGAGTCATTAACTGAAACTCAAATGGCCAAATGGGTTAAATTCTATATTTTGCTGCAACTTTCTTGATGAAATGAGCTTTTGGAACCCATTTGACTCAACTGGTTTTATTTTGCTCATTTGTTTTATGATTTGAACTTGTAAAGCTAATAACATTTAGTATCCATCAAGTAGTGCGTTGTCCAGCTTAGCCCTCTAATTCTGATTGATCAAGTCACTTGTTTTAACCAGTTATCTCATTATTATTATTTTTTTGTTCAGTTTGGAATATTTGTTGTTTGGTGTAATCTAACTATGCAGATTTGATCTGGATAGTGTCTTATAGCTATCAACAGCAGATTCACATATCCCTTTTGAGAAACAATGTGCAGACCATAAAAATTAAGCTGAATGCCCTTCAATTATGAAATTCCAAGCTATACAGCAAGCTTCACAAATTTCATAGTTTTACATCTCTTCTGTATAATTCTTTTAGATTTTAATTTCCTTTGGTTTTCTTTTTTAAAAAAAGCAATTAAAAGTTCAAGTGGTTTGGAAGAGTCCTTGGTGCTCTTTCAACTCTTCGCAATTGTTTCTTTTGAATTTTTCTTAGAAAGTGAGTGTGTCTTGATAGCCAAAGCTACAAACCTCACCCTAGGTTTTTTACTGTGCATGTGTTTGAATTTTTGTGTCGCGTGATTAAGAGTCTAGGTCACACTAAAGACAATAGACATATATCCTACACTAATATCAACACATGCTCATAAAAATTCTCATCAAAAACCACTTATGATCTGCCCAAAATAGCTAGCATATAATTCCACAAATAAACCACCAAGGACAACAAAAAATTATAAGCATCACAATCATGGACATTCAGTCATGGATATCAAGCATTCAAACACATAAACCAGTGACCAAAATCAGCTCCATCTTAACAAAACTTCAACTTCCCCATTTTTATCGCAATTAAAACCCAAAATAAAGCAAGCCAAACACAAGAGCACGAACTTCACCTACCTATAAATGATGAACTCTTGGATACTTCAGTGCATCCCTTCAACAATGACACGCCTCAAACCCTGATCAAAGCCCCAAAACCTTGTAAATTAATGGAAAAATGACATTAGGAAAAACCTAACAGGAAATAATATTAATCATCAAAAACACCCTGTTACCTAGGAAAAGGGGCTAAACACATTCAGGTTCGATTAGAAACCTATTTACCTCAACGGCAGGGGAAGAAAGACAACCCAAAACCTCCACCAAGATGATTTAGACAAGCTTGCTCACACGCACAAACCACACTCCAGCAAGACCCCTCCAAGAACAACCCTTCAACCGTCGAACAATAACCCTGCAAGAAGAACGCACACGTCACAGCAAGTGGAAGCCCACCCCTCAATGACAATCGGTGACACACTAAATCATGGATACGTGATTTAGACACAGCCAATCACCAACACGGTGGCTGACGGTCAACGCTAGTTGATGGAGAGGGCCTCTGGTGGTGAAATGCTGGTGAACGAAGGGGGAAATGCTAGTGAGGAATCAAACTCTCGAAGAAAGAAAGAGAAAGTGTTTGGCTCGAAAAATGAAAGTTGGGTGAGGGGAAACCCAAGTTTTGGAGTCTATTACTCGAGCACCTTACCGAGGGCCACATATCCTTCCGTAAGTTAATTCACCAAGCCTTTACCGGAGGCCCAAATGGCCTTCGATAATTCACCAGGCCTTTACCGACAGCCTAAAGGCCTTCGGTAATATTCCTTCAGTAATATGCGTGTTTCTTGAAGTTTCTATTTGATGATTGAATCATGCAATAATTGTTTGGATTGGCCTGGTTACGTGGTGTATGTATTGTTCTGTTATTCCCTGTCAAGTAAGGTTATATGCTGGTCCATTGGAATGTAAGAATGTTTCCAACCAATTAAATGAAACAAGCAAGCCTTAGAACTAGGACTAGTGGATGCATGTGTCAGTGTTATGCTTGCAGAATGCTTTAATTATATGAATAAACTATGAATGGTGTATATGTTGGATGTTTCAGTGCATATATTAGTTTATGAGTACCTTAACCAACATGATTCAGTGTTATGTCTAAAAGGGAATTCTAGTTGTGCGTTTGCTGAAGGTAAATATGTAACAGACAAAAATATTAATATGTTGTTTTGATGATGATGGCCTGCTAACTTGGTGTTATTTTTGTCTTTATTCAACAGTTGCCTTGACTATCTCTGCATGTCTGTTTGACAAGGTTTTGGTGGGTTAAGACTTTTAGAATATGCTATAGTGTCTAGTCGAATATGTCATAACGGTCTCAAAACCGTTATTTTCATGCATAAATTTCATATTAAATCAAAGCCTTTGTAGCTTAAAATGAGCTTAGAATAAAGTAAAACTCTTAAGTTGTCACATGAGAGTCAAAAGTTGTTTCTAGAGATATTATGCTTGTTTTGCATTGTTTTGCAGGGTCTTTGATGAAAATTGAAGATGGTAATGAAGTAGGAAGGTCATAGACTCAAGAATGAAGGAGAAAAAGGAAGAAAAGAAGAGTTTGTGAACCGCTCAATGGTAAATTCCACCACTGAGCGTCCTAGTTCGAGGAAAAGTACTGTCTGGCACCCAGGCGGTGACGATGAGTGTCCAGAGCGACAAGAGGCAAACCGCTCAGTGGTCATTTTAGGCGCCTGGTGGTTGTCTGTTTTTATTTTTTGGATTTTGAGATCTTTCTGTTATCTTTTTGGCTTATATATAGCCCTAGTGTGAATCCAAATGTAATTCTTTTGGCAGAGAACAACGTCCACAGCAGCTTTACACCTTTGTAGGAGATTTCTTGGATGCTTAGGTTCCACTTTATCAATTCTAGGGTTTGCTTTTCCATTCTTCCATTATATTTCATCTAGTTTCACCATGACTATGGTGAACTAAACCATTTGTTGTTGGGGAACAATGTAATCTTTTGAAACTCTCATATATCCAAATTCTTGTTTACTTTATATGCTTGCATATGCTTGATTTATGAATTGTTGGGTTCTTTACCTGTATTTAATGCTTTTACCGTTTAACTCATTCGGTAGATGTTGTTTGTCTTTATTGATACGGGGACGTACAGTAATGTCATGAACTGGGGAGAATTCCTTGATTATGTTAATACCGCCTAGGGATAGGGGTAGGACGATCAATTGTATTTTGCTTCCGCTTATCATGCATTATTAATTACTAGGGGAGGCTAGGGATAGCAAGCCGGTAATTAGTAATAGGCTCTTTTCACCAAGGGATTGGGTTAAGGGTAGACCAAGAAAGTTTGCATGGCAATATGATAAATACGAAAATTAAATAAGAAGAGTAGATATATGAGGGTGGATAAGATGAAATTGTAAACCCCAACAACCTCATTCATTCATAGTTTCTCTTAGTGAATTGAATTCTTGCATTTGCATGTTTATTTTGTTTTGCATTCAAACCATTTAAACTATTTTTCTTTTACTCAAGTCTTAAGCGATTTGTTTACACGAAAGATGAGGCCTTAAGAGTCCTCTAGGAAGAACGATATTGGGATTACCGATTTTTATTACTTGATACGATCTGGTACACTTGCCAGGGTCCTAACAATATGTAAATGAGTCATGGGAGGGTTGAATTGAATTTATGAAGTCACCAAGAATTTTATTTATTGATTAATAGTAGTATATCTATGTAAATTGAACCTTGTTCATGTGTTACCTGAATAATGCTCACAGAATCATTGATCTAGATATAATAATATGTACGGGTGTCTTTGGGTCATAAAATAGGTAATGAAATATTTCGCTGTTAGGCACACTCTTTTATATAGCATGAAAGTTGATTAACTTTTTATCCTATAAAATTTATTCCAAGAATTTTGTGTATGTTAACCTCTGTCATGTAGTCATATGTACATGGTTTTTTTACCTTTTTATACCTTTGTCCTACAATTATATGAAATGTATAATGAACCCTTAGTCCTTTGTAAAAGTCATATGCTCTGTGTTAAAGTTTGTGGTGTAGATTTACTCGTTGTTTATTGTAAGCAGTGGTTGTTTGAGTAACCTTTGTCTCATATTAAATGTTGGAACCACTTCACTTTAATATTGGATGTTTAACCATTTATGTGTGTTATTTTGGTTGTATTGATAATTTATGTTGTTGTACTTATATATTTTTAGTTGTTTTGATCATTAAAGCTAGCTTGACTGGTGTGAGAGTAAATCTGTTGGTTGTCTTTGTGTGATGCATGATAGTAGGGGTTGTTTGAGTCCAAGGGTATAAGTTGTGTCATTATAGTTGGTTGTGTTGAGTGTTAATGAGTTGACAAATAACTAGTGGGCTACTCTTGTCGTTGTACAAGAACAAAGGATGGTCATTGGTGAAGTTTCGTGATACCCAATGAGTTCAAGGGTCTCTCTTTGTCTTGTGTGAGAGAATGGAAAGAGGTCATCTTCGCCTATGTGAGGCAGTGGAAGGGGATGGGTTTGAGTATTGTACCCTCTCGCCTATGTGAGGTAGTGGGGAGGGGAAAGATGTTTCGCCCTATAGTTCCGGCTTATTGTTGAGTATATGATAAGTGTGAAAAATACTTGTTTTTATACTTATTAATTAGCTCAAAGTTATGCTTATTCATGAAATAATGTGTTTTCCTCATAGAAAAGTTGTAATAGTTAGTAGGAAAGTTGTGTAATCCTTTGTACAAGAATATTATACATCATTGGAGAGTTGTCTGTAGTTTCTCGCTAAGTCAATCATCAAGCACTCAGCTACAAGGAATATCATTCTCTCAACACACCAGTACAACTGGTTGAGCGAGACATCCACCTCCCCGCACAGAGGGAAGTGACACTCGAATCACTATCTCTTAAACGAGAGTCCAACACACCACATTCTTATCGTAGCGGAATACGAAAAGCTCACAAATGATCGACGACAGTACAAGGAAATAACATAGTTTCATATTCACATCACAAATTCATACATATTCTCAATAACATGCATAGCTCACCAATCACAAAGCTTATAACACAATTTCATTACATTCCATCTTTAATCTCAATAATAGATGTTAGCTCATCAATAACATGCATTGATTACTATTCACAAAGTTTAACACAATTCTCTTGACATTTCACACTTAAAACTCCAAGTTATACACTAACTTATCAAACACAAAATTCCACTACCTACCAAGCTTGGTCACACACTCCGAGAGAAAAAGAGGTGAATAGCATCTCAAATCATTTAATCAATGTATCCAACATCAACAATAAACATAACATAAAATCTCACACCAATATATCCAACGTCAACCGTAAATATAAAACAATGATACTAATATATAATTATCATATAACCATACCATCAACTAGTTTATGATTCTAAAATGGTTTGAATAAGACCCAGCTTACCATATCTCTCTACCCATACCAAAATTATTATTTAAATAATCCAAAACAGATTCTATTATTTTTCTAACCTTAAAACATATGCTAACAACTAGATTTAAATATTAAACAATTCTACTAAAACTATCAATGCCTATTTCAACATATTCCATGCATAAATCAAACTTTCTTACCATTAAATTCCCACATAAACCTTTTACGTAACTCCTGTATGTAAATTCATACTATATTAAAATAATATAATAATTTACGAAACCCCCAACTTCTTATATATACATATATATTAAAACACGTAACTTTCTTTATATTAATATAAAAAAAACACATCATTTTCTTTATATTAATATTAAAAACACGTAACTTCCTCCTCTTAAGTATATATATAAACATATATCTATATCATATTAACATAATATATTACTGTACTTTCTTTATATATGTATACTATACTAGTATAATATATATACCTTTTTATCATCAATATAGTAAAAACCTGTAAAGCTTACGTTTCTGCACACCTGTATGTAGTGCATAATGTGTCTGAGGCTGAAGTCATTCACATGATTGAATATGACGTTGATGAAGGAGGTGAGGAAGTTGCACCATTTGCTGTGGGTATAGAAGAGGGTGGTGAGGGTGAAGAGTTGGATGAGGGGGTACCTACTAATGGTGAGAGGATAGAATTTGTTGTTGGGCAGGTTGAGGAAGTTGATAGTGAGGCTACTGTCTCAGCAGATGTTTTGCAGCAAGAGAGGATAGATGCTGAGGAAGTTGTTGGTGAGGCTGAGGAAGTAGATGGTATTGAGGTTGATAGGGCAGAGGAAGTAGATGGTATTGAGGTTGATGAAGATGATGTTCAGAGGACAGAGGCAGCTGAAGTTGAACTTCAGACTCCTAGTATTGAGGTTGACAGGGCAGAAGCAGGTGAAGTTGAAGTTGAGGCTGATAGGATACAAGCACAGGATGGTGAGATGGATGATGTAGAAGTTGGTGATTGGAGTTCAATTCAGGAAAGTGATGACGCTGAGAAGGATGGTGAGATGGATAATGAGGATGGGTTAGTAGACATAGATGTTCAATGTGATGTAAGTGAAAGTTGTAGTGATTTGGAGGTTGAGGTTGTATCTTTTGTACCTGGGTCTGATTGTGATATGGATGAAGATGAGATTAATGATTCTAGTTGGTTCAATGATGAATGGCAATCTGAGGAATTAAGTTCTCCTCACAATAGTGATGAAGACAGTGAACACGAAGGGTATGGCCAATTTTCCACATTTACTCAGCCAAAAAATATGGTTGATTATAACTGGGAAGTGGGAACTTACTTCGTTGATAAAGTAGACATCCTTGATGCCATCAAAAGTTATGCATTGGAGAATGGAAAAAATTTGAAACTTGTGAAGAATGATAAAAAACGAATAAGGGTTAGATGCTTGGGCTCAAAAGGAGAATGCCCATGGGTGGCATATTTTGGTTTCATGGGTGCAGTTAAGTCATGGCAACTAAGGAGTGTGGTTGACAGTCATACATGTAGTAGGGAACACAAGGTTCGACTATTCAATGCAAAATGGCTTAGTAGAAAACTGGAAAAAACAGTGAGAGAGAATCCTAATGTCAAGGGAGTTGATATTAGAGAAAAAGTTTCTAGGAAATGGAATATAGCAATATCTAAGAATATGGCTTACAGGGCCAAAACATATGCATCAGATGAAGTGGCAGGCTCCTTCACTAAGCAATATACTAGAATATTTGATTATGCTCATGAGTTATTAGCAAGAAACCCTGGGTCTACAATCAAGGTCAAAGTTGAGCCATATGATGGGAAAGTAATATTCTAGAGGTTTTACGCATGCCTAAAGGCATGCAAAGATAGCTTTGTTTCATGCAGGCCAATCATTGGCCTTGATGGAGCCTTCTTGAAAGGCAGACATCATGGTGAGCTATTAACTGCTGTGGCGCGAGATGCAAACGACCAAATGTTGCCATTGGCGTATGCAATTGTTGAAGTTGAGAACAAGGACACCTGGACATGGTTTCTGGAGCTATTGATTGAAGACCTAGGTGGTCCACATGTGTGTTCTGGACTTACAGTCATGTCAGATCAACAAAAGGTAATTTCCATTATACTTTTTGTCTTTTCTATTACACAAATAACTTCTTCATCTAATGCACCATATGAATGATTTCATAGGGTTTAAGACATGCTGTAGAAGATGTTATTCCTGGAGTTGCACAAAGATTTTGTGTAAGGCACTTATATGCCAACTTCAGGAAAAAATTCCCTGGAAAAAACTTGAAAAGGCTTATGTGGAGGGCAGCTACAGCAACCCATCCACAACAGTGGGAGACTGAGATGAAAAATATGAAAGAGGTTAACGAAGATGCTTTTAAACATCTGATAGCAATTCCTCCAAGGTTTGTCAATCTTACTTAACACTACTTTTCAGATTATCTAACTTAACACTACTTTTCAGACTATCTAAGTTAACACTGGTTTTCCTTGAAGGTTTTGGTCAAGATCAAGGTTCACAACCACAGCTCAAAGTGATACCTTGGTAAATAACATGTCAGAAGCTTTTAATAGCGTTCTGGTAAATACAAGGACAAAACCGATTATTACAATGTTGGAGGACATCAGATTGTACATGATGAAGAGATGGGCCAGTAATAGGTCAAGGGTAACTTCTTTTAAGTCAGCAATTTGTCCTAAAATTCTAAGTAGACTACAGAAGGAGGCACTACAAACAAAAAATTGGATTCCCAGGTATCCACAACTATTACATGTGTATATACTTGTTTATGTTTACCCAGATATGATGTAAGTAATGTTTACAACGAATGAGCCATCGACATTGTTGTGTCTTCTACTTTACAACTTCCCTCTTCAAGTGCTGCCCAACCTTCAACACCAATGAACCCTAGATATCTCGACTTGGGTCTCCTACTTCAGAACTTAAATTCACAATTTCATTGTTCTCATAATTTAACAATTACAAATCTAAATATCGTTTTTAATGAATGGATAAAACACCACGTTTCAGTGAACAGTGCCACATGTTGCAAATAAGTAAAACGTTGACCACGTCATCTACCCACCTCAGCACAATTTTAACACCGTTATCGATTTTTAACGGCAGGGGCTAATTTGTTTGAAATTAGAACTTATAAGGACTTAATTGGGAAGGTTTAAAAGAACGGGACCAAATTGGGAATACCTTACGAAATTAGGGACGCTTAAATGGTTTTAACCAATCTTTTTAAAATCTACAATATCTAATAATGATTTTCTCTAATAATAATATTTCTTTTAATCTTTAAACCCACCAAGATTATATCTCTTATTCTCATTTAACTAATTTTTAAAATAACAACTAAATCTTCTAAAAGATTTACATATTATTATTTTATTAAATATCCAGATTATTTAATTTGCATATTTTTCCTTTCTACACCCTCTCTTAATTAATTTCTACACCAGTTAAATAAAAGTAAAACACCATTTTGTCCCTAGGCAAAAAAAATATAAAAATAAAGAAATAACATAAAAATTATGTTCTAACATAAATATAAACTCAAGACCATTAATCTCTAAACAAAATTCAAAATCTCAAAACTACTTTATTTTTTGAAACTCCTATTTTCCCGGATCTTACATGGTTCATTCAAGCAGTCATTAAGGAATCATACTAAAGTTTGATCATCTAAGGTTCTAAGTGTCAGGAATGGACCTAGAGTTACATTTATAGAGTACTATTAGGACAGTGAATGATTTTCGTAAGTACATAAACAAGATCAGTAGTGGTGTAGTGGAAAAGGATGAGATGAAATCCATTTATAACCTCTACTCCATTTAATCTATATAATATATACTACTATCAATATTTTCAAATGCAAGAATCCAAAAACAAACTACCAATATGCTTTCTAAATATTTGTGGATATTATAACCCTCATTCGGATGTACTAAATTGACTTGGTGCAGTTGCTAATAGGTCACACAGCTGGATAAATCTTTTAAAACTTCATACTGTGTGATGGAGATTTTGGGGGCTTAAGCCTAAATAAAATAAAAATCACAACCAAATTTACCCCAGCAACATGCATTCAAAATTCCTCTAAGACAAAACAAGTCAAGATGTTCACCTCACACTTTAAACGATTCAGCAACATACCAATTTCATATTAAAAAACCAAATTAGCCAAAAAGATTCAATTTCACAATTTTATATCAAAGATTAAATTTCAACACCAAAAGTAACCTATTTAACAACTTCCATAAAGACCTAACTTTACGTATAATTCCAACCAACTCATTTTAATTCATAAATTTGTAACTTTTAGGTTTAGGACCCCAATTCTCATTCACAATAAACTATAAAATGAAAATCAATAAGCAATTAATTAAAATTAGCTTCCTTCACATGTTTCCCTCAAACAAGGATTTTCCTAAAACACAAAACACACATTATTCTCTAGATAAACAACTAAAACCCTTATTAGAGTTTTAAGACAAAGAGAACAACAAAGAGTCACCAAGAATAACTTTGAATCACATGCATTGTTATAAAACTCACATACAACTCAAGACCTAAAATACCTAAAAGGAGCAAAATAAGAACTTAATCTATTTAACTTTTTGATCAATGAGTTTTGTAGAGCTTCTTGCCAAGAACAATCCTATGGTCTTTTATATTCAATTAGATAAAGACTGATGAAACTAAGAAAGAAGGTAGAGAGAATTCTAAAGAATAATTTTTAGAGAAAAGTGATTTTTATAAAAATGAACTTCCTTGTTAAAAACTTTTATATAAATTATAATTTTATTAGTAAAATATTATATTTTTTTACAAAAATCACCATTATTCTAAAATCTTTTTTTTTAAGTTCTCCTAAGTACAAACTTTACTTCATTGTGAATTTGGCTTTATCTTAAGAAAAATTGAGACAATAAATCTAAATGTGTAAATTAAAATTATATTGTATAAAAGATCCTAAAATATAAGGAATTCTCCTCTCTAAAGAAATATTTAAATTATATTTTAATTTAAGATGTCCAACTTTTATTAAGAAGATAAAAAAAAAATATTACAGTGAAACCATAACTTTTATAAAAAACATTGCAGATATGTAAGCATTAGATTATCATCCATTTTTACATTATATATGTATTTTCTTAAGTTTTTATGTTTTACCCACCAATCTCGGAATTGTAGTGATTAAAAAGGGGTTATAGTGTAAATTTTGTAACATTCCAGTTTTAATAATAAAAATTCTACTAAAATGAATATTACATATATGATAATATAAGTATTATAAGAGGACAAACATATAAAAGACAGAATTAAGAAAGGAAAATGATCTCTGGTAAATGATCTCTGTTCTCAAAAATTCTAGTTAGATACATAATTTCACCATCTAAACTTGAAGGAAATGGTAGAACATACCATTTAGACTCAACTTTCCACAGGAAAGGCACGGTAGACTCACAACTCACAAGTCATTTTAAGAACGAACTGCTCTAATACCATTAATGTAACATCTCAGTTTTAATAGTAAAAATACTACTAAAATGAATATTACATATATGATAATTTAACTATTATAAAAGGGCATGGATTTTGAAGACATTGAGAGTGTACTTTGTGTACCTGAAGGGCATTTTCAAAAGAATCTGAATGGTGCGGTCATCAACATCAAGAGAGCTAATCTGACACCCCTGGTTAAATATTGGATGGCATTTACCCATGCTAATGTCCAACCCTGCTCTCATGTTTTAGATATTACACTTCACAGAATCATGTTCATTTATTGCATGCTGAAGGATCTGAATGTGAATATTGGTGAGGTCATCGCCAATGAGATTCAGAGTTGCGCTACTACTGTTAGCAGTAAGGCACCACTTGGTCATCCCTCTTTGACTACACATTTGTGCCATCAGGCTGGGGTGGACATCTCTACTCCACCATTTGACAGGCCTAGGAAGGCCATAGATGCAGCCTATTATAGGCAATACTATGGAGGAGATGAGGCAGCTTGACCAGTGCCTCAGAGACGCCCCAGGAGAGGAGCAATCCAGGAAGCAGCCCAGGATGATGTACCTGCTCATCATGCAAAGCCTTTCCAGATGAGGGACATGTATATGTCCATGGTAGAGGCTAGACTTGAGTCTATCCGTCGAGGGTAGGTGGCCACAACCGAGATGATCGTAGGGTTGTATGATACACCCCCTGCACACAGGTGGACTATGGATGAGTTCCATAATGCTATGGCGTGGCCACAGGAGCAGGCACGGGGTAGCGAAGCTAGAGCAGCTGAAGCTCCAGCCATGGATGATGATGAGGAGAATGATGATTTCGAGGATGCAGAGGCTGGAGATGATGATAACTCTGACGATAGCATGGGTTGATATGGCATCTACTGATGGATGCCAATTGTAGTAGAACAGGGTTTTATTTTCTTTATGTTTTGTAATCTGAACTTTTAGAATAGGTTTGTTTCTGTTGAGTAGTGTAGGTTTTATTACACTTGCTTGAACACCTTATCTGATGATGGTTTGACTTGTTGATTGCATGATGAGTGTGCTTGATGATGGTTGATGTGGATGATGATTGAGATTGCTTTACATGCTGATATACAGGTGAATTGTTCACAAGTTGTATGAACAAATGCATTATGAGTTATGATTGTGGTTAAGATGCTAAGCAGGGTGTATGATTGATATTTGAGTTGTTGAGTGAGCATAGTTGTGTGAGGTTTGAGCTCCAGAGTGCTTGGTTAATATATTTTTTATTCATTTGAGAGCATGAATTATTTTGCCTGAATCTTTATGATTGATTGAATTACATGTTATGTCATATGATCAAGGCCATTTTTGGAAGCCCTTACTTAGCCAAATTTTCGCCCAAAAGTTAAGAGTACCATGTGTTCTACCCTTTTTGAACCTTAGCCTGAGACACTTTGAAAACCTTGTTGAAAAATCTTTACCTTGAGTTGAGTTGAGAATAATTGAATGGTATTGATAAAGGTTCAAGTTTGGGGTTATTGGGAGAATTGAAAGGCAAAAGAAAAGCATTGAGCTAATGTGTTGAATGAAAAAGCATGAGAAATAGAAAAGAGAAGAAAAAGAAAAGCATGAAAGATAAGCTCAATAAAAAAGGAAAAGAAAAGGGGAAAAGTTAGGAATGAGTGAAATTGGTGAGAGAGAGTTGGTGCTTGAACTATGAATGTTGAATAACTCTCTTAACTCAAGGATTTTGTGATCTAGAAAAACCAAGTTTTCTTGTTAGCCCAACTTCATTATAAGCCTTGAAAAGTCCTTGTGATTTTATTTATGTGTGAGAATGTTGATTGTAATAGATGAAAGGCAATCTTTTCATGTGACATTTGGATAGTAGAGGGAAGGAGTGACCTCTTGAAACACTTGAGTTATTAAGTGAAACACTTTGCCTGGAAAGGATTGTTGAATTTCATGATTACATCTATGCTTAGTTGACTAATCATTCATAAGAATAGCATCTGTTGGAGAGTATGTGATTATGTGAACATTATGTGAGTTGGAATGAATTGAAGCATGTGTGCATCTTGATAAGATTCCATTGAAAAGCTGAATTGAGTAATTACTTGTTGTGAAAGAATGAGTTTTGAATGTGTTGAATCATTTTGATGATAGGTGGAAGGCTAAGTTTTGTTTTGTTTGCTTGAGGACAAGCAAAGTTTTAAGTTTGGGGTTGTGATAACGGTCTAAAAACCGTTATTTTTATACTTGAAATTGATATCAAAACACACCCTTTATGACTTAGAATGGGCTTGAAATCATGAAAATTGTTTTAGTTAGGTTACAAGAGAGTCAAAGGTGGTTTTAGAGATATTATTCTTGGTTTTACATTGTTTTGATAGGATTTGACGAGAATTGAATGATGGAAAGTGAAGAAGGAAGGAGTTGGACTCAAGAAAGGATGAAAGAAGGTGCAAAAGAAGAATCGCATCCCCCGCTCAGCGTCATTTCCAGCGTTGAGAGCCAGCTTCGTGAAGAATTCAACTGTTAGACGCTTAAGCGCCAACGCTGAGGGGAAAAGAAAGAACTGCACCTACCGCTAAGCACTGGCCTTCTCAGTAAAGGCACTACCAGATGCCTGGGCGTGAACGCTGAGCAGTGAAACCAGCGCTGAGCGCTGTAGTTGGGCTTGGGCCTATTTTCTGTAATTTTTCACAGCTTATAAATAGATTTGTAAGACCTATTAAGGTAATCTTTTAGCAGAGAAAGACGGCAGAACACTCTCTTCACTCCTTGGAGGCGGATTTTGGATGCGAAAGCTCCAATCTTTCAATTTTAGGGTTATCTCTTTCATATTTTCCATTCAATTCATCTAGTTTCCTCATGACAATGGTGAACTAAACCCTTTGTTGTTGGGGAACGATGTAAACCATTTTAAACTCTCTTATATCGAAGTTTTTATTTTATTCATATTCTTTTATTATCAATAGTTTGGGTTTTCTTCTCTAAGATTAAAGCTTGCATTGTTTAACTCATTCAGTGTCATGATCATTGATTTTGTCGATATGGAGACATATAGGAAAATCTAGAACTGAGAAGAACTCTCTTGATTATGAAATATTACCTAGGAATAGGAATAGGACGGTCAATTGCTTTAAGCTTCTGTCATTAATGCGTTAGTAATTACTAGGGAGACTAGAGATAGTAAACTAGTAATTTGTGATAGGCTCTTTTCACCGAGAGATCGGGTTTAAAGTAATTTAGAAAGTTGCATGAACATTGATAACAAAGTTGACTTTAATAAGAATAGTAGATATAGGAGAGTGGATTAGGATGAAACCGTAAACCCCAACAACACCGTTTATTCATATCTTTATCTGTCAATTGATCAAGCTTTTGCATACATTATTATTTTCGTCTTTGCATCACAAAATCAAATTATCTTTCATTCAAGTCTTATGAGATCAATTCACATGAACGTCTAGGCCTAAGAGTCCCTTGGGAAACGATATTCGAACTTACCGTCTATTTATTACTTGATACGATCTGGTACACTTGCCAGGGTGTTAACAAAAGTAAAAGAAAAATCACATAAGCAGGCAAACACAGCATCCTATCATGTTATAACGCAACTAGACTCATCCGGACTTAGAATGAATATCGATCTGGGGCGGGTTGTGCACTTGTGGTGGCCTCTACTGCTTTGCAAAGCCATTGCCAACAGGTTTCACCCTACCACACACACAAGTGTTAGTCCGTTACCGCACAATAGGCCTCCAAGAAGCGCCTACACTAGGACCTCCTATACTCTCACCACACGCATCAATCCTCTCTAAGTGAGAATGAAAGACCGTTAGAGTGTTAAGATAACCCCTCATAAAGAAGCCTCTTATATATATTCTAAATATTATAATGATCTCACCTAGAGATCTTACTTTGATTCTCAAACTTATCACTTAAGTCAATTTGTATTCCCTTTGTATTATCACATACCATCTCAATGTTATATAAATATATATACGATGCCATACAGGTTCATATAGGTATCATACATCATGAATCAGTCAATCAATGAAGAAGAAATCAAGTGAATTATAACGGAAGAATTCGCTCAGCGACATGGTCGCAAGGCAAGACCAGAAGGTTTTCGCATAGCGCACCCCATGCGCTATGCGGATCATCCAACAGAGAACTTCACCCCCCTCAAACATTCGCAAAGCGACCAAACTAGCTTTGCGAATTAACACCTAATTGATCCAGACTTTACACTCTCGCATAGCGTCCCAGTTAGCTGTGCGAGACCCCCAGACAGTGGTTCAAGATATGCCACTCTCGCAAGGCGCCCCAAGTTCGTTATGCGCATGTGAAGACAGAGAGCACCCTGCCTGGACGTCTCGTTGTGCGAATCCTCTCGCACAGCGAGTCTGCAAAATTTGCAAAATTCAAATTCTGCAGATTTGCAGAAATCAAACCCTCTAATTTCGTTTTAGGTCTTTTGCTGGATTTCTATTGCTCCTAACTTGATCTACATGATGAGATGAACTTGCCTAAGTTATTACAAATGTTCTTAACCTCAATTCCTAGTAGTTATGCTTCATTTTAGGCTCTCACACTTCAATTTCATTAACTTAGAGACTCAACTTCTAAATTACCATTTGGAAATTGTTTCTGGTCATTTTGGTAATCCTAATAGGTCACAAATGACTTAACTAAGTTATCCCAATAGCCTAACTTAGTCACTAACCTCTAATGACTAACTTCACTACCTCACTTCTTCTCAAACAGCCTAAAACACTATAATTTAAGGAACTTATTGCATCATATCCTACTCAACAGAATCCATCTCAGTCTAAAAACTCAATTTAGCATTTTTACTTCATTAGTACTACTTCCAATAAAGTCATTTCACAGTCACATACTCTGACATTCAAAGAGCACACAATTTAACATACAACATCATTCAATTTCAACTCCAATAGCACCAATATTTCAAAACAGTTCACACATGCATTAGTTCACTACTTCAAACATAAATCTCACTCATGCACACTCTAATTTACCAAACAAAAACAAAAACTCATCTTCCCTTACCTCTAATGCAAACAGTCAAGCTCAAGGATGATCAATAGTGCCTTGCACCTTAGGAAACTCTACAAGTTCCTATAGACCACCAATTGGTGATAGAAGATAAACTTTAGAACAGGATTGAAACTAGAATTTTAAGGGAAAAGCACAACCAGTTACATGCAACAGAATCTGTTGCATGCTCCCAGCCCTAGAGTTGCACAGAAGAACGAATTTCAACTTACCAATGGAGAATTTAAAAATTGATCGGTTGGAATCGTTACTTTTGAAACTTGAATCTCCTAGGCAGCTTCTGATCAACAAACTACTGGTTAAGTTTTGAAATAAGATCAAGAGAAGGTGAGCAAAGAGGAAGAAATCTTTGAAAAGAGGCAGTGGTTTTCAGATAATGGAAATGAACTTAGAAATTTATAAGATTTTACTAATAATGGTTCAGCCCATTATCTGCTGGCATGTGTGCATCCTCCCAATGTTGTCTTCTTCTCAGGCTTTACAAATTTCATTTGAGAAAATTTCAAAAAAATTCATTATAATTTAATTATTCTAAAAATAATAAAAATTAATATTTTAATTTTTACATTGCGCTGAATAAATATTTTATACAACTAAAACTTATAATAAGTAAATAATTTCAAAGATATAAACTATATTATAATTTAATTTTTGTAAAGAATAAATATTTGTAAATATATATTATATTGAATACTTATGATAAATACTTTTATTGTAATATGCTGTTATTGTTGTTACCGAAATTTTCTTATAAAAATGTTAAAATTCAAAATTAAAACCAAAGAAATTGAAAGAGATAAGAAATTTAAATTAAAATAATTAGTTTGTATTAAACATTTTCTTACATTTCTTGAAGTATTAAAATAATAAAATGATAATTAAAGTTAACTATAACTAATAATGAAGATTATAGAGAAAAACTGTTAATTGAATGCTCTCATTCATAGATTTTGTTTTTCCATAAAGAATACTAATTCACTGTTTCTATCCACTAAAACGTATTTACATAACTACAATTATATAAACTTTTATAAATATATTACAATTTTTTGAATTAAAGGATTGCTCGAACAGACCATTTCAAAAAAAAATGTAGAATATGTAATTAGGTATCCCATCTTAGTGGTTAATAAAATAGAATAAGCATAATTATTTTGTCAATTTCTTATTATTTCATTCATTACACTAGTGCAAAAACGTTGTTTAACGTCGGTTATTTTGGACTTTTAACGTCTACAAAACAACCGACGTCTATTCCGGTGACGTCAATGGGACGTCGGACAACCATATAACCGACGTCTATAGTGACGTCAGTCACTGACATGTCCGACGTCACTAAATGTCGGAGTAGAAGTAAGTGGACATCTAAAGACATTATATAGATGTCGGTTTGCGCAATAACCGACATCGAAGAGGCACTAAAGACTTCGAAATTGACATTGACTGACGTCTAAAAGGTACTATAGACGTCGGTGTACACATTAACCGACGTCTAATCCAGTGGTTGTGTTTTAGTGCAGTTTTGTTCCCATCTTTGGATAACCTAGTAGCACAATCTCCTTTTGCTAGTTTCCCCAAAAAAAAAGCCTGCATCTTTTGAATTTCTTATGGGTTCCTTCAACCCAAAACCGAACCTGGATTGTTGCTTAGTTCCATTTTCATCCGCAAAAGGGAAAAATCACGGTGAAACGATAACTAGGCAACCCAGGGTCATTTTTGGGTTGAAACGACCAAAAGAAATTCACAAGACGCTGCTTTTTCTGGGAGGCAGCTAGCAAATGGAGAATGTGTTACTACGTTACCCCAAGAAAGGAACAAAACTGCACTAAAACACAACACAAAGAAAGAAAATTTTAATCAGTTGAACCAGAAGATAATCGATGAAAGACTAAATAAAGTTTAAACGGTAAGCATAAAAAAAAACCACGCACCTAGGATGTAATACCACAAGAGAGAAAAACGAGGGGAGGAAGACGATAAAGATATCAGAAACAACAATAGAATGCCGCAAGAGAGAAAAAGAAGAGGTGCCGCAAGCGAGAAAAAGAAGAGGTGTCGCAAGAGAAAAAGGAGAAGAGGAAGACGATATCAGAAACTGCAATGCCGCGAAAGGTCTACGGTTTATTTAAAATGAAATGGGGCGTCGGTTGCCCGTGGACACCGACGTCTATAGTCACCGAGACGTCGGTTATCTAACTAATTCGACGTCCAAGATAACATTTAAAGGGACTTTTTGAATGCCATTAGACGTCGGTGTCCAGGGGGGCCGACGTCTAGTGCGCTGAACCAATTGACGTTTCAATTTCTGTCAGGGAAATAGACGACGGTTGACAAAGGGCGCCGACGTCTATAATACTATAGACGTTCGTCACTGCTACCGGACGTCGACGTGCCTCGGATTTTGGTGAACATAATTAATTACAGGCACATAGACGTCGCGCACCCAGAAATGCGACGTCTATTTTGCAGAAATTTTTGTATTCCCGCCTTCCGGACAGGATATAGACGTCGGTGATTGACCACGCGACGTCTAAGCTTCTGGGAATCAGGTGGCGAGCATTAATTGCACCCCTAGTAGACGTCGGGCCCCAGCATAAGCAACGTCAATGGCCAGGAGAAGTCTATCTTCTCGCCTACCTCCATACATTGGACGTCGGTTTACGTCAGAGCTGACGTGTATTATATAATAGACGTCGAGTCCCCTTCAAACCGACGTCTAGGTTACCACTTATTTACGTTAATGTCACCGTGCACTCATATACGTCGGACTAGGCGCTAACCGATGTCGTATGGATGACATTAAACAGCGTTTTTCCACTAGTGTTAGTAGTTCCAATTCTTATCTTAAGAAGAAGCGGGGTGATGCAAAAAGGAAACATGTTTTTCTTTAAAAATATATTTTTTTTATCCTAATCTATTTTCAAAAATTATGTTTGATTTGTAATTTATATATATACTTGTTTTATTTCTGTATTTTAAAAAAAGTGATATAAAATATCATTCTTGTCAAATAGCACATGCGAGTGACAATAAAGTTGTATAATAACTTATAATATCGAAAAGAATATTTTATATAACTTTGATAACATATTTAATTTACAAAAGAAATACATATATATTTATATTTTCTTTTTCAAAATATTTCCACCACGTCCCTTCCTAGTGTAGTGTCAACATCCTTATTGCATTCATTGTTTTCTTCACTGTCATCAATTAAAATATGACCACACTATTTTTATTGTCACCTCACTATTCTTTCATAGTAGCTCCACCAATGTCTCTATTATCATCATTTTCATGAGAAAAAATTCATTTCTCATTTACTTTTTTAAATTTCTAGTTTCATAACAAAAAATAACAAATTTTATATAACTACTATTATGAAGAAAAATCATTATCAAAATATAAAGCATACAACTATATATAATTGATTTTTGGTTAACTATTATAATTATATAATTAAAATAATTCCAATTTTTTATCATGATATTTTATTGTGATAGTTACTTTAGGTCATGAAAACTTGAAAACTGATTAATGGAGAGAGAAACGCAAAAGGTAAAAGTAGTAAAAAATTTGTACATCAAAAAGTAATTCCCGTTATACTTCAGAGTAGACATGCATTATATTTTAAACTACTAAACTTTTTAATTTTCCAAACTTTAATTTCATATATTTTATCGTTAAACTTTTATCTTTCACAAAATTTATTACTGAACTTTTAATTTCATCATTTTTATCATCTTTTATCATCTAAATGTTAAAAGTATATATATTTCGTTTTCCTCTTGCATATTAATTTACTAATAACACGCATAGTGATTACTTTTGCACTTTGACTTGAAGTTAAGCAATGATGTTATTTCTCTGAGCATGGTTAAGTAAAGAGAGTAATCATAATACGTAAATCCGTGTACAAAGTGTTTAAATAATAATGATTTTGATTCTCCACTTTCTCATGATAATTTCTTATATTTGATATCTCAATAAAAAAACATGTTTATTTTATTTTTTATGATTATTAGATGGTAAAATAATTTTTAAATGATAAAGTAGGATAAAACTAGATTAAATATTTTCAGTAGTTTTAGATCGAAATAGTATTATCAAAAGTTCTTATATATTATTATGAATCTCCATAAATATTTTTTTTAGTTTTTTAATTTTAAAAACCATTTATAGTAATTAATCGTTTCTCAAATTTATAGCTTCATTATTTGGCTATTTGAAACAATATATTGTTCGTGTCATACTCTGAGGACCACTAAATGCAGCAGTTGAGTGGGATCCAAGTGGATGCAACAGTATATATAATGGGATTTCAATGCATGCACCTTCTTCTCCAAAGCTCTGAATTTTATTTTCTTCTCCTTCTCTCTAGAATCTTTCTTCCTTCTCTCTACAAATTCTCACTTTTTACTCTTCCAATCACCATTTAGGCAGCGCTTGAGTCCTCCTGCTGCTAAGTTTGAAGTTCATGCGTTTTTTATGCATGCAAGTATTGTTTGGCTTGCATGTGTTCTTCAATTCCTTTCTGAAACTGTTTTCTATCTTTGATTCTATGATTGGTTCCTCTTCACCAATCAGAAGCTTATAGGAAGCCATAGAAGTTACTTGCGATGTAGGAAATATTGTGAAAGCATAGCAGATTCTGGGTTTCGAGGTAAGGGAAGCTTGTAATTTAATTATGATTCTTTTGTTATGAATGTTTGCTTGCTGGAATGATATTATGTTGATGATTTGGTTGATATTGAAATGTTGATGTTCTCGCATGTTCATTGGTATGTGTTGATGATTGAGAAATGGCATGAACTGGGTAGGAATAGGGTCTAATCTTAATTATGTAGTCTTCTGCGAAATTCTGTAATTGTCGTCGAGAGTCATTCATGACCGTTCGATTTTCCTTTGGTGCATTCAGTCTTGACTGAATTCTCCTTTTGTAGAGAATTTCATTTAATGATCAATTGGTCTTCTATTGGTATGATTGAAAATAAGCATTCGGTTTAAGTTTAGTTTTTTATTTCTACTTAGTAGTCAGCCTAGTCAAGGTATTCAAATAAGTTAAGTATTCGATATTATACTTGTTTTCAGTATGAGAATAGATGTTAGGTTATTTTCGTGGTCGGCCTTATGTATATATTTCTAGCAGTTTAGAGTACTCGGTCTTGTACTAATACTCGGTTATCCTTAGTGCTCGGTCTTAGATTGACACTCAGTCTCCTTAGTGCTCGGTCTTAGACTAGTGCTCGATCTCCTCAATGCTCGGTCTTAGACTGGCACTCGGTCTCCTGAGTGCTCGGTCTTAGACTAGTGCACGGTCTCCTCAGTGCTCGGTCTTAGACTAGCACTCGGTTTCATCAGTGCTCGGTCTTAAACTAGCATTCGGTCTAAGTAGTGCTCAGTCCTAGACTAGCGTTCGGTCTCAGTAGTGCTCGGTCTTGTACTAGCACTCGGTCTATCCATGGTATCCAGTCTGATAATAGTATTCGGTTTTAAAAGTAATCGGTCTCATGAAATAGTGTTCAGCCTAAGCCTATAGTGTTCGGTTTAAACTCTTAGGTTTCGGTTAAAGCTTTAGTATTCGGTTATGTCTGATGGTAGGCATGCTATAGTGTTCGGTCAACCTTTTGATTATGTCTAGTGTGGACCATTCGGTCTTAGCCTTCGGTTAGCAAGAAAACGATCAGTATAATAATAAGTGTTCGGTTCAACTAAAGTAGTCAGTTTGGTAATAGCGTTCGATTATGTTAGTCTCTAAGGAATGTTATTCTGTTCGGTCTTGTTCATAAATATAATGATACCTCTTTCGGTCTTGCTCATGATTGTGATTTATTATACTGTTCGGTTTGATTGTATTGGTGGTTAAGTATGAAGATATTTGAAGAGTGATATGAATTGAATAACATGGATGTGAAAGAGAATTCCAAGGAGGAATATCTCATGGA
This sequence comes from Vigna reflexopilosa, assembly GCA_027742785.1. Taxonomy (NCBI): domain Eukaryota; kingdom Viridiplantae; phylum Streptophyta; class Magnoliopsida; order Fabales; family Fabaceae; genus Vigna; species Vigna reflexopilosa. The sequence continues at coordinate 13,204,521 of CM050932.1, forward strand.
TGGTTATGGAATTGTAAAGTATGAATGTGGAACTTATAGCTTAGCTGGCGTTTATCCTGATATTCCGTGATTGCTCATTCTCACATAGAGAAGAGTAACTCATGTGTGGGAATGATAGGAGTTCCTAGTCCATAAGGTTAACTTGGGCGAGGTATAACGGACTAATCTCGGATGGCAGCTGTTGAGGGCATCCCAACTACTACACCATCTAGGTGTACAAACGTCGTAGCTACATAATTCATACAATCCGGATAAGTCAAGTTAGTGGTCGGTCATTGCATTTATACTTCTTTTTGGTTATGTTTTGAAATGTATGTATGATTTTTGAATGATATCAATGAATCTACATGTTATTATGATTAATTAAATTTCATAAGCTTACCCTACTCTTTTGTCTTGTCTTTGTTTATCCGTTCGGTCATCGTTCTTGTTGCAATTATCATCCTGTGGATGTGAGCAGAAGGGGACGAGTGCTCACTAGAAGAAGCGTTGGAAGTAGAGACTCCTAAAGTTTAGTTGTAAGACCGTTCGGTCAATAACATTAGTAATCTTTGTGTAACACCGTTCAGTTTATGTAGGTTTTGTATAACCGTTCAACTTGTTCTTATAATTTGTATCAAGACTTATGGAACTTGTCTAGTTTTAAATATATGGGTATTTTAGATATCTAGAACTCATGTTGTAAATCTGATAACTGTCCTATCATATTATTACATGTTAACTCCTTTATATGTAGTTTAAATCTATATTTTTGGGATGTTACATATATCATCTCAAGAAAACCTCAAAAATTATTTTCATTATTATTAATGACATTTTATTTATTATTTAAAATCAAAATTTCAATTTACATGTTTTCTTCCTTTTATTCTATTATTTAGCTCTCTTTTAATGTATTAGTTATTTACCACTTTCAAGCCACCAAATCGGATAAAATATATTAAAACAATAAATTAAATGGGATAATAGAAATAAATGTAACTAAGAAAATCAATGTCTTAAAATTCTAAATCGATTCTTAAAAATAAAATATTCATAAAAAAATAAACAGTTTAATATTTAAAAGTAGGGTGTTAGATTATAAAATTTTAATCTATAAGAGTTTGTAAAAGGTATTCTCTCTTTAGTGCTTACATTTTTATATTAGTAATATTTAAAAATTATAAGAATAAAATTAAAAATAAACTATCTAAATATTATAAATAATTTTCATGTAATTATCTATTTTTTTATAATCACCATTTTTAATATTATTTATTTCTTAAAATATATAAAACACAAAATTACTCCCTTTCCATTAGTCAATATAAAGTAAAATAGTTCCATTAAGTTTATTGGTCATCTTCGTTTAATACATTGGCATTCAAGAAAAACTAAAATGCTTATATAGTTTTGAAAGTCAAATGATAATTTTTTTTTCCAGAAACAAAAATTTAGTGACAAATTCATAGAAATCTGCGGTGATAAGATTCGCCAAAATAAAGTAATAATAAAATGTGAAAAAATACAATATAATTATAGAATTTTTAATTTAAAATATAACATGTATTTACTTTAGATTGAAATTTTTTCCATATTATTAACGTCATTGCATTAATAGTAATTTAACATCCAATTAATCAAATGGTAAAATATGTATAATTTAAAAATTCAAGAGTTAAATTGGTAAAATTTAAAGCCCTGTGATAAAATTTTGGATAAAATGTAGAGAAAAGCAAGTGCCAAAATTTATAATCAAGTGAAAATATTGTCATCATGCACATATATAATTTATCACTGTATGACAAAATTTATCTTGATGAGGTAAGATCTTACAATCTAGTTTTATTGTACAACAATTTAACCTATTAATGCTTCAGCCCTGACAGTAACAAAATTACAATTCATGGGCTAAGAGATGATCAGATCAAACGTTGTCAGAATAAGGGTCATTTCTTCCTGTATTCTCTTTTTCTTCGTGCACCCCCACAAAATAAAGTATCCAATATTACCCTTAAATAAAATATATTAATAACCCTAAATTTACTTTTCATTCTCACTTTCTCTACCTTTCTCCTTCTTCCTAATCGTTGCACTACTTCCTCCACCATTTCCTCCTTTCAGATTGATCATTTCGGTATTGATGATGGTGAAGGAAAAATTGGGAGAAAAAAGAGAGGAGAAACTTGTATTGGAATGAGAAGTTTGAGCTAGTGAAGAAGAAGTATTATAAAGAAGAAGAAGAAATGGAAGTGTTTCTTCCTACATCACCTCACTTTTCTCTATGTATTCTTATATTTTAAAATTTTTAAAACTATCATTTATATTTCAAAGAATTCTACAACTCGCTTTTTTCAAGAGATTTTAAAATTTGTTAAAAAAAAATACTTCAACAAATATTGAAATTTATTGGAATTTTTTTCAAATGTTTAACAAATTTTAAAATACGTTGAAGTTTTTGAAAAATCTTTTAACGAATTTCGAAATCTATTCAAAAATAACAAATTTTAAAATTTATTAAAGATTTTTTTTAACAGATTTTGAAATGTTTTTAGAAGACTTTTCAAAAGTTTTAATAAATTTCGAAATTAATTGAAAAGGATTATTTTTAAACGTGGAAGTGAAAAAAAATGAGGATAATAATGGAAGAAAATGGTCATACAAAATATAAAATATAGGGTTCTAATTGAGTATTTTGAAAAATATTTTTAAATTTGAAAATGGCTTACAAAATACTCATTTTAAAAAAATATATTTATATTCTGTTAAATGTTCGAAAGATATTTTCAAATAACAAAATATATTTCAAAACAAATATTTTGAAATATAAAATATTTGTTCAAAATTACTTTTCAAAATACTCAATTCGAAAGATATTTTGTTTACCACCATACCTTTTGTTGGCCATTTCTTCTTCTTCTTCACCGGCTCAAGCTTCTCATTTCTCACAGTGGGTGCAGCCTTTCCGAAGAAGAAAGGAAGAGTAAGTGGGAATGAAATATAAAGTTAAGATTTTTAATATATTTTAGAGTAAAATTGGGATATTATATTTTATGGGAGTGGAGGAAAAAAATGGGAGCTGCAGGAAGAAATGGTTCAGAATAAGGCCTGAAACTTGAGAGCAGCCCAAAGAGGGAACCAGATCGTGAGACTTGGATCATAAAATTTAAGGCCTGGGAGGCCCAAAAGAATGACAAAATAATAGATATTTCTTTTAGCACTTCTATATCCTTTTTCTTCGCCAATATAACTGGAAAAAGTCAAAATTATTTATGGGGATTGAAACCATTTTAATTGTACAATCTAGAATTCAAAAGTGTACCTCAGATTTCAATATTTTAAAAAAATGTATAATATACATTATATAATTTAAAATACATTTTTCAATTATGCAATTTGAAAAAATCTATTATAGTTTCTTCAATCTATAATATTTCTCAATTTAAAACTATATTTTAAATTGCACAATGGAAATGCTTTCAAACCGTACAATCCTAAACATATTTCAAGATTGCGTTATTCAGAAATGCATTTCAAATCATAAATTTCATAATACGTTTAGAAATACATTTTAGAATATGTTTCTTTATTACTAATTCAAAATTAAATTTTAGAATTACGTAATATAGAAATATATTTCATATTTAATTATGAAATCTAAAACCATATTCTATATTATAATCTAGAAGTATATTTAGGAATATATTATTAAAAACATCTAAATGTATTCTAAATTAAGTAATGAAAGTGTATGGAATATTAATTTTAGAAATATATTTGGATATAAATTAAGTAATGAAAGTATACGGAATATTAATTTTAGAAATATATTTTAGATTATGTAATCCAAAATATATTTTCCAATTATACAATCTAATAATTCAAAAGTATATTATGAAATACACACATTTTAAATAAATGGGATTGGAAAACGAAAGTGATCACTAATAATGTAATTTTAGATTAATTTATGATATAATATTATTTAATGCAAATGTTGAGTCGCTTCATTTTTTTCTAATTCATTTGATAAACATATTTATGTGCAGAGGTTGAGTAACAATCACCATGTTGAGTTTGTTGTAAGCTAAATAAAATTAAATTAACAAAGACAAAAAAAAAGTTATCAACTTTGTTTTCCACGAAAGTTAGTATAGGAGTGTAATTTACCAATTTTCAATAGCAAATCTGACAGCACTACTAGGTGTTTGTAGAAATGTAATAGAGAGATATGTAGAGTATGAGACACAAAAAGGAGAGAAAATGAGAGTTATTTTCTCATTAACATTTGTTGAGATTGTTGATAAGGGAGCACTGGTTTAGTTAAACTTTACAATGTCATAATATTTCTGGTTTTTTATGATGACAACACATTATTAATAACACATGTATTCATATGTGTTACATGTTCATTCTTTCATGTTTAAAATTACTTAAGAATATGTTTGTGTTGATTCTGTCATTGTGTGCAATTTCAGTATGTGCGCAAGCCATTCGACCTAGTTAGTTTTGTTTTGGAAATCTATTATTGCTTGTGAAGTATAACGGCTATATTTTACATCTTTGACCAAACATTAATTGTGAGTCAACTGCATTAAATGTGTAATCAATTAAGTTAGTCTGATTGTTGCTATCTGTTATAACTGTCTGCATTAAGTCGACTGCATTAGTAGCACAATCGACTACAGGAGCGTCTGTTTCATGATAAACTATAAATAGATGCAAGTTTGAGTTCTAAAGAGACTTTTGTGAATTTAACGATTTCAGTGATTCTTTTCAGATTTTGCAGAATGTGTAAAGCTCCAAGAACGCATCAAGAAAGACCGTGGTGATTATTCTTTGGTGGTTCCTTGAAGAGCAATTGTTTATGCTGAAAGACAGATTGATCATACTGCACATAGAGGTTTTTGGAATGTGATCGACTACTTCTCTCAATCTTGTGAAGATTGTGGTTGTTCTGTTGTGATTACAGGAAGAGGACGTGCTGCGTTTTAGGAACTTTGAGGATTGTTCAAAGTGATTAAAGACTGCAGGAGAATGGATATCTTGTTGTTGTTCTTTGTGTGTTGTATGCCTATATTTTGGTTAGAGGGTTACAGAGGTGTTTTATATTTTGACGTGGAGGTCTCTATAGAAACCTTGTTGTAAAAACCTTGATCATTATAGTGCATTTGCTTCCGGGTACAGGAAGGACACTGGATGTAGGCAGTTTGGCCAAACTGGTATAAAAACTGCGTTTGAATTTTCTATCCCTAAACTCTTTACATTTCAAGTCGACTTTACATTTAACGTAGTCAACTATTTTCTGCTGCACTTGAATAATCTTTTTCCTTGAGTTTCAAGAAACTTTTGAAAGTTCTCATTTTTACGAAAAAGATTTTATAAAGACTTTGATTTTTGTATTTCACCAATTCACCCCCCCCCTCTTGGTGTTGAAACTAAGCCATTCTAATATCAACAACATTCAATATATATATATATATATATATATGTACAAGAGAAACACTAACAACTAACAGTTAATACCATTAGAGAGTTTTGCTTTTATCTACAACACACCCCTCTAAAACTAAACTCTCTAGATATTTAACTCCAAGAGAATCCCTCAACTTCTCAAACATGTTCTGCCTTAAAGCCTTGGTGAAAATTTTTGCAACTTGTTCTTTTGTAGGACAGTACACCAATTCCAACTTCCCTTAGCTAACTTGATCTCTTAGATAGTGAAACTTTGTCTCTATATGCTTGCTTCTACCGTGAGAGACGAGATTTATGGATAAGTTGATTGTTGATCTGTTGTCCATCAATAGTCGTATTGGCTTACTGTATTCGATTTTCAATTCATCTAGAATCGCTTCAAGCCATGCGCATTGGCAAGCAGTCTCTACAGAGGCTATGTATTCCGCTTCATAGGATGAGAATGCAACAACATTCTGCTTCTTTGAGCACCAAGAAATCGATGCCCCCATACACTAAAAACAAGTAGCCATAAGTGTTATTCCTATCCACCTGATCACCACTCCAATTTGAGTTACACCATGCTTCAAAAATTCCAGCTGTGTTGCCAAACTTCTTTGGGAAGAGAAGACCGAAAACTGCAATTCCCTTCAAGTAGCGCAAGATGTGTTTGGCTGCAGCAAGGTGAGTCTGCCTTGGATCATGCATGAATCTACTAACTAATCTAACCCCAAAACTGATGTCAGACCTACTGCTACAGATATATCTAAGTGACCTTACTATTTTGCTTGAATAAGGTTGCATCCACCAGAAGACCGCAAAGCGCTAGATTTCCTTCAACTAGACTTGTAGGCCATGAGGTGTTTACAAACAATGAAATAGCAGATTCAGGAGATCTTGTTCATTTTGCCTTCTTAGCCGATGCTGAAACACTCGAGTGGAAGAAAGTTATTGATATAGAAGAATGGAAAGAGGCTATGATGGAGGAGTTGAGAGCAATTGAGAAGAACAGAACTTGGGAAATGGTTGAGCTGCCCCGACACAAATAGGCTATTGAGGTTAAATGGGTGTTTAAAACAAAGTACAAACCAGATAGTAGCATAGCAAAATTGAAAGCTAGACTGGTAGCAAAGGGCTTCTTGTAGAAACCTACTGTTACAGACTAGTCAGACCTACTATTACAGATATATCTAAGTGGCCCTACTATTTGCTTGAATAAGGTTGCATCCACATTACTTTCTTCCTCCTGGTTAGACAACTTCAAATTCGCCATGACTAGGATTGATGTGCAATTGCAGTCTTTCATATTAAATCTCTTCATAATCTTGTTAAGATACCTTCTTTGATGAAGGAAAACTCCATCTACTGTTTCCACAAACTTCAGCCCAAGGAAATAGCTCAGACTACCAAGATATCTGTCATCTCAATCTCTTCTTTCATTTTCAACTTTAATCCTTTAATTGCCTCTGTAGAACTTCCAGTAACCAGCAAGTCATCTACGTACAAGCACACCAACAAGGCACCCTGATGCCCCACAAGTTTCATGTAGACTCCAAACTCAACAGTGCATTTTTGGAAGCCAAGTCTGATGAGCAACACATCTATATGCCTTTTCCAGGCTCGAGGTGCCTAACGAAGCCCATATAAGGCTTTGTTCAATTTATATACCTTCAACTCTTGACCTTCCTTCACAAATCTAGGTGGTTGTCTCACAAAAACTTCCTCTTCAAGAGGGCCATTCAGAAACGCATATTTGACATCCATCTGGCAAATTTACCAATCATTAAAGTTAGCCACTGCAACGACAAGCCTTACCGTTTCAAGTCTTGCAACTGGTGCAAAGTCATCAGTGAAGTCAACTCCAGGTTTCTACAAGAAGCCCTTTGCTACCAGTCTAGCTTTCAATTTTTCTATGCTGCCATATGGTTTGTACTTTGTTTTAAACACCCATTTAACCTCAATAACCTGTTTGTGTCGAGGCAGTTGCACCATTTCCCAAGTTTTGTTCTTCTCAATTGCTCTCAACTCCTCCATCATAGCCTCTTTCCATTCTTCTATATCAATAGCTTTCTTCCACTTGAGTGTTTTAGCATCGACTAAGAAGGCAAAATGAACAAGATCTCCTGAATCTGCTTTTAAAGTTTAAATGTCCGAATCTGTAATGTCATACCCAACTTTCTTCTTCAATATTCAACAAAGATAGACATTGTATTGCTGCTACATTTAAATTTACCTTGAACGTTCTATTCTTGGCTAACAGAGCCTTGATCACAAGTCGTTGTCTTTTGCCAAATACTTCTATGAGATTTTGATGCATTGACATGGTGTAGCCTTTCTCCAGGAGTTGTCCAAGACTTAACAAGTTGCTCTTCATTGTTGAGACGTACAACACAACATCCATATATGCGACTCCGCCATTCTTGCATGTGATTAGGACTCTACCAACTCCTTCTACTATCACCATGCTATCATCTGCGAATCTCACATTGCTTCTTATACTTCAAGATTCACCAACCACTCTCTTCTTCCTGTCATGTGGTTAGAACACCTAGTGCCCAAATACCAGCATGAATCATCCACTGCATGGTTGTCTTCACTCGACAGCAACACACGTTCAATCTCTTCATCATTCGCTGCATCGTCCATCTCCTCCGAGTACGACACATGATCTGTGCAACAATGATACGCGTCTGCATGGCGTGTTGCTTTCGGCTGCAACATGTGTTCCGCTACACAGTCACACCTGTCCCACACTATCTCTCTGCATAACTCCTCTTCTATTCCTTCTAGAGTGCTCATCAGCACAACATGATCAGACTCCAAATTACATGCATCTTGAGCAAGATTAGTTTCCTCGTCGTTCTTGGTCTTCTTCGCAGCTTCATCGTGTTAGCACTCTGCAGAGTAGTGTCCGTATTTGTTACTGGTGTAGCATTGAACTTTTCTTTTATCATACCCTTTTCTGCCCCTGCCTCTAGATTTCTTTCCTCCTCTATTGTTTCCCTCCTTCTACTTACTTCCATTGTCTTCGCTGATTTGTTCAGAGGGTTTTGTGCTCCTATACCGCAATTGCGTCCACCACGTGATCTTCCTCTACCTCTACCAAATCCAGGACCTTTGAAACTTTGGTTATTTCTGGCCTACAACGCTTGATTTGTGCCTTGCATCACACCCTTTTTCTGCATTCTTTCTTTTAATTAACCACTATTCATGCGCTTCAAGGGAATTCTGCAGCTATTCCACCTTCATTGTTTCAAGATCCTTGCATTCCTCTATGGCTACCACGATGTGATCATACTATGGTGTTAAAGTTCGAAGTATCTTCTCGAAAATCTTCTTGTCCTTCACAACTTTATCACATGTCCTCATAGCATTCACCATGACTTGAATCCTCCCAATGTACTCCACTACTATTTCCTACTCCCCCATGCACAGGAGTTCATATTGCCTTTATAAGGATTTCAAACGGACCTTCTTCACCTTGCTAGAATTACCATAACCATCCTGCAGAATGTCCCAAACCTCTTTGGCCGTGACAGCTTTTAATACCTTTTAGAAGATTGAGGCAGAGATGCATTGATGCAGTAACATCCTTGCTTTGCAATCAAGTCTTTTGTTCTCTTTGCACAACTTTTTCACCTCTTCTGAATCGCCTTTCGAAGGTTCTTGAAAACTTTTCTTCACTATTTCATCAACTTCTTAAAACCCAAGAATCGCTTCCATTTTCACGCACCAATCATCATAACCTTTGTCATCAAATACCAGTAGGTTACTGTGAATCATTCTGGCCATCACTCTCACACTCCTTTCTTCTTGAAACGTTTTCTTGAACATCACAAGACTTCACCAGGTTTCGTAACCTAAAGCTCTTGATACCACTGTTAGCATTGCTAAGTGTTTGTAGAAATGTAACAAAGAGATATGCAAAGTATGAAACACGGGAAGGAGAGAAAACTGAGTTATTTTCTCATTAGCATTCAATGTATATATGTACAACAGAAACACTAACAACTGACGGCTAATACTGTTAGAGAGCACGTATACATTTTGATTAGATTTCACTGAAAATCTGAAATTGAGTAGTTCTTATCATAAGCAAATTTTGGGATTGTTGAACTATTTGATGAAAAAGTGGAAAGCCAAGTTTTGTTTTGTTTGCTTCAGGACAAACAAAGTTCTAAGTTTGGGGTTGTGATAACGGTCTAAAAACCGTTATTTTCATGCTTAAATTGATATCAAAATACATCCTTTATGGCTTAGAATGAGCTTAAAATCAAGTAAAACACTTAAGTTGAGTCATTTGAGAGTCAAAAGCTGTTTTTAGAAATATTATGCTTGTTTTGCATTGTTTTGCAGGGTTTTGATGAGAATTAAGGACGGAATTGAAGAAGGAAGATCTTAGACTCAAGGAAGAAGAAGAAAAATGAAGAAAAGAAGAGTCTATGCACCGCTCAGCGTCAAAATGCACCGCTGAGCGCCATTATTCGAGGGAAAGCTATTGTCTGGCGCCTAGGCGGTGACGTTGAGCGTCTAGAGCGATTAGAGACAAACCGCTCAGCGCTGAAACTGACCGTTGAGCGGTGGAGCGGCTTGAGGGAAACCGCTAGGCGGTAAAATTGGACGCTGAGCGGTTGTCTGATGGGCTTGGGCTTAAATTCTGTTACTTTTATGCCCTATATATAGCCCCAGTGCGATTCAAATATTATTCTTTTGACAAAAGAGGACGTCCAGAGCTATTTTACACTCATTGGAGAAGATTTCTTGGATGCTTAGGCTCCAATTTATCATATCTAGGGTTTGCTTTTCCATTCTTTCATTATATTTCATCTAGTTTCACTATGTCAATGGTGAACTAAACCCTTTGTTATTGGGGAACAATGTAATCTTTTGAAACTCTCTTATATTAAAATTCTTGTTTTATTCATATGCTTGCATATGCTGTTATTATCAATTGTTGGGTTCTTTATCTATGCTCTATGCTATTATCATTTAACTCATTTGATAAATAGATGTTTGCCTTTGTCGATACGGGGATGTACGGGGAAGTCATGAACTGATAAGGAATTCCTTGATCAACAAATACCACCTAGGGATAGGGGGTAGGACGATCAATTGTATTTTGCTTCTGTGGTACTTGCACTGCTAGTTACTAGGGGAGACTAAGGATAGTAAGCCAGTAATTAGGAGTAGGTTCTTCTCGCCGAGGGATCGGGTTTAGGGTAGACTAAGAAAGTTTGCATAACAAATAGATAATAAAGCGAATTTAATAAGAAGAGTAGATATAAGATAGTGGATAAGATGAAATTTTAAACCCCAACAACTCCATTCATCCATACCTTTTCATTGCCAATTGAATCAACTGCATTTGCATATTTACTTTTTGTTTTTGCATTTAAACCACAAGTTAATTTTCTCTACAAGTCTTACGATATTGATTTACACGAAAGATAAGGCCTTTCAGTCCTTTGGGAGAACGATATTGGGTTTACCAATTATATTACTTGATACGATCTGGTACACTTGCCAGGGGTTCAATAGTAAATTTCACGGATTGTCTAACACTAACACAAAATGAGCTTATAACATCATTCATTTAATGTTAGTTTACAAAAAAAAAAATCAACCATAGAATTGACTAGTAGTGTTTTTGTAATTAAAATGTTAAAATTGAGGTTGACTATGTGTATAATAGATATTTTTGTCAAAATTGATGTCAGCCTCTTTCAAATTTGATGTTAAAAGACGTCGAAATCTCACATCTAAGGACATCAGTCGTCCATATATCTCACGTTAAGTGCCTTTAAAAATTAAAAAAAAACATAGCACAAATTCATTTCTCGTTTCTTTACTCTTTTATGTCCTAGGCAACACATCAGTGAGAGAGACGGGTGCGACCACTATCAAAGGTGATTTTTCGTTCATTTTTGTGTTGAACCACTTGCTAAGGTGAAATTTACTGTTGAACCCCTGGCAAGTGTACCAGATTGTATCAAGTAATATAATTGGTAGTTAAGGGTTTGAATAGTGTTTTAAAGATTTGCTAATAGTGATTAAGTTACTTAGTAGTGGTTAGACAGTCTGCACAATAATTTAGCACTCGGTTAAAGAAATGGGATAAGACACACTTTAGTTGTATACTGGTTCACTCAATCTGAGTTACATCGAGTTCTCTCTCAACAACCTATTAAGAAATTCCACTAATACCAATTTAACCACTACTGTCTAGAACGCTTAACTCCGCTGAGTCAAAGAACATTTGAATTCACATTTGAATCTAAACATAACAAGTATTTTTAAGTTCTTACAAGACAGAAGATCACCCTCGTAGAGACGATGAATAAATAATATAGTGAACTTCTGAAAACATATAAAAGATCTTTTCATATACAAGTTTCAAAGAAAATAACTTAGGGAAAGACAATGAGTGTATAATATTCTTGATAGTAAAAGTTCTTCTTTCTTCTCTTCAGTACTTATCTTTATATAGTCATCTTTGGAAAAGATCTGTTATTCAGAGCTTTGACTTTCTTCTAGGTATGTAGCCTTTATGATAGAGTCAGAAGTTATGTTGCTTCGTTAGCAATTGTGTTGTGTATGGATGAGATAGGCAAAAGGCATGTATGAAACATTCTTTGAATATCCTCATGTTTCTAAATGTTCTTCTGTTTTGAGCAAGCTTTTGAATAAAGTTGATAATCTGCATAGAAAAAGAGAGCACAACACAATAGACAAAAAATACTTGAACATACTGTTAAGACCCCGGCAAGTGTACTGAATCGTATCAAGTAATATAAATGATAAGATCAAGTATCGTTTTCCCTAGAGACTCATTGGCCTAAACAGTCATGTGATTTGTTGATTATTTAAGACTTGAGAACGAAAATCATTGTGTTTATAATGCAAAAAGTAAATATGAATGCAAGTGTTGATCAATTGACCAAGAGAATACGCAGGTGAATGATGTATAAACTATGGAATGATTATGTTGTTGGGGTTTCCGACTTATCCTATCCACTCTCATGTATTTACGAATTCGACTCCTTCATTAATGTTAATGTCACTTTCTAATTTACTTTAAACTCGATGTCTTAGTGAAGAAAGCATACTCTTAATTACTAGTTCACAATGTCTTGTATCCTTAACAACTAATTATGTATTACATTCGCACAAAAGCTTAAAGGAAACCAGTCCTCCTATTCCTATGTCTAGGTAATATTGCTCACGGGAGAACTTCCCCAGTTCTAGATTTCCCCATATGTGTCCATATCGAAAAAATCAATAATCATGCAATTGAATGAGTTAAACAAAGCATGCATAGAGTAAAGAGAAAAAACCCTAACAATTAATGAAGTATAGCATATGTAATATAAATCAATTCAATACATGAGAGTTTCAAAGGATTACATCATTTCCCCAACAATAATGGAGGTTTAGTTCACCATAGACATGGTGAAACTAGATGAAAATAATGAAAAGAATGAAAGATAGAACCCTAAAAGTTGTAGATTGGAGCTTCTGCATCCAAAATCCGCCTCCGAGTGGTGAAGAGAGTGTTTCTGCTCCTCTTTCTATCAAAAGATAGACCCTCTAGGTCGACTAAATCCTTATATAGTTTATAAAAATAACAGAAAACTAGCCCAGCCCTACACTGACAACGCTTAGTGCAAAAATGACGCTCAGCGGCAGGTGCGATGCTTGGAATATCGCTTAGCGGTGGTGCCCATGCGAGAGACAGAGAACTTATCAGCAAGACTGGCGCTCAGCGGTGAGAATGGCGCTCAGCGGTGAGAATGGCGCTCAGCGGTGAGAATGGCGCTCAGCGGTGAGTGCGACACTTGGATTTGGCCCTCAGCAATGGTGCTCAGGCATCGAACAATGAACTCAACAACGAACTTGGCGCTCGGCGCTAGCTGCGATTCTTCTACTGTGCAATTTTCCTTCCTTTCCTGAGTACAACTCCTTGCTACTTCAACTTCTTTCATCCAATTCCTCTTAATTCCTACCAAAACAAGGAAAACCAAGCATAAAACCAATAATACCACCTTCAACTCTCTTATTCTCTCAACTAAAGCAAAAGCATGATTTCAAGCTAGTTTCTAAGTCATAAAGGGTGTCTTTAGTATCAAAATTAAGTATAAAAATAATAGTATTTTGACCGTTATCACATACATGGATTCAAACTATTAGAGGATCTTAGGCATTTAATCCGTTAGATGACTTAAGTGTTTAAGTGTGATACTTGGTATGATCGTTTGATGATAATATGTTTTGAATAACTTGTAAAAATGTTTAGTTACGTTGCATTTAGCGAAACTTTTTGTTCAAATGCTTTATCTTTTTATCAAACTCTATGGCGATTAGATGCTCTGTTAGGAGATCTATAGCATTTAGCGCTTTTTATGTATACGTTAGACGCTCTTGTGATATCAAACGTTCTCATATTGTTTGGACATCTTTAAAGATAATGTTTAACGCATTTAACAGAATTCATAGACGATTAAACATTATTTCGTTTAGATGCTATGTTAAACTTCAAAACAATGTTTGCTTAAACGATCTTGTCTTAATAAATAATACGATATCACAACAAATTCAAGTATTATATCTAAATATTGGAAATCATTCCTCTTAAAGTTATTAATTTTCACGTGTCAATTTATAACCTTGATATGTGATTATTTTCTTTGTCATGTTTAGTGTAACAAGCAATAAGATTCACGAGAATGTGAGTATTACATAATGTCTTATATAAAAACCGTCATTCGAGCTGTAATTAGATATGATTAGACACAGGTAATTATATATACATTTCACATATTAGAAATCACATCAAACTTTAAACATTAATATCCATACATAATGAAGTTGTATACTTTTTTCAACGATTCAAGAATTCACCACCTCTAACGGATGAGACTATGAAGAAAATAAGACAAGAGTGCACAATGTGTTTATTGGAATGATGAAGTTAAGATCCACAATAACATCAATATTTTTCTTGAAAATTATCTAGGACAAGGTTTTTATTATGAAAGTTTTAGTTTTGTTTTAATAGTTTTAGTATAGCTTTAGTGTTAGTAGTTATATTTTATGTTAATAGCTTTAGTTTTGACATATATAAGTGAAATTTTTTGAGTTATGCTAGAATATCTTTTGTTTTTCAAATTTAAGTAAATTGTAAATATAGACATAACTTAAAAAAAAGACTTTGATATCTGTTAATGCACTAATATACTTAAAGGACGTCAATTATGTCTAATTTGACGTTCTTTAACATTTGTTAATGTATTATCATATGCTAAATGCTGCCTAATTTTAGTTTGAAATGATGTTAATTGAATGTCAATATTTTATAGTATCCATTGCTAAGTAACGTCAGATTCTAATGTGATCGACTTTCTTGAATATTGATGTTATATTTCAATGTCAACTTAATGTAACTAGATAAGACATTGAAGTTTCCATTAACGTTAAAAACATAAATTAATAAACGTCAAAAATTATTTTTGTATAATATGAGTTAATTCTTAGAAAATGAAGTTGATAATATGGAAATTGTAGGAAAATCATGAAAAAATAAAACAATTAGATTAAAAATGATGTAAGAAGTTTAATCCTAAAACTAATACATAAATAGGAAAAAAAATCGAAACTTTAAATGGCACAAAAAATATAGAAGAAAATTAGAAGCAAATTACTAAGAAGACGTCATGAATTTGTACAGGATATAAGAGACTGGTAAAAAAAAACAATGGAAGAATTGTTTGTACTTTCTCCATTTCTACTTTTCAGCTTTTATAGAACATATATAAGTATTCAATGTTTATCACTCCTGGAAAAAGATATAATCTTTTTTATAAACATCTATAAATAATATTGAATAATTCCTCATTTCTTTCTTTTTTTCGACCTTGATGATTTTCATGAGTATTGAGAATTTATAAATTACCTTTGAATTATGGAAACATATTTTAAATTGTATAAATTATTATACATTTTGGGTTGTATGATCTAAAATTCATAAATTTATTTTAGATTAAAATTTATTAGTATTTTTTATTACGTGATTTAAAATATATTTGTATATTCTATATTAATTAGAATTCAAATTACAGCCTAAAATATTATTGTCCATCACATGAATAATCTAAATCTTTTTCACATTTTTTTTAATTAACTCATGGTAAACATTTTGATATTTCAATTACACTAACGTCCAAATTTGCTACTGTATTCAGAAATACTAGTATTGTATTATTGGATAAAATATGTGCAATTCTAAACCACTTTATCACAAATTTGGGGAATTTCCAAAGTGGAATTTAGGTTTGGACAAACTGTAACATAAAACACGAAAAAGTAACATTAGGGTAAGACAAGTTCTTGCCAAATTTTGGCACCAAGTCAATTCTAATAATATGACGATTTTTCGTTTCATAAATATTCTTCTTATCTATATATATTTAAAAGTGTTATTGAATGTTTTCGTTTTCTATTTTTTTTTCACTTTTCACATAAGACAAAAAATAATAGTTTTTCATTCTAAGAAAATAGCTATAAGATCTTATTTTATTTTGTTTTATTTCTAGTTATTACTCAATTGCAAATTATTTAAAATAAAGTATGATTATAAATAATAATTTATGTTACCTTAATATTTATTTTCAGGATAACCTAAACTTTAAGACGCAATTGGACTAAAGATCCTGTCATCCAAATTTGAAGAGTTACAAGAAAACAAAATGATTGAGACAACCTTCTCAATTCATATATGCTCGATGTATATCATCATACATGTTAGAATGAGGTTGCAAAAAGAGTATAAATAGATAACAAATGTGTGTATATAAGTAAGATAAGAAAGAAGAAATGAATAAAAAGTTGATAGTATTTATTTTAAATAGTAAATGCCTATAATTGATTAAAAAAAAACTAAAACAGATAACTGTTGAAGAGATAATATAATAAACTATATTTTATCGTTATAATATTCTTTCATACTAATTTCTTCCTCCCTTCAGTTCTGCTAAACAAAAATATTCATGAATCTTTGATATTATTCTTCAACTCTTCACCTTTTCATTCTTTCTTCCTTCTCCCCTTCTTTTCCACCTTATATGAACCAAATACATCAAAGTTCGATGAATTCTGAATCAAACCCTACTTCAGGTTTTCTCAATCACCATGCATGTTATGAAAAAGGGAGAAAAAGTACACACAGCATATAATTAGCACTCGATTACATCCTTCAAGAAGATCATGATTGAGGGCTTGAGTATGTGCTTTATGTATCAATTAAGAAAAAGGAAAAACCCTTCTCTCTCTCTCTCTCTCTCTCTCTCTCTCAGTGGTTTAATAGTTTTTTATGATTCTGAAAGCTAGATCAAACATGTCACTTTGACCAAAAAGAACATGTTACAAATCCCTACTCTCAGGTTTAGACCACAAACTCTTCACAGTAGGCATCCACTCTATGACATGTCTACAAAACTTTTCGCCAAAAGTTTTTGGAATGTCAAATATATTCTCATTTATCTAATGCCAGAGATTTTTTCAGAGTATTTCTGGGTGATAAGCTAATACCTAATCTCTTTAAGACGCCCTAAGTTGATCTCATTTTTTCTTTTCATGTATGGCAGAAATTAATTAAACCTTTGATGACATGCTTAAAGGACAGATTATCTATACATGTACACAATGCAACAACTGAATGTATAGGGGAGAGATCACGAGTATGTGTGTTGTTAAGAGGAAGAGATGAACAGTGAGAAGCATTGCCAAATATACAATAGCAAGCTAGAGAGAAAACAAAAGGAAAAAAGGTGAGCATAAGAAGGACAAGATGATAAAGGCACCCTATGAAAAAGAGGTGGAAAAAGCTTCCACATCCTTACTTACTGACACTCTCTTGCCTTATTGCCTGAACATATTTATACCCATCGCAGACTTGTCCTCAGCATGGCTTCAAAAACATAGCCATAGCCTGGTGAGGCATACAGTATATATTACTCACTACTCAGTACTCACCAGTAGCAGCCACTCCTACTACTATGGAAAAAGAAACAAAAGGTGATTGTGCTCAGGTATAACTTCTTGCATTGTTTTCACTTTTTTTTCTTCGTATTTTCGTTTCATTTTTTGATTCATTTTCCTGCTTTTGTAGGTTCCAGATGAGAATGCCAGTGTAGGGTTGGTCCTTGGCAGTTGCATCCATTCTGATGAGCCCTTTTCACGTTTTTTGGAGCATTCTCTGAAGGCACTACTTAACTCCCATAAACGGCAAGACAGAGATGCCAGTCATGTGTTTCAGCACATAAAAGATGTAAATTAACTTTAAAACAGAAACCCCTTGTAAAATATAATAAAATAAAGAGATGCCTGCAAAAGTGTTGTATCATGTGGAACAGTTGCTAGGGTTTAGAGTCCAGAACAAAGAGAAAACTTTGCCTAACCCCGATGAAAGTTGATCAATCCATGATGTTATTTCTGTTTGTTTTTTGTTTAGAGCATTTTGTCCTACATGAAAAACTATTATGAAGACTTCTCTTTTCTTACAACACAATAATATCATGTGAACATATATATATATATATATATATATATATATATATATATATACCGAACATTAGTTATGAGTAGGGATCAAAGTAAAGAAAAGAAATGGGAAAATATTAAATGACATAATCTTGTGTAGGATAGAGTCATAGAAGGGATTTTCCTAAGGAGGACATGCATGGAATTGCTCAGCTTGGTATTAGTTTAACAACAAAAGGAAATAAACATAAAAGCTGTACTTGAGCAAACACCAAAAAGGGGATCACTACATCTGCTTCTAGCGTGAGAGCTTCAGAGACAAATCAATATAATTAGAAGCAGAATCTCCATAGGCTGCAGCAGTGATAGAAGAAGCTTCACCACCACCTACAGCAACTGAACCTATTGTGGGCAATTCCAGCTCCTTGGGAGTAGTGCCTCTGCCATCTTTTCCTGGGAAAAACTCATATTCCATGAAAACCCTGCCACTCGCTGAGTTTCCCCTCCTGTGAACCGCAACAACCTCTACACTCTAACACAACAAAAAACCAACCAATTTATAAGCCCATTTATTAAACAATCTTAATTTCAAAATGTACACAGTTTTCTAAAATATTAGCTACACTAAAGAATAATGTTACATTAAACATGTAGCAACATCCATTATAAAATAAATCAATAGATGTGAATCTACCTCATCATTGGGAGTTGCACAAGCATAAACACTAGCAGAATCATGCCTGGCCAGTTTGTCATAGAAATCACCGGTTTCCCCAACAAGGCTTGAGACAGAAGATTGGGGCATAAATCCTCGAAAATCATGGCCATTGGGCCATATCTCTAAAGTCCTCTCCCTCCTTGCATTTGATCCCTTTTCATTGTCTTCATTGAATCGTGTTTTCTGAGACAAATACAGCAATACACGTACACACACAAAAATGCTCAACAAACAATGAACATAAAAATATTCAACACTAGGATTATCATCAATATTCAACAGAAATTAAACAAAAACATTTTTAATCACAAGCCGTTAATGAGAAGCATGATTGGTTGACATCCAAATTAATGACCTAACATATAATTTATTTATTCATACACATGCCATGGTGTTGAAGGGGGAGATGCATACCTTGAGGCAAAAATCAAAACATTCAGGTTGAGAATGGAGATTTGGAATTGAAGAGAGCTCTTTCGAGGTCTCGAGAGGGGTTCCAACCAAAAGTGGAGGACCAGATCCATAGGAACCATTACCAACAACCCTGTTAGGAACTATCCAGCTCCCACCAATAGTGCTGTTTCCACTGATCACATGTTGTTGAGGGCACTGAAACTGAAAGCCAAGGTTTGGTGATGGCTGGCGCTGAAAAAGTTGTTGTTGATGATGATGATGATCATGGAGGGTAGTTACTGGTGGTAGTACTCCAGAAGACCCTTCACTCATCTTCTTCCAAGACTCTTGAATCCTCAACCTTTCTAACTGAGCCACACCCAAACCTCTCTGGGGTGGCTTCTTTGGACCCTTCCCATTTGTCCTTCTACTCCTGCTTCTGCTTCTTCCAGCTTCATCCTTTCCTTCTTCATCAAGGAACATGTTGTGCTCAGAAGCCATGGTAACTGTTTGAAGAAAAAAGAAAACTCAATGCAACAGAAGAGAGAATGTGTTTGATAAATGCTTTAGGCTTTAAGGAGGTGCGATATATATATAGAGAGAGAGAGAGAAAAGAAAAAACAAAGAGAGAGTTCAGTGAAAACAAAGCAGAAACTGCCTGTGTGAAATGGTGAAAGGACAATGGTTATGCGCGTGTGTGTGTTTTGCTTTTGGGTCTTGTATTTGGTTTTGTTTTTGCTTTGTGTTTTTGCTAAATATTTCTGCTTCTTCCAGATAACAATCTCCTTTTGCTTTTCTTTTTTCTGCTTTTGTCTTAATTAAGTAAGGATTTTGGGCACATCATCACGGTGCTCATGTTATTATGAGTTTCTACTGGTCTAAGTGGTAATGCATTTAGAAAACGGTCTTTTGGCAATCATATGGAGTAAGATTTGATCATGAATTATGAGAATCTGCCTATGGAATAGGCTTGTAATGATGGCCTTTCTATTCTCATATTTGGAAATAAGAAAAAGTTGAACCCATGTGGTGCCTTCTAATGTGGGAAAATTTCTCTCCCTACACAATTTCCACGCAAAGCCTATGCAATTCCCTGTGATTTCAAGATATAGTTAATATGATCTTCTATTGTTGATTACTTACATGGAGAAATACTCCTACTCAAAAGAATGTTCTATTCAAAATATGCATGTCGATAGTTATATCAATATAGACTTCAATCTGTAATACTTCTTAAATGATCAAGGATCTCATGTACTTCTTACTTTGTTTAAAACCCTTATAAAGCAACTAAACTTTGTTATTAATTGTATCTTTAAGATTAAAGCCAAAACTACAATATGACTATGAAGACATATTTGTAGATTAAATTATTATCCCCTTTTAGATATTTGATTAGTTTGTTTCTTTCTTTTGATTATTTTATTTAGTCAGTCCCAGCATTGTTCATGTGATTCAGACCAATAAAAGCAAGTCTTACCTCTTAGTTTTACCGATATTTTAAGTATGATCTGTGATTGTTTGTTCCATGCAATCTGGTATTTTTCGTAGCCTCTGTTGCAATCCTTATCATGTAAAACAATCAATGATTCAGTGTTAGTTTAGTTGTTGGTTTAGTTGTTTAAGAGCTTTATAAGCATCACTGCCATGAAATATGTTGCAACTTCCACTTATATATACTTAACTACCTCAGAATTTTTTGTGCTAGTATTTTCTTTTGTTGGAATTTTACTATTGGATCAATATGGGTCTTTTCCACCACCCACAACTTAGTTATGAAAGCCAAATCACGTGATATGTTGATTGAAATAGTGGGTCGCAATTAAAATGTTTCATTATTCACTGTCATTCTTTGAGGATAAAATCTTTCACCATCATTTCATCACCGCCTAATCCTAAACCAGTCAATATCTAATGTTCCTCATCAATTAATGCATTGCAACTAAAAATTTGAGTATATTTTGCAACTCAACCTTAAACAAATTAATTAAGTTACTGAATTCAAAATAATAGGAAGGCTTATACTCTCCTTTGTGGTTTTCTTTAATATCTTCAAAATAGAGTGCACATTATTAATTATTTCTAATTTATTCCTTATGATTATGCAAGGAAATTGAATTGAAGTAGAGTACTATAGCTAACTAACTAAGTAGTATCTACAGTATATGGCAATTAAATTTGACATGCACGCCAACAATGTTGTGGGGTATTCTACAAGATATTCGCAAAAGTGAAACACCAACACGCAAATCCTATGAGACCAAACCAGTATTGCAAATCTTAACTAAGAATTGGTTTGGAGGAGTGTGTATGTGTGTTTGGGACATAAAACCCAAACCGCGTGACCAACCCAAGATTTTTTTTATCCGATGTACATACATTAGAAGGTGGTCTAAGAGAGAAACACTGTTTATTTATGCAGTAGGGCCCACTAGAAGGTGTGGTCCCGTGACACGTGGAGAGCTGGTGGGTACAGAATATAGGCGGCTGAGAGAAGAGGAGAGAGAATTGGCACGTGTGAGAGAGAGATAGAGAAAGAGAGAGAGGGGGCATTGCTGGGATTGAGCAGACATAGGTGGATTCTTGGGTTCCTGGAAAGCAGATTGTGCCCTTCATTTGCATGGAAAAGAAAAATCATTGACATTTGTTTGTTTGGGATCACTCTCTCTTCTTGATGCTGTGGTGGGCCCTGATTTGCATTTTCTAACTGGGACCACTTCATACAACTATTATTTTTTAGGATCCCGTTATTTTGACATCTATTTTTTAACACTCATTTGACAATGCCACTTGTCAAGTTTCCATTAGTAGTTTTTAACTTTTGATTTAAAAAAAAAAAACATGTTATCGAAAGTGTAAATGGTTTCAGAAAATTACATTTCCATCTCTATCCCTGTTTCATTAGAAACCGAAGCTTCTCTCTTCATTTTCACAAAAAAGCTCCTCTGTTTGCGTCTTTGTTCTCGTTGCCTCTATTCGCAGTTCGTTTTCGCTCTCATTGTGGGTGTTCGAAGTTGGTTCCCATTGTGGGTGTGGGTTGTTTGTAGTTCGTTCTCGCTGTGCTTGAGGGTGTTCGCAATTGGTTCCGGTTGTGGGTGTGGGTGTTCGTAGTTCGTTCTCCTTGTGGGTGTTCAAAATGGCAAGTTCCGGTGAGCATCTTTGTTTGACCAAGGTAAATGCGTTTTTGCACTATGTTGTTCTCGGTTTGAGTTTCATGGTTTTGGTTTTGAGATCTATGTTGTTTTCGTTGGGCAGTTGAGCGTTCGTCACTCGTTTTCAATAAAGTACGTTTGTAGTTTGAACGAACGTCTAACAAAGGAGCATCGGTCTCGAAGACTCCATTTGCTTGGTTTTTAGAACGCACTGGGTGGAATGTCGAACAACCAATCACATTTCAAGACGTATGTGAGGATTGGATCAAAAAGGCGTTATAAGATCCAAGCACTGGGGACACCATACACCAGAAATGTAGTACCTAGAAAAAAAAATTGTTGATTATTGTATAAGGTTTTGTATAGGACAAGAACATGACGTTGTAATTAAACCTATTTCGTTCAATATATAGAAGATGCATGTTTGGTTCTGTCTATTTATGTAATTGATAATTGCAATTTCATTGCCTTTGTTATTGAAGTGCTTTATATTTTGATTTAGTGTACAATTTAAATAATGAAGACTCCATTTTTTGTAAGTGATAATGTTTGTGAGATAAGAATGAAGTAATGTTTGTGATTTGATGAATTTAGCTGAATTGGTGAAGATGATGCTGCTAAAATGTGCATTATAATCGTTTACGAGGGGCTGTAAACGATTACGCGAGTGTAACTTGGATTTTGGACAACCTGATCAACTAAAAGAGCCACCAGTGAAAACGTAGGGGACTACAATTGTAGTCTTGTGACCTTTGCAGTAAAAATGTACATTGTAATCGTTTACCAGGGGGCTGTAAACGATTACGCGAGTCTAAGTTGGATTTTGGACAACCTGTTGAACAGAAGGAGCCACCAGTGACAACGTAGAGGACCACAGCTGAATAGCAGTATGTTTTGACCCAAGTCCAGTGCTTTTAATTGTAATTTGATGTTCTTGAGTGATGAATGCCTTGAACTTAATGTTTTGGGTCCCCTATGATGGAGGGGGGACCACCCATGGTGAGATTATCGAGTCAAGTGAAGTTTTGCTAGCTTTGGTGTAAAAATGTGCCTCGTAATCGTTTTCAAGGGGGCTGTAAACGATTACGCGAGTCTAAAATGGTTTTTGGACATCCTGTTGAACTGAAGGAGCCACTAGTGAAAACGTAGGGGACCACAGCTGAATAGCAGTGTGTTTTGACTCAAGTCTAGTGTTTTTAATTGTAATTTGATGTTCTTGAGTGAGGAGTGCCTTGAACTTAATGATTTGGGTCCCCTATGATGGAGGGGGGACCACCCATGGTGAGATTATTTAGTCAAGTGAAGTTCTACTAGCTCTGGTGTAAAAATGTGCCTCGTAATCGTTTACAAAGGGGCTGTAAACGATTATGCAAGTCTAAAATGGTTTTTGGACATCCTGTTGAACTGAAGGAGCCACCAGTGAAAACGTAGGGGACTACAGCTGAATAACAATGTGTTTTGACCCAAGTCCAATGCTTTTAATTGTAATTTGATGTTATTGAGTGAGGAGTGACTTGAACTTAATGTTTTGGGTCCCCCATGATGGAGGGGGGACCACCCATGTTGAGATTATTGAGTCAAGTGAAGTTCTGCTAGCTCTGGTGTAAAAATGTGTCTTGTAATCGTTTACAAAGGGGCTGTAAAAAATTTACGCGAGTCTAAAATGGTTTTTGGACATCCTGTTGAACTGAAGGAGCCACCAGTGAAAACGTAGGGGACCACTGCTGAATAACAATGTTTTCTTACTGTTATTGAGTTCCTTAAAATGTAATTGGTTGTTTATATGTGATTATCAAGTGTTTAACTGTCCATTAAATACATCATTATCTTACTACTTAACATTTTGTCAAATATAATACGCAAAACATTCAACCCACATTTAACATGAAACTATGAAATTCCCAAACGTAATTGTGTCATCCCAATTCGATCTACATGGAGATCTCTCAGTAAGCCATTCATTTGAACAATGGTTGATGAATCCAGAGATATTCGAACCCGCCACTACAAAACATTACAAAACATTGTTATTACTTACCAATCAAATGCAACTATATAAAATACCAAAACTCGAACTTACCTTTGGGTTTTGGGACGCCATTGCAACTGCACTTATTTCATACAAAAAAATCAATGGTGGAGAAGACGGTTAGGGTTCACGAAACATAAAAACAAAAAATGCTCCATACTAAAGTAGAGTTCCACATCTTTTACTTACCAAGACAACCGAGAAGGGGGTCAATGAAGACAAACGCCAAAACAATGCCAAAACGCCAAAAGTGATGAGATGAAGCGACAAAAAACGCGAACTCAACAATGGCGATTCAAGATGAGGCGTTTGGGAGCAATCTTCGTTTCGTAGAGATGATGCGACACCGATTCCAAACTTTGGGAAAGACGACAGAGAAGAGAGAAGACGAAAAATTGGAGAAGAGAGACGACGTGAAAGTAAAAATGAAACCGCCAAAATCAAATTTCATATATTCATATTTCCACAATTATCCTCCCCAGCATTTTTAAAACATTTTTTTTCTTCAATGAAAAGAGCCAACCGAATGACACCATGTGGCGGTGTCAAATTTGTGTTAAAGAAAGGGTGTCAACGAAACATTTTCCTATTATTTAACCTTTAAATAATCTACTCTTCTTTCTATTCCCTGGTATCACCATAATCATTAAGTTAGGTCAAATTATTATAAAAACAAAATAAACATCCATGAACGGTTCATTTTTTAACTACCAAGCTATGGTATCTAAATTTTGGAAGGGTGTTTGATATTTAAGTATATGTGATTATAATATAGATGGAAAAGTTTAGACGGGACCAATTAGTCAAACTAGCTGGAAAACTAGATATGTTTTTAGTCTGAATAACTAAAGCAATTTAGTCAAAATTCAGTCAAAAGTCAGTGATATCTATCAAAACTTGGTCAAAGTTATCATAAACCTGGTAGCAACGGATGTATTTTGAATTGATACTGGAAAAAAGTGTTTCTATAGTTTTCTTTTATTCAAAACATTATGAGATACATAAAGTTTTATATGTAATTTACTTATTATGCAGTTTTAATCTTGAAAGATGTATAATAATCACTTAATACAAATTTACCCTGCAGTTGTCCTCATTTCACGATTTTTGCATAGGAAAAATTTACAAGTCTTCACATACTTGTGTTAAAAATTTTGTTGAAGTTTACTAACTTGGTTGATGGCGCTGCTTAAATTACTAAATATTTTTGTAAAATTGTTATAAAACTTCTGATAAGAAGCTACACTCTTTGTTGTTGAAAGAAATTGTTTACTGTTATACATGCGATAGAAATATCGCATAACATTTTAACAATTCCGTCTATCAATGTTAACGACAATGATATGCATGTGTTAGAATTCTAAAATTGATAAAAATGTTATTTTAACGCATGTGTAAGAGTTGAAATTTAAAGTTTTTTGGTATAAGTTATGTAAACAAAACATCAATTAAATATTCATTATTAAAAATGTAGGACTAGAAACACCACTAATTTTTTATTTATTTATCAATTGACAAATGATTCAATTAGTTCAACTATAATTGAATTAATGAACATCGAACCAATACTATACTAATATAATGATCACCTAAAATTTAATAATTAATGATCAAACCAATATGGGCATGTGTGGGTGGTGGTTAATCTGTCCAGTGTGGCTCGACAAATAAAGCTTGTGTTTGTGAATAAGGATGAAAAGAGGAGCGAGTTGCCATGAAGTGGTCTTATGACTGTGGTCTAGAGATATAACCATACTTTATTTCATAAATATAGAGGAATCCAGCATCTGAAATGAGGCTTCCCCTTGTTGTTTTTTAGCTACAAAAGGGGGTGGTTTAACGAGGGAGAGGGAGAGAAGTGGAGGAGGTAAGCAACTAATACAGATTGTTTGTTTGTAGAGATTACCATAAAGGAATGGAGCAGTTAAAGTAACTGTTGGTTCTGGCTTTATGTAACTTGTGAAGGACCAATCCATTTTAGTACAAAATTTGCAAGAGATCCCTCCCCTACAACTCCGATTCCCATTTCCCTCACATATCCATACCAATAAGACAATCACAAGGGAAGGACCACCCCCACGGAGATCATTATTTAGATCTCAATCTGAACTGAGATTTGCTCTGCTTTCACCCTCCCATTTTACCATTCTGCCCTCACCTACCATCGCAATGGACACTTTTCTCCTTCGCACAACCAACCGCATAGTGGGCAGGGAGTACAAACATAATACATAGGGTTGGATATATATAGTACATGTATCACACAAGATTTTTATGAAAGGAACAGGATCGTAGAATAGCATTTGTGCTGCCTGGGCCGGCCGGCTAGTGTTATCCGGACCATCCAGGGATCACAGGATCAAAGAATTGAGTGAGTGCTTGAGAGAGCATTCATTGTAGAACAGAAAGGGCGTGTTTTTTGGATGCATGAAAATGTCACTGTCACCTGGTAGTTGTGCTGGACCTGCCTAAAGCAAAACAATTATAAAACAAAAGGCCCAGACATAAAAGCAATGTGTCTGGCGGATGCCCCAGACTACCAGTAAATAAAACCCACACCCACAGATCCCTCAGCTGTCCTCCACCTGCGACCTATCACAGTTTTACAGATCATATACGTATATACATACGTACATGTACATCATAAAGTTCCATCATGTACAAACGCAGGTCCTATTGGGGGTCGGGGATCGTCTAACAACAATAGTAGAGTTTAGTCTAGCTCATTCATAGAGAGAACCTTTGTCACCAAATAGTAACTCACTCGTCCAAATATCATTTTGTTTTTCTCAGAATTTTGTATTTTTATAAAAAAAAAAAAAAACTAAAAAAATAATATTAAATGAATATAAAAAATTTGTGTGTTGTCTTCCTCCATTTATGAAACAATATACTATACAAACAGTCTCGTTAGTTTATAATCACCGGAGCAAAATGACAAAGCATTCCATAAATCATAAATAAAACTAAATGAGTACCAACCTGTACTTCAATTGAGGTCTGAGAGGAGACATGTCAAGAAGCATGGGGCCACGCCCAAGATGAGAGAGAATAGAGATGCAGTGGACCCCGTTAGCTGTGCATGAACAAGATAAGCGTCAGCTGTACAAGAAGCTTCTGGGAGCAAATTCAAGAGCCACTATAAATGACATGAAAGGATCTTCCCATGCTGTGAAACTTCAAAATCAGATTTAGTTTAAGATATTTTGGTCTTGAAATTCAAATTTAATAACATGTTATTTTTGCTGAGATTGGTTGTTGAGACTCTGCAGTGTCTTCATTCTTCCAGAGGTACAAGGCACTGGGTCGCACTAGTAGTAGGTCCATTCGATAATTGTACAATAAACGTTCCTTTCCCTTTGTGTTGTTCGTAAAAATTGAGGAATATTTACAATTAAAAGAATTTGCATGTTTGAATGGTTATATGCCGAGATAGCATTAATAATATGAAATAATCATATATAGTATAACAATTTGTCCTATTTCAATAGGATAAAAGCAATTTAAACTAAACTCAGAACAAGCCGGTTGCAGCTCTTACAATTCAATATTAAAGGACTTGTTATTTTTTTCTTTTATATCCACTAATTAGTAATGCTAGAGACCTATAGGTTGGAAAAACAAATAAGTAAACACCTCATGTTACCAATATATACAATATCAACTTAGACGACTAGTGCAACGGAACAAAATTTACTTCGTGCAATGAATCAAATACTGTTCAGGTATCAACTGTGGTATTAACAAATGCTACACTTTTAGGGAGAATAAATGATGCGCACAGCATCCATTTTCCAGGAGCAACAAGTCGTACCCGTCGCACGTCTACGTTGACTGCTACTTCTACCAGCGCAATTCTTATTCTCTGCACCCGAAGAGGTTTATTAAGATATCTTTAGAATAAGGTTCAAGATATAACACTAGCCCAAAAGCAAAGTAAAAAAATTAAAGTGATTAGCGATGTCCAATCAAAGACCTTACATAAATATACACAATATCAGCAACCAACCTCGTGAAAATCAAATTCTGGATCTCGCGCTTTGGAGAATCCATAAACATGGATCATTGGAAAAGTATATTCCCCATCCTTGGGTCTATTTTTGTATATTCCCCGAAATGCATCTGCAGAGGAAGCCAAGTATATTCAGAAATTAAATATAGATATTATAGTTGTTTACTCCTACAGAAAGCAACTAAAAAAATTGTAGCAGACCGAGTACCGAATCAGTGCACGTGTTCACTTCATAAGACAACTCTAGTGACTAATCTCATTCAGAGACAAACTAATTCTCCACTAACAGATAGACAAACAGCACATCAATGACCAAGCCATTAATTAAGCAATTATATGGTGAGATTTTCAAGACAAGAAAAAAGAGGGAGTACCTCGTTCGCATAAGCGTTAATGATATTACTTTAACCCCCATTAGGTTTATAGAGTAAGATTAT
Source organism: Vigna reflexopilosa (assembly GCA_027742785.1). Lineage (NCBI taxonomy): Eukaryota > Viridiplantae > Streptophyta > Magnoliopsida > Fabales > Fabaceae > Vigna > Vigna reflexopilosa. Next base: position 13,233,229 of record CM050932.1, read on the forward strand.
CTTATGACCAAAAAATTAAGACAAGAGTAGGATTATTGGTACGAGTGGTGATGCTTTTACTGTCTCCATCATAAGGAATATTTTGACTCAAGATCTGTAGTTAAATCCAGAACATCATATACAACTTCACATTCTTTTGGGCAAGGCTTTAACTTATCGATACATACTGCTTTTTTCGGTTTCCAACTAATCCTCTCAATAAAGGAATATATTTATGTATGTATGCAGCAACGAGGAGTGAACAAGACCATTGCAACCCTCACTCTACTCAGAACTACTTCAAATATAGTCCAGACAGTAAGGAAAAACAGTTTGCCCCGATTCACCCTACCCTCCAAAACTGTCAACCATTGCTGGAGGAAAAATTAAGAGAAGTTCCACGTATTTAAGAGTACCATTCAGAAGAGAAGTGTGGGATGGATCAAAATTGGACAGCGCACAAAAATATTGTACAATAAAGAAATAGTGGTCTTGTGAAGAGAGGCAACCTAGAAATTCTGCAGCTTCACTTGGCAAGTTCATAACCACTTGCGTGATGGACTGAGAAACATCACTGGCATAAAGAGACTTAATGAACCTTCTTCCATCCATGTTGAAGACCTAGAGAAACAAACAAATGACATTAGTGGGCAGAAAATTTCATCAAGAGAAGTAGTGCTGTCACATACAGATTCAAATCCAACTTCAGTCAGGGTTTTTCCATCAATTCAAGAAAAACACTAAAATAATCAGCTCGTCCTTTTTAATCATTAGTCACTCACATCCTATGAATCATGATCAATTCAAGAAAGGAGTGGTGACCAAAGACACTGGTAACATACACGATGCAGTATTTCAAATCCTAATAGGACATTTTATAATTTTATTGTTTTCGTGTGTCTTTTGTATCCATTCTTCTTAGCTTCACACTCTAAGATAATTCACAACAGTTTTATACTTAAAAAATCTACAGAAGTCCAAAAATGTTGAAGAAAAGAATAAGTTGCTGTGCTTTTAACATGAATGAACCAAGAAATAGCAAATCCAAATTTGGATTCCAATTCCAACATACTTTTTTTCATTATTATCTCTTCATGTGCAAAAGTCCATAAAACATCTCAAAGAAAATACTCATTGAACATGGATCATACCTTAATCTTCTTCTCAAGTTTATTTAAAACACTATTTCTTTCCAGATACTCAACTGCATATGGATTTAAGTCATTAGCAAAAACACGCTTAACTATCCTCGCAGCAGATATGGCTAAGGGACCAACTCCCGAGAAAACATCACCTGTCAAATGATGATGCATGTGTAAGCAAGCCATGAATATATTTTTTTCTTGATTAACATAAAGAACATTCCATAATAATGCAAGGGGGAAGGATGTGTTAATATTGCAAACCTCTGACAGCAACTTTTAGATAAAGTTAGTGCAGACTTGGTATTCATTACCTAATTAAGAAAATTATTAGGGAAAAATCATAGTCTTGAAAGTCTCAGGAATTATTTTTTACCCTGGCCAGCCTTGTATACTTCAATGTCTAAGGGATTCGAAGTAGTTTCTCTAAAATACTATCCAACAGGTGATATGCACATGCATTAAAATCTTTGGAAAGCTACGAAAAGAATTACATCATCAATGACATACTTGCATCCAGATTCTGTATTTAGGAATTTGATGCTCTTACGTGTTAAAATAATTTATCTTGATTATCTAACTTGTTCAGATTGGTTAACAAGACAGTCCTTAAAGCTGTTTTGCCTATTAACATCAATTACCTAGATATAGCCTTTTCTTTGTACAATATTTGTTACGTGACCGAGTAGGAGACGTAACGAAATCAACCTCTTACACACTTAAAACAAACAAAAGAATAATAAAAGAATGGAATAGAACGAACTGATATCTTTTATTGATGGTAATATCTGGATAAACACAAGTAAACAATAACTGGAAGCATAACCTCCTTTAGTCATCCAAAAATTGGGAGCATAACCTCCGTCAATTATCCTGGAGCATAACCTCCTTTACAAAACTCACAAATCAAAAGCATACTCTTAACCCTACACTCTAACTTTATTTATACTAATTATTTCCCATCCATCTCTCACTAAATATTTCCCTAAAATATATTTGCATTTAATATAAATATCCCTATATATAAATATCTCCCCATATATTATCCTAGCATATATCCTTAATTATAAATATCTTATATTGAATATTTCCCTAGACTATATATTTATTTACTCTAATCAACTTATAATATATTTATATACTCTAATTAACTTATACTGAATATCTTATATTGAATATTTCCCTAGAATATATATTTATTTACTCTAATTAACCTATACTATATTTATTTACTCTAATTAACTTATACCGAATATCCTCCCACCTTATACCCTAACATTACACCCCACTGCAAAACAACCTTATCCTCAAGGTTGGAATTGGGGAGCTTGATCTCATGGCTCTTCATCAATTCAGGTCTGGAGGCTCGGGTGGTGGCCCTCCCTCTTCGTCTTCCGCCAATATCGTGCTCAAGCTCCTGTCTGAACAGTGGTGAGCAGGACCGAACCGCTCGTTGCATCTAAAGCACCTTCCTTCTTTTCTCCGTTTTTCATATTCCTCATAGGGTAGATCCCTCACGTTTCTTTCCTTTTCCATTGTTGCTCCGGCTGGCCTTACACTCCTTCCTTCGATCCGGAAAGTCAAACCAATTGTTACGTGACCGAGTAGGAGACGTAACAAAATCAACCTCTCACACTCTCAAAACAAACAAAAGAATAATAAAAGAATGGAATAGAACGAACTGATATCTTTTATTGATGGTAATATTTGGATAAACACAAGTAAACAATAACTCGAAGCATAACCTCCTTCAGTCATCCAATAATTGGGAGCATGACCTCCATCAATTATCCTGGAGCATAACCTCCTTTACAAAACTCACAAATCAAAAGCATACCCTTAACCCTAGACTCTAACTTTATTTATACTAATTATTTCCCGTTTATCTCTCACTAAATATTTCCCTAGAATATAATTGCATTTAATATAAATATCCCTATATATAAATATCTCCCCATATATTATCCTAGCCTATATCCTTAATTATTGTTAGATATTGTGTGTTTATGTTAATTAGGGAAACATAGTACCTATATGTTTATTAGGGAAATATAGTCCTTATGCTCATTATATTTTATTTTTACATATTCATTTGTATTTGGGCTTAGCCCACATTCTTATTATTATAAATACATTACCCTATGTGTATGCAAAGACACACAAGGGAGATTGATCCTAAATATAGTTTTTCATCATATTTACCATGGTATCTAGAGCTTAGGTTCGGTTCTACCTGTTCTACAGTCTCCGGTACGCATCACCGCCGCAGTCGCCACAGCCCACCGCCGTCGCCGCCGCCGTCGCCGGAGTTCCAGAATCGACCGGCGACCACTCCATCGGAAGCGCCTCGGCCGGGCGACCACCGCGGTTCAAAGATCGCGGCGATCGGAGCACCCACGCGCCTCCACGCGCCGCCACAGCAGATCGCAGATCCGCCGCTTCCCTCCGCGCGTGCCGGCGCGTTGCCGGAGCCCACCGCCGCCGACCAGCATCGCCGTGATCGCCTCCTCGCCCTCTTTCTGGATCTGTGGTCGTTGCGTCAATCGGAGCACGTTGGATTTTTAGGGTTTCTCCCTCTCCATGGCATCTTCCGCGTCTACAAACACCTGTGCTAGTGCCCCATCCTCTTCTGCTGATTCCCCAATATACACCAATTTTGTGAATGTATACTTGTCCATTGACAAGTTAGATGACACGAATTATGCAACATAGGCATCTAACATCAAACTTTGGTTGAAGAGTCAGGGGTATGTAGATCACCTTACTAAAGATGTGACTAGTGCTACCACAGATGACACTTCTCGCTGGATGAAAATTGATGCCCAGTTATGCATCGTCATAAAGTCCACCATTCACTCCTCTCTGAAACAAATGTTTCGTTCCTATGAAACATGTTCAGAAGTATGGGCTCAAGCAAGGCTATTATACACAAATGACACCCAGCGTCTTTATGGTGTTTGTCAGAACCTATTCACTGTCATTGGTCCACGCAGTCCTGGTCCCATGGCAAAATATTTGGGTAAAGTTCATGCCCTCCTTCATGATTTTAATGAGCTATTACCTCCTGCTTCCACTCCTGCTGAAGAACTGGAACAACGATCAAAGTTCTTCATGTTGTTGGCCTTATACGGACTCTCTGATGATTCCTCCCATGTTCGTGATCAGATTTTGGGTTCTCCTGTCATACCCAACTTTACTTCTACTTGTTCTGCTCTTTTGCGTATTCCGAGCAAACTAGTCGTTGAGACATCTCCTCATACTGATGATTCCTCAGTTATGGCTGTCCAACGTGATGATCGAAGTCGGTCTCGCAAGCCAGGTAAAGGACGACCTAAATGTGACCATTGTGGCAAGCTAGGCCACAAAATTGATAGGTGTTATTCGCTTCATGGACGTCCTCCTCGATCTGTAGCAATGGCTAATTCTGATCCACCTCCTCAACTACCGTCTACAGACCATCCTACTTCATCAAATACTGTAGACAACCCTGCAGTCTTCAACGAATTTCTCCGATGGTATGAGGATCGTCAGCACTCTAGTTCCACTACATCTGTATCTGTTGCCCGCATAGGTACACCTTTTGTTGGTCTGACTCACTCCCTCGGATCTTGGGTCCTTGACTCAGGCGCCACCGATCATATAACTGGTAACAAGTCCTTGTTTTCTTCCTTTTCATGTCCAGATAATTTACCCTCGGTAACAATGTCTGATGGGTCTAGAGTCTCATCTCATGGTATTGGTACTGTTCATATTTTTCCGTCCATATCCATTGATAATGTACTCTATGTCCCTGGGTCTCCTTTCAACTTATTGTCCATAAGTCGTCTAACTCATTCCCTTAATTGTATTATTTCATTTACCAAAGATTCTGTTTGTTTGCAGGACCGGAGTTCGAAACACATGATTGGCACAGGATGTGAGTCTCATGGCCTATATCTTCTCCGCCCTTCTCCACATGCTGGCGTAATCATGGAGTCACCATCCCTTCTTCATGCTCAGTTAGGTCATCCCAGTCTTGCCAAATTGCAGCAACTTGTTCCGAGTTTGTCGAAGTTATCAAGTTTGTCATGTGAGTCTTGTCAGTTAGGAAAGCATACTCGCAGTTCCTTTCCTTGTAGTGTTTCAAAAAGAGCGTCATCCCCTTTTTCATTAGTTCATTCTGATATTTGGGGACCTAGTCGTGTTAAGTCCACTTTAGGATTTCAGTATTTTGTTACCTTTATTGATGACTATTCCAGATGTACTTGGTTGTTTTTAATGAAGAATCGTTCTGAGTTGTTTTCTATTTTCCAATCTTTTTTCAATGAAATAAAAACACAGTTTGGGGTTTCTATTCGAATTTTACGCAGTGATAATGGCCGTGAATACCTTTCTCAACAGTTTAAACATTTTATGGCTTCTCATGGCATTCTTCACCAGACCTCATGTGCTTATACTCCTCAACAAAATGGGGTGGCTGAGCGCAAGAATAGACACCTTATTGAAACAACTCGTACTCTTCTCATCCATGGCCAAGTACCCTCGCGTTTTTGGGGTGATGCAGTTCTCACTGCATGTTATCTCATAAACCGCATGCCATCTTCTGTCCTAGATAACAAAATCCCTCATTCTGTCTTATTTCCTCAAGACCCTTTACATCCATTACCTCTTAGAGTTTTTGGGTCTACATGTTTTGTTCATGATTTTAGTCCTGGTCTTGATAAGTTATCTCCTAGATCTCACAAATGTGTCTTCTTAGGATTTCCACGGTCACAAAAGGGCTATAAGTGTTTTTCCCCTTCCCTCAATCGCCATTTTATCTCTGCTGACGTCACTTTTGATGAATCTTCGTTTTATTTTTCACCTCTATCTTCTAGTTCTGTACCTCCACCTATTACTGTTGATATTCCTATTGTCTGTGATCCTTCTCCTCCTTTAGCCTCTCAGGATCGTCCTTCAACTCCACCCCTTCAGGTTTATAGTCGCCGCCCTCGTCTCCCTCATGACTCACCTCCTGTGCCGCCTCCTGTGTCTCCTCCGGCTCCTGCAAATGAGTCTGACTTGCCTATTGCCCTCCGTAAAGGTATACGCTCTACTCGTAACCCTTCCCCCCATTATACTGTTCTTAGTTACCACAGGTTATCTCCATCTTTTTACACATGTCTCTCCTCCATTTCTTCTGTGTCCATTCCCAAGTCTGTGGGTGATGCCTTAACTCATCCTGGTTGGCGTCAAGCCATGCTGGATGAATTAAGTGCTTTACACAAAAGTGGAACTTGGGAGCTTGTCCAATTACCATCTGGAAAGTCTGTTGTTGGTTGCAGGTGGGTTTATGCTATCAAAGTTGGCCCTGATGGTACAATTGATCGTTTGAAGGCTCGACTGGTTGCCAAAGGATACACACAGATTTTTGGTTTGGATTATGGTGATACTTTTTCTCCAGTGGCGAAAATGACCTCTGTTCGCCTATTCATTGCCATGGCCGCTCTTCGACAATGGCCTTTTTACCAACTTGATGTAAAAAACGCTTTCCTTAATGGTGATTTGCATGAAGAAATTTATATGGAGCAACCGCCCGGCTTTGTTGCTCAGGGGGAGTCATCTGGATTGGTATGTCGTCTTCGCAAATCCTTATATGGCCTAAATCAGTCTCCTCGGGCCTGGTTTGGTAAGTTCAGCTGTGTTGTTCAACAATTTGGTATGTCTCGCAGTGAAGCGGATCATTCAGTGTTCTATCGCCACTCAAGTGCTGGATGTATCTACTTAATAGTGTATGTTGATGACATTGTTCTCACAGGAAGCGACTATCTTGGCATCTCTCGGATGAAACAACACCTTTGTCACCATTTTCAAACCAAAGATCTTGGCAAACTCCGATACTTTTTGGGTATTGAAGTAGCACAATCCAATGATGGTATTGTCATATCTCAGAGGAAGTATGCGTTAGACATCTTGGAGGAAACAGGGTTAATGAACTGTAAGTCTGTTGAGACACCTATGGATCCTAGCATCAAGCTTCTACCAAATCAGGGGGAGCCTTTCTCAGATCCTGAACGTTACAGAAGATTAGTTGGTAAATTAAACTATCTTACTGTTACGCGTCCTGACATTTCCTTCGCAGTAAGTGTGGTGAGTCAATTCCTTAACTCCCCATGTGAAGACCATTGGGATGCAGTTGTTCGCATATTGAAGTATATTAAAGGATCACCTGGAAAAGGTTTGCTATATGGTCCTAACAACGATACAAAAATCGTTTGCTATTCAGATGCTGATTGGGCTGGTTCCCCTTCTGATAGGAGGTCTACTTCTAGATATTGTGTCTCTATTGGTGGCAACCTGATATCTTGGAAAAGTAAGAAGCAAAGTGTTGTGGCTAGGTCCAGCGCAGAAGCAGAATATAGAGCTATGGCATCAGCTACTTGTGAGCTTGTGTGGCTTAAACAATTACTTAGTGAACTGAAATTTGGAGATGTCACTCACATGACACTTATATGTGATAATCAAGCTGCTCTTCATATTAGCTCTAACCCTGTCTTCCATGAGAGAACCAAGCACATTGAAGTTGATTGCCATTTTATTAGAGAAAAAATCATATCCGGAGATATCAAGACTGAGTTCGTTAACTCAAGCAACCAGTTGGCAGACATATTCACTAAGTCCTTGCGAGGACCTAGAATTGACTATCTTTGTGACAAGCTTGGAACATATGATTTATACGCTCCAGCTTGAGGGGGAGTGTTAGATATTGTGTGTTTATGTTAATTAGGGAAACATAGTACCTATATGTTTATTAGGGAAATATAGTCCTTATGCTCATTATATTTTATTTTTACATATTCATTTGTATTTGGGCTTAGCCCACATTCTTATTATTATAAATACATTACCCTATGTGTATGCAAAGACATACAAGGGAGATTGATCCTAAATATAGTTTTTCATCATATATTGAATATTTCCCTAGAATATATATTTATTTACTCTAATTAACTTATACTATATTTATATACTCTAATTAACTTATACTAAATATCTTATATTGAATATTTCCCTGGAATATATATTTATTTACTCTAATTAACTTATATCATATTTATTTACTCTAATTAACTTATATCATATTTATTTACTCTAATTAACTTATATCATATTTATTTACTCTAATTAACTTGTACCAAATATCCTCCCACCTTATACCCTAACACTATTGGTATTTCAAATGTAATATTCTTCTATAAATAACCAGGAACAACAAAGAGATAATTAATCTTTGGAACCCTTTTCTCTCACTTTTCCTTTCGTAATTTGCAGTTGTCCACCGCCATCAATCATCATCCTATGTTGCCGTCTCTCCATGGTCATTGTTAGAATAAGTATTAAAACTGGGTAGAAAATAGTTGTGTTGGGAACTATTACTATTGTAGCTAGTTCTATACCTAGGTTTCTAGTTCAGTCTTTTGGATTTTTATCTTCTCACTGTATGAAATTTCTACCAATATAAATGAGATCGTAAGAGTGGTGTTTCAAGCCCTCAAAATATACTATCTCTTGTTAATCTCAAGATGGTATCAAAGCTAGTTGATTTTGCTGTACTAGTCTCAGTCTTCTCCAATACAGTTTTTGCCACTGTTTACGTTTGCCGTCAACCACTGTCACAATTTTCTCCCGGGATCACTGGATCTGAACCATCTCCATGAGCAACATCCAACCCTGCTAGTCCTGAAACTTGATTTTGCTCCACGCGTCACAATGCACACTATTCCTCTTCACTTTTGCTTGGCATGTGAAGCCCATGCACCACCTTCCTCTCACTAGAGCAATGTTGCACCCCCTCATCAAGGCTCGCCAGACCTCCTCATTGTCGTTCTGGTCCTTGGGTGTCCTTTTTTGAGATGGTTAAAGGGCTTTCTAGGGATTCCTAGATAAACCTAGGGTTTCCTATTTTACTGTTCTTAAAAACTGGTTTGTTTCGTCTGTTGGTTTCCTCAAACTCTGACTAAAATGTCCAGTGGACCTATTGTCTCCTCCTCTGGAACTCCTACCATTACCTCTAAAAAGTTGAATGAGAAAAATTATCTCTCGTGGTCTGCCTCAATTGAAATGTAGTTCCTAGACCAAGGTTACTGTTGAATATAGTGAAAAACTATATATGAGATTAATTTCCTTTGTTTTGAATATACACATAGAGTCCTCTATTTATAATAGAAAAACATGAGCTAAGCCCAAAATACAAATAAGAAATAATAACAAACTAACTAAAGATAAAAGATAAATATAAAATAAAGATAATATATCTAACACTCCCCCTCAAGCTAGTGCATACAAATTATATGTACCAAGCTTGTTACTAATATAATCCATAAAGACTCAGTGAAAATATATGCTTCTACACTCGAGTGACACCAAATTGTTAATGATTTGCAAGACGACATAGAAGACGAAATACCAACCCAGAAGACTCCCCCTGAACAACAAATCTGGAAGGTTGCTCCATGTAAATCTCTTCTTTCAAATCACTCTTGAGGAATGCCACCATGGATACATAGGTAATTGTTGGCGAGCTACCACGGCTAAAAATAAACTAACAAAAACCATCTTTTCCATGAGAAAAAAAAAAGCATATATGGATGGGTCAAACGCAATGATGACAAAAGAGAGGTCAGAAGAGACAGCAACGGAAGAAGTCATGGATGAATAGGAGAGAGAAATATTAAAAAATCCAAGATTCTCCAATCACAAGAGCAATTTCGATGCTTTGAATAGCTTGAGAGGAGCTGAGACGTGCGACAACTCACGATGAACCTAAAAGACAAAAACTAGACATGTCACAATGCACGACGAAAAAGTGAGCAAATCCATAACTTTAAAAGGCGCTAATAGCGCATAAGAGTTCCGATGAAAGCGTCGTTGATGGCATGATGGTCGCCTGGCCGTGACAATCAAAACATGTGATCGGTCGAAACTAGAACTTCGATAGTGATAGTGGTAAACGATGGCACCGCCATCAATGGTAGATGGCACCGCCGTCAGTGGTAGATGGCACCGCCGTCAGTGGTAGATGGCACCGCCGGCAGCGATGAGTTTAGTGGTAAAGACAACAAGAATTTTTTCCTCAAAAGAACCTGGCTCTAGATACCTCCATTGGTAAGAGGCCTTTTTGAGTGGTACCAAAGCAAATCCGTGAGGCCTTGACCCAAAGCGGACAATATCTTACCAGTGTGGACATATGTGAGTGTTGAACCTCCCCAACAAGAGTTACCATGATCAATTTGAACAAGATGGAAGTAATTTGAGCAAGCTAAACAATGAAACAAATTGATTGTCAACTTTGTGACTTACCGTGGCCATTTGTGGAACCCAAATTACTGGGTTCTGTTAGATCTTTTAAGACTCAACTCTTTTAGGAAAAAGACTCAAAATATTTTTATAAATGATATTATGCGCCTTTACAACTTTGCAAATAGGCTTACCACTTTCAAACAAATTGATCATGACATGACTGGTGTCTTCCAAGACTGAAACTCAATTTGCCAATAGTAGATAGAACAATAGACCTAACAAGCAACAAAATTTATCTAAGATAAGCTCTAACACATGACTCAAATACCATGTTAAGAAGTGAATTTTAAGTCTAATTCAATCCTACCAATCCAGCGTGTAAGATGAGGTTTACACCCAGTTATATATTATGAAACCACCATATCTCTAGTCGACGTGGGATTTCAAACAAACATGAATCTAAAGGGTTATATTATTTTGGATTTAGTCTGCATGTGTTTTGTTTTGTGTCCCCACTTGTCAAAACTAAAAAAAAAAATAGTCCTTGAGCATAGTAAGCATCGTAGTATTTAAACATTAGAATGTGAGTGATATCAACTAGGTAGACATGTTAGACCTTATTTTCCTAAAAGGTCAAAATCAATATGTAATTTTGTTTTTTCTATTATCCATTCTCATATTTGGGGACCAAGTTAGATTTCATCTTTTGGTTTTAGATATTTTGTCACATTCATTAATGAATATTGTAGATGTACTTGATTTATCTTATGAAATATTGTTCTGAACTATTATGTATCTTTACATCTTTTTTGAATGAAATCAAAAATCAATTTGGTCAAGTAATTAAAATTTTAGGTAGTGACAATGCCAAAGAGTATTCCTCCTCTAATTTCTCTACAGTTAAGTTCACAAGGCATTTTACATTAGTCTACTTGTCCTCACACACCTTAGCAAAATGGTTATGCAAAGAGGAAAAATAGACACTTGGTTGAGAGTACCCTATTGCTTGGTGCCAATATACTGAACCGCCATTAAGGCAATGCTATCCTAACTGCTTGTTTTCTTATTAATAGGATATTGTCCTCTTCTCTTAGCAATAAGGTTCTTATTCCATTCCTTTTCCAAATGGTCCTCTCTTTTATGTTTCTTTTTGTGTTTGGTTGTGTATGTTTTGTTCATCATTTGTCTCTAGAGTTAGATAAACTTTTTGTTTGTGCTATCATGTGTCTTCTTGGACTATTCTAGACTTCAAATAGGGTTTTTGTGTTATTCTCTTGAAACCAAGAACTACATATTTGCTAATGTCATTTTTTGAACAAACTTCTTATTTCTCACCATCTGTTTAAGATGTTCATTCCATTCAGCAGGCCCTCCCTACACCATTAGTTGAGTCTATTGTTCCTAGTGCTTTTGTCAATCCCAATCTTGATCAAAATCCTCTTAAGCCATCCTCACTATCTCTTAATACCTACCACTTCAGTACCCAAATGACTAGACCAGTTTTCCAAGATGAATCATCTACTTCAATTTCTTCTCAATCATCACTCAATACCACGACTCCCAATGATGACGATTCAAGTTGGCTCATTGTTCTTCAAAGGATACTCCTTCTACTCAAAACCCACATCCTATTTATAATGTGGGCTTGTCACATATTGTCATATTCCTGATCTTCAATGTCCACTTTTCCCAAGAATGTGAATGAAGCACTTGATCATCTTAGATTGTGACAAGCCATGATTGTAGAAATGCAAACTCTTGACCAAAATAATAGTCGTGAGTTCCAACTAGAATAAAGGCAGTTGGATGTCAATAGGTTTATGCCATTAAAGTTGGTCCTAATGGTGAAGTTGATCGTCTCAAGGCATGATTAATTGCCAAAGGATACACTTAGATTTATGGCCTTGAGTATTTTGATATTTTTTTTCTAGTGGCCAAAATGACCACTATATGACCTTTTTTGCCATGGTAGCTATTCGTCATTGGTCACTTTAATTGGATATTAAAAATGTCTTTCTTCATGGAGACCTAGACAAGGAAATCAACATGGAGCAACCTCATGGGTTTTGTTGCTGAGGAGGGGTCTAGTTTGGTTTGCAAGTTGCACCACTCTCTCTATGCTTCAAGTAATCACCATGTGTTTGGTTTGGAAAATTGAACTCAATGGTTCAAAATTTTGGGTTGAAGTTTAGTGAAGCGTTCATTCAACTTTTTATTGTCATACCTCTCTTAGGAAATGTGTTTACTTAATAGTATATATTGATGATATAGTCATTACATGAAATAATGTTGCTAGAATATCTCAACTAAAAATGAACACTTGTGTAAATATTTTAAACCAAGGATCATGGAAACCTCAAATACTTCTTGGGTATTGAAGTAAGCTCAGTAAAAAAACAATGTAGTAATCCATCAAAGGAAGTATGCTCTAGACATCTTAAAAGAGATAGATATGATTGGTTGTAAACTAGTAGATACTCTTATGGACCCAAATAAGAATTTAGTGATTGAACGTGAATCATTCTTTGATCTATAAAAATATAGAAGACTAATTGGAAAACTGATTTATCTTACAATTACTAGAATTGATCTATCTTTTGCAGCTGATGTTGTTAGTCAATTCATTCAGGCTCCATATATTGACCATTGGAATATAATCATTTGTATTCTAAGGTACCTCAAAAAATATCCAGGACAAGGTTTGCTATATGAAGATAAAGAAAACATCTAAATCTTTGGGTACTGCAATGTTGATTGGGCAAGATCCCCCTACTAATCGACGTTCTACTATAGTATATCGTGTTTTCCTTGAAAGAAATATTATTTCTTGGAAAAATAAGAAACAGAATATAGTGTCTTGATCAACTGCTAAAGCTGAATATAGGGCAATAACATTGTTTACTTCTAAATTTGTATGGGAGAAAAAACTCCTTCAAGAACTTAACTTTTGTGAAATCTAGACCATGAAGGCATATTGTGATAACCAAGTTGTTCTCCACATTGCATTCAATCCAGTTTTCCACAAGAGAACTAAGCATATAGAAATTGATTATCATTTTATTCAAAAAAAATTGTTGTAAAATAAATTTGTACTGAGTTTGTCAGATCAAACGATCAACTTGCAAATGTGTTAACCAAGTCCTTAAAGGAGTCTCGGATCGAGTTTATCTATTTCAAGTTTGGTAGATATAATTTGTATGTTCCAACTTGAAGGAGAGTGTTACAATAAGTACTAGATCTAGGTAGAAAGTAGTTGTATTGGAAATTACTATTGTTGTACCTAGATTTGTACCTAGGTTTCCAGTTCAACCTTTTGATCTTTCATCTTGTATCATTATAAATATGAGATCATAAGAGTGGTGGTTCAAGCCCTCAAACTATATTTTGTCTTTTATTAATTTTAAGTGTCATCATTCTTTTTATGACGGACACCTAGTCTAGTTTGTCTCATTGAGATACAATGAATCCTTTGTGATTTTCCATTGTCCAATGCCATTAACAACCGTTGACCCCAACCATTTTCTCCAATGACCACCAAATCTGGTATGCATTTAACCATGTGACGTCCAACCCACCTAGTTGTAACCTCTAATTCTCCGCCACGCCACATGTAGCCTCTCTATTTGCTGCAGTTCAGCGTTTGAAGGCCACATGCCACCTTCCCATCACAGAAGAAACTGTGTCTTCTCCACAAGGCTTGTTGGACCTCCTTGTCCCAATTTCAACTCTTGTTTCTGTTTTCAGCTTTTGCTGAGAGGCTTATCTCTTGGGATTCATCTTCTCACTCTCATACTCTTCCTCCATAATTTTTATTGGCACTAGCTGTGGGTTGTAGAGTGTTAATTCTAACTATTGGCACCCATTGTATTTTGAGAGACAGTCAAGTTGATGGTTGTAGGTAGTTCTTGGTTTGCTACTGTTGCTGAAATTTTGATTATTGGTGGATTCCTCTTTCAATATGCCTTCCGTTACTCAAAGTGAATGCAAATGTCCTCAATAATTCTTTTGTCGAAGAATTGGCCACTCAAAATAATTGCTTCTCCTCAGATGGTTTTCCTCACAAGACAACAAATACCTTTCAACCTAATGAGGTTCAACCACAATTTATTAATGGAAAATATCAGCAATATCAAAAGTTAAAATCTAGCAGCCAAGCACAATCTTTCATCCAATCTAGTTTGTCAAAGTGTGCATTTCTCAAACCTTGGAGTGACAAACTCCATGAATACTTGATTTAGGTACTTTTGATCACATTTCTAGTAATGCTTCCTTATTTTCTTGCATTTCTAATCCAAAGCTACTTCCTCATGAGACAAGGAAACATGGAAACTAATCCAAATATAAAGGAAAATAAGAAAACTAATCCTAGAGGATAATAAAATATTATCAGATTTAAATATATGATAATATATGTTCATATATTCTAATTTCTAACAGTTTTTTTTTCAAACTCCCACTCAAAGCAAACAAACTAAAATGTTGTCAATTGTCATCACTCATCTGCATTTGACATCGGATTGCTCTGATCAGCTATATTCCACTATCAAAGAGACAATAATGAAAAGAAATTGAAAGTGGTGATGACATAAGTATGCATCTTTTAAAGGAGTAGACACATACAGACAACATCTTTCCGTGTGAAACCACTTAGAAGCCTTTGTCTTTCAGTTCCAAGCCTAGAACTCCAATATCTGCACAAAAAACGAAAGGAAACAAAAGTGGTCATTTATACTCTTGAATTTATTTTTTACCTAATTTCCTGGGTATGTTTTGAAATTTGGAATAAAGAAATATCAATTTACCTTCTATTTTAGACTCCATATTCATTGAATGAAATTTCACAATAATAATCAGTATATGCAAAACGGTGCAACCAGTAACTGACTCACATGCAATACTGTAACACTGTAGGTCCAGTAAGGCTATCAATGACAGATGGCCGAAGGCCAATGTTCTGCCACATAAACATGCAGCCTATGCCAACACCGTAGCTGGCCTCACTTCACAAGTTGCCAATGGCAGAGGGGTCAAAAACACCATATTATAGTGCTTTTTTATTGAACAACATTGAGGTCCAGTGACACAAAGCAACCTATCTAGTGTTTGACTCGATATAAACACAGAATAATAATGGAAATAATCTTGGTTTTAGGCCACTTTGAGTACAAAAACAGGGTCTCCCTACCAAAGAGTTTCCACCTTTAAAACACAGAATAACAGTCTAATGCCTTAGTTGCCTTTTACAAATCTGTAGCACAACCTTATATCACTGTAGCAGTTGCATCATTGTTCTAGTCAAAGATATTGAGAAACTCTAAGCTAGAAGGATTCGATGTGTTGCTATAATGATATAATAGATATATATTTATCAACCTAGAATCAGTTAATATCCACCCTTTTTATTTAGGGGTAACGGGTCTTGTCATGCAAGACGAAACAAAGTAAGGTTTCTTACCCTAAATGGGTATCGTGTCCAGCACCAAGACCGAATATATCCAACCTTTAGTACTTGTCCTATAACCAAGATTCCCTACCTTGGACATACCAATCATAACATATAACTGCCTAATCAAAATTAATATAATAATAACCTATAAGCTTCCTAAAACAGAATAGTATCTGTCCAAATTATATTCTAGGTTATCAATGCCTCCTATTACAGAAGCAGTTTAAGTTTTTGTTTAATGTTTGGGACCTCAATTTGGTTTGTCTAGGGGATTTTTTAATTAAGGATTGGGTTGGATCGGGTCAAACAACCCTAACGCATACTTCCACCATTTCTGCCATGGTAGCTACTTCTGGTATGGGCACCACATGAGACCTGGCACATCACGGCAGCTGGTTAGAAATCTGTCATCACAATCCACCATAACTTCTTTTTAACAACACTGACTTATCTTTAACCTAAAATTTCCTATTATGAAATTCTTAAGAAGTGAAATTTAAACCTAACTCAATCCTACAAAACCATCTGAGATTTGTATCCGCTTATATACTCTAAACTAGCTTTATCACTAGTCAATATAAGACTTTTAACACACCTCTCACGTCAAGATATATACATCTCATAAGTGGAACTAGACATTAATAGATGGTCTGATAACGGCCCAATAAAGGATGAAACAATATGTCTAACAAACAACAAATTTTGCTAGGATAAGCTCTAAACTTAATCTTAATACCATGTTAAGAGATGAACTTTAAACCCAAGTCAACCTCACAAAACTGGTTTGTAAGATAAGATTTTTCTAAACTAGCCTTATTACTAATCGATGTAGGACTTCCAACATAAATTAATATTAAAAACTTCCTAATAAAGAAATATACCTTCCTAAATAAGATTTTGGCTCATCGTCTACCTTTACTTGAAAATTATAAATCAATCTAAACAGATAATGTCTTAGTAATCTATAACAATGAAATACGGAGATTAGTTTTGTAACTGTTTTCTGTATATAGATTTTTTTTTGCCACTTTTAACAATGGAACCTTATCTTCATCAACCAACTTTTTAATTTCCATGATCTACAAGAAACTATCAATAATGAACAGTCATGATGAAAAATTGGGAGTGTTTGTATTGTATGATCATAACAATAAAAATTAAAATATTTTATAACTATTTTTAGTGCATATCTATTACAATTTTACATCTTATGTCTATGTAATTAATTTTCATTGTAATAATAGTTACATCAAAAAATTTAATTGTATCCATTGTTTTTTAATTGTCTGCCTTTAGCAATAATTTAAAGGAAAGAGATGCAGAACGCATGGATATAAGCCAGATTGAGACAGCATATACTGGTATTGTTAGGAAACCGTGAGGAAGATCCTAACCGAATATCTCACTCGCTGATATGCACTCTTGCACAACAGAGAGAATCAAACAATGGGTATATATTATTTACTGAAAAGAAAGATAGAACACGTGTAAACGAGGGCCTAACCCCTGTCTCCAGGTGTTAAAACCTGTCTATACAAAAGTATATGATTTCTCTCTGTCTACTCACAGTATATTATTTTATTCTTTATATATCCATACTACCCGCTTTTTCTCACCGCCTCACCGCTAAGCCACTTGGGCCTTGGGCTTCTTTTTCTTCCTTCTTTCATAAACTATCCAACCCCTAACATTACCCCATCCTGAAGATGAACCTTGTCCTCAAGGTTGAATTCTGGAAACTGCTCTTGGACAGTAATCTTGTCTTCCCATGTTGCTCCATCCACCCCTCCTTCATTCCATTCAATTAGCACTTGCTCTCTTGTCTCCTCTTCTAGCTGTTGTTGTCTTCTATTTAGAATACGTATTGGCCAAATGGTTGGGCCCTCCATATGCAGATCAGATGGCAGCTCCCTCTTGACACTCTTCGCTCCAATTGCCAGCTTCAACTGTGATACGTGGAATATGGGATGTAATCGTGCAGTGTCGGGCAGCAATAATCTGAAGGCCACTTTCCCCACCTGTTTGCACCACTTTAAATGGTCCATAGTATCTAGCAGCTAGTTTCGGGTGTATCCTGGTTGGCATGGAAGTTTGTTTGTGAGGTCTAATCTTCAGATAGACCTAGTCGTCCACCTTAATTGTCACCGGCTTCCTGTTATGATTTGCCTGTTTTACCATTGCTTCTTGGGCTTGATTCAAATGGAACTTTAGTTGTCGGAGTGCCTCGTCCCTCGTCCTCAAATCTTGTGCCACCGCTTCCACCAAAGTCTCCCCGTGAACAAATCTGATCAAAGTTGGGGGTGCTCGCCCGTAAACTGTTTCAAAAGGCGTGCATTTTGCTACTCCTTGGTAGCTGGTGTTGTACCAGTATTCTGCCCAAGGCAGTAGTGCACTCTGCCCAAGGCAGTAGCGCACTTCAGCCCTTGGGCTGCTCTGAACAAAAACAGCGCAAGTAACCTTCCAGGATTCGATTTAACACCTCCGTCTGGCCATCCGACTCGAGGTCGTAAGCGGTGCTCATCTGAAGGTTTGTTCCCTGCAGCTTAAACAACTCTTTCCAAAACAAACTCAGAAATAAGGGATCCCTATCACTTACTATTGACTTGGGCACTCCGTGCAACTTAACCACCTCTCTCACAAATGTCTCTGCCACCATGCATGTTGTATAAGGGTGCTTCAAAGGGAGGAAATGGCCATACTTGCAAAGACGGTCTACCACTTCTAAAACAGCATCATATCCCTTGGATTTTGGGAGTCTAACAATGAAATCCATACTAATCACTTCCCATATTGCTTGGGGAATGGGTAAGGGTTGCAGCAGCTCTTGAGGTGAAGCCGCGTGATACTTGTGTTGTTGACACACTAAACAATGTGCCACATATTCTGTCACGTCCTTTTTCATCCCTATCCAATACAAGGATTGGGCCACTCTTTGATATGTGCGGTATATCCCCGAATGTCCCCCAGTGGTCGATGCATGCAGTTCAACTACAATTTTCAGGATCCATTTTGACTTAGCCGACAACACCAACCGGCCCTTGTAGTGTAACCTCCCATTCTCCAAGGTAAATGCAGGATGCATATCAGGATTTTTTGTAATGTCTTCCACAATTTTCTGGAGTTCTCCATCTTCCTCCACCTCCTTTAATACGTCTTGGAAGTCCCTCCAATAGGGTATGACAATTATGTTCAGATTTGTCTCCTCCACCTCTACACTCCTGGACCCCATTCTTTCTCCTCCATTACCTCCAATCCCCTCTGGGACAATGCATCTGCTACCTTAATCATAGCTCCTGCTTTGTAGACTATATCGAAATCATAGCCCAAGAGTTTAGCAATCCAGTTTTGTTGATTCTGGGTTGTTATTCTCTGTTCTAACAAGTATGTCAAGCTTCTTTGGTCAGTATTGCCATCACAAGGGCCATGAGCTCCTTCTCATAAATTGACTTGCTCAAAGATCCTTCGGACAAAGCTTTACTGAAGAAAGCAATTGGCCGCCTGTTTTGTGTTAAAACTGCACCCACTCCCACTCCAGACATATCACACTCAACATAAAAGGCCTGAGTAAAATCAGGTAATGCCAAGACCGATGCAGTGGTCATGGCTGTTTTCAATTTCCCCATGGCTTCCCTGTCCAAATAAAACTGCCCTTCTTCAGCATGTCAATTAGAGGGTGGGCCATCTTGCCATAATCTCGAACGAATCTCCTATAATATCCAATCAATCCCAAGAATCCTCTCAGAGCTTTGATAGTTTTGGGTTCCTCCCACCCTAGAACAGCTTCCACTTTTTCTTTATCCATCTCCACCCCTTTTTCGAATATTAAGTGGCCTAAATACCTTATATGTTTTGTCCCAAACTCAATTCTTACGATTCGCCACCCACTGATGTTGCAGCAGTGTATTCAACACACATCCCACATGCTCCATATGTTCTTTCCAAGTCCTACTATAAACCAAAATGTCGTCAAAGAATACCAACACAAATCATCTCAAATGCTGTCTCGACAAGGAATTCATGGCACTCTGAAACGTGGCCGGGGCATTGGTAAGCCCGAAGGGCATCACCAAGAATTCGTAGTGCCCTTGGTGTGTCCTAAAGGCAGTCTTGCGGATATCCTCCTTTCCCATCCTAATTTGGTGATAACCTACTGTTGTAATTAGAGAAGATATCTTTAGAATCTTCCTAATTAGAGAAAATAGATATACAATCTTTTATTTTATTTTGTTTTTCTAGTTTCTCTATTTTCCTTTTTAGGAGAATTAGATTGTTACAAATAGAGGATATGAGAATGTATTTTCAATCAATTCTAAATAATAAATTTTAGTATTATTTTCTACTTGGTATCAAGAGCTTCCGATCTTAGAACTCCCTCCGTTGCATAGTCGCACCGCCGCCGCTATCTGACCACCGTCGCTGCACAGTCGCCGCCGCCGTGTCTGACCACCGCCGCTGCCGCCGCTGCCGCCGTCGCCGGTTGGGGTCGTTGATAGCGCAGAAAGGTGCGCCCAACTCCGACGACCACAACACCGGAAGTCGCTCCGTGAAAGGAGCCACCACGCACCGCCACGCACCTCCACCGTCGCCGGCGCGTGTAGCCCACGCGCCCACCTCCGACGAGACCCACTCGCCGGCGCCGTCACAGACAGGGTCGCCGGAGCACCCTGAGTCTATTCCTAGGGTCGGTGACTACTCGTTTGGGCTGTATTTGAGCAGATCTGAGTTTTAAGTTTCGCTCTCTTTTTTTCCGGCAAGACCCACTCGCCGTCGCCGCCACAGAAGAGTCGCCAGAGACTCCTGAGTCTGTTCCTAGGGTTTGTGTCGACCCGTTTGACCTTTTCTTGAATAGATCCGGTTTTTTAAGTTCTGCTCCTTTTTTCTCAGTGTGACCCATACACCGTTATTGTCTTGGAGACTCCTCGTTGCATTCTACGGGATGTCTGAAGTAAAAATTATTCCTTTGAAAGCAATGGATGAATCAATGAGTAAGTCCTCTGGATCATGCACTTTGTCCATAAAAGGTAAGATTTGCCTCAATATTGTTGAGCATGTGTCTCAAGGTATTTGGATCCTTGATTTGGGTGCAACTGATCATATGACACATTTTAGTGTGTCCTTTGACTCATGGTAAAAGAAATAAAAAACAACTTATTACAGTTGCGAATGGTCAGGGTATACCTATATGCGGCTCTGGGAATATAATTTTGGACTCATCCATTGTATTGAAGGATGTTTTACATGTTCCTCAATTAGCTAACAATCTTATCTCTGTGAAAAAACTCAAAGGATTTAAATTGCTCAGTAACATTTTTTCCAACTTATTGTGTTTTTCATGACCTTGCCACGGGGAAGACAATTTTAACTGCTAAAGAGCAGAGTGGGTTGTATTTTTTAGAGTTTGATGACCAAAGGAACACAAAAATCATGACTCAACAAGCAACATCTGAGACGTGGGCAAAATCCCAAATATGGTTACATCATCAAAGGCTTGGGCATCCTTCATTCAGTCTTATCAAGTCCTTATTTCCCCACTTGTTTACCAAAGAATCTGTTGAGTCTTTTAATTGTGATATTTGTCAATTTTCAAAACACCATCGTGCATCTTATCCTATTAGTCATAAAAAGAGTATTTCTCCATTTGATTTAATTCATTCTAATGTTTGAGGTCCTGTCATAGATTCTATTTCTGGAGCCAGATGGTTCGTTACTTTTATTGACGATTGTACCTGTGTCACATGGACATACCTTATGAAAAATAAATCCTAAGTTTTTCAAATTTTTGTTAATTTTTTCCATCTTGTCCAAAATCAATTTGGAAAAAATATCAAAAAAATTAGGTCTGATAATGGTACTGAATATGTGAATCATGAATTTCTTAATTTTTTGACTCATAATAGTATTGTTCATGAACTAACCTGTGTTAATACCCCTCAACAAAATGGGGTTGCAGAAAGAAAGAATCGTCATCTTCTTGAAGTAACTAGAGCTCTTCTTTTTCAAATGTCTGTTCCAAAAAATTACTGGGGAGAAGCTGTGTTAACTGCCACATATCTCATCAACAGGTTACCCACTCGTATCTTAAATGGCATTAGTCCTATAGAGTCTCTATTGTCTTTTGTTCCTTCTTCCCTACTAACGAGTCTACCTAGTCGAGTCTTTGGATGTGTTGTTTTTGTTCACTCTCATCATCCTAACCGTGGTAAATTAGATCCCAGAGCTCTTAAATGTGTCTTTATTGGGTATCCTTCTAATAAAAAAGGGTACAAATGTTATCATCCTCAGAGTCGGCGCGTCTTTGTCACCATGGATGTCACCTTTCATGAAACACAATCCTTTTATGTCAGTCCACCACTTCAAGGGGAGAAATCACTTGAAGTGGATGAACTCTCCTTCTTGTCATTACCATGTTTGTCTTTGCAGGATGCCCAAGACCTGAGCAATGAAGCTACCATAGTCCACAGTGAGGAAGAAGACAGATTTTTTGGCAAAAAATATGAAAGAAGAGAACAACCCACTTCGACTCTCGAGCAAGAAAAATTGTCTAATCCGGAGGTGAGGATCCCTGAAGATATCAATGATGAGGAGGTAAGTATTACTGAGGATTTACCCATTGCATTGAGAAAGGGAAGAAGATCATGTGCTAAATATCCTATTTCTCAGTATGTTTGCACTAACAATCTCTCTGATAAGCACAAAAGTTTTATTGCTGCCATTGATGCCACAAAAATTCCTACCTCAATCCAAGAGGCCATGAAACTTGAACATTGGAATCAAGCCATGAAAGAAGAGATGAATGCATTAGAAAGAAATTCAACTTAGGAAATTGTTGATAAGCCAAGAAACAATAAGGCAGTAGGGTGTAAATGGATATTCACAGTGAAACATAAGGCAGATGAGACAATAGAAAGATATAAAGCTAGATTGGTGGCAAAAGGATATACCCAAACATATGGGATTGACTATGAGGAGACATTTGCCCCAGTGGCAAAGATGAATATAGTTCGAGTTATTCTCGCTTTGGCTGCCCATTTTGGATGGGACTTACACCAGTTGGATGTGAAGAATGCCTTTCTTCATGGAAATCTAGATGAGGAAGTGTACATGGAGATTCTCCCAGGTTTTGAAGTGAAAAATGAAAGAAACAAGGTATGCCTCCTGAAGAAAGCATTGTATGGTCTTAAGCAATCCCCTAAAGCATGGTTTGGAAGATTTACAAAAGCAATGGTTTCCTTGAGATACAAACAAAGCCAAGGAGAACATACTCTATTCATAAAACACTCTTCTACAGGTAAACTCACTCTATTACTTGTCTATGTGGATGATATGATTATTGCAGGAGATGATGAAACAGAAAAATTGGCATTAAAAGATAAATTGGAAGCTCAATTTGAAATGAAAGATCTAGGAAAACTCAAATATTTTCTTGGAATAGAGGTTGCCTACTCCAAGAAAGGAATTTTCATCTCCCAAAGGAAATATGTACTTGATCTCCTCAAAGAAAGAGGAAAGCTGGGATGTAGAACCTCAACAGTTCCTATAGAACAGAATCACAAAATGGATGTGAAGAAAGTGCTCTTGTAGAGAAAGCCCAATATCAGAGATTGGTAGGAAAATTGATTTATCTATCACACACAAGACCAGACATTGCTTATGCAGTTAGTGTTGTGAATCAATTTATGCATGATCCAAGAGAGAGACACATGCAAGCAGTTGACAAAATTCTCCAATACTTGAAGTCAAGTCCAGGAAAGGGGCTATTATTCAAAAGGGAAGACACATTGACTATGAAGATATATACTGATGCTGACTATGCAAGTTCTATTACTGACAGAAAATCTACTTCTAGGGTATTGTGTGTTTCTTGGAGATAGTCTGGTAACATGGAGAAGCAAAAAGCAAGATAGAGTTTCTCGTTCTAGTGCAGAAGATGAATTTCGAGCTCTTGCTCAAGAATGTGTGAATGACTCTGGATGAAAATCATTTTGGATGATCTTAAAGTCAAAGTGGAGAACCCGGTGCAACTACACTGTGACAATAAGTTTGCCATGAGCATAGCCCATAATCCAGTACAGCATGATAGAACCAAACACATTGAGATTGACAGACATTTCATCAAAGATAATCTTGACAGAGGCTTTGTGATTACAACTCATGTTCCTACAGAACTTCAAATAGCAGATATTTTTACAAAAGGGCTTCCTCCGGGTAGATTTCAAGATCTTGTAGGCAAGTTGGGAATGATTGATATTCATTTACCAGAGGGGGAGTGTTGTAATTAGAGAAGATATCTTTAGAATCTTCCTAATTAGAGAAAATAGATATACAATCTTTTATTTTATTTTGTTTTTCTAGTTTCTCTATTTCCCTTTTTAGGAGAATTAGATTGTTACAAATAGAGGATACGAGAATGTATTTTCAATTAATTCTAAATAATAAATTTTAGTATTATTTTCTACTCCTGCTTTAAGATCTATCTTGGAGAAATATTGCACCCCCCATTCATCAAGCAACTCTTCTATTACCGGAATGGGAAATTTATCAGGTATTGTGGCTCGATTAAGGGCCCGATAGTCCATACAGAAACGCCAGCTCCCATCCTTCTTCTTGACCAGGATGACTGGGCTAGAGTAAGGACTAGTACTAGGTCGGATAATCCCCGTTCTTAGCATTTCCTCCACCTGCTTTTCTATTTCTCCCTTCAACAAGTGGGGATATTTGTAAGGGCGCACATTAATGGGGCCTACTCCTTCTTTCAGTATTATCCTATGCTCACTCTCCCTCCTTGGAGGTAACCCTTGAGGCTCGTGAAACACCTGCTGAAATTTTTCCAGCATTTGTTCCAGCTCACTTCTTTGTTCCTCCGTCAACTCAGGGTTCTGCCCTTCTCCTACAGGTACTTCCATTTGTCTTGCCCTTCTGATGCTATTATCTCCCTAGCTAAAGTTGGATCCCCTCGGATCGTCACTTCCTATCCTCCTTGTTGGAACTTCATGGTTAAATTGCCCCAGTTATTCATTACTTCCCCCAACTTTGCCAACCATTCCACACCAGAATCAGGTCTACACCTCCTAAGTAAAACACATAATACTGCTCTGTAACTTCGACATCCCCCATACATATCACTACCCCTCTACAACAGTCGTGGGTCTGTTTCCTCTGTCCGTCCCCTAAACAGACCGAATGAGTCTGGCATTTGTCTACCTCCAGTTGAAGCTCCTCAACCAACGCTTGGGATATAAAACTGTGGCTAGCGCCACTATCAACCATGATCAACACCACCCTATCCCCAAACTTCCTTGAAGCTTCATGGTTCTCGGTTGGGTCAATCCTCCTGCAGAAAAAAAAGATAATTCCAGCCTCTCGGGTTCCACTTTCACTTCGGCTTCTCTAGGTTCTTCCTCCTCATCCTCACCCAGAATCAACACCCTCAAGCTGCGTTCCGGATAACGGTGACCAGGGCCAAATTGCCCTCCATACCAGAAGCAACGTCCCTCTTCTCTTCTCTTGAGATATTCGTGATAAGGGAAGTTTCGCACTCCTCTTCCCATGGTGTTATTCATCATGAGTCTTTCAAAAATCGAGCCCCGGTTCCTTTCCCCAAATCTTCCGATCATCACACATTTTATCCCTTCCCATGTGCGGTTTGTCGCTTTTTCCCGCCAGAACCGATACCAATAGTCAGCACTCCCTTCCATGCTGACATAGGCGATGTTGACCTTCTCTTCCTCCGTCACTCCCTGTAACTCGTAGAAACGCTCCGCCCAGTTGATCCAGTTCAGAGGATCCACTCCATCAAATACAGGAAGCTTCACTTTCTTCCTCAAATTAAATTTTGCTTCCGTTCGATCCGCCTCGCGTCCTCTGTTCTCGCGCTCTCGCCTCGTCCTCCGCATTCCATTCACCAATGCTTTACTCCCATCCGATCTGCCCTCGTGTTCGCGATTGCAATTTCCTAGTATCCGCTTGATTTCAAGAAAATCCTGACAAATGGCCGTCGAGTCTTGTCTTATCGCTACGTTTTCTGCTTTCAGTCCGTTTACTACAATCTCTATCGCCTCGAGCTGGTTCTCCACCACGTTTTCGTTTCTTCCCTCCATTACTCCGATCTCTCTCTGCAAGGAATCCGGCAGGTCGGACCACTCTGTTAGGAATCCGAGAGGAAGATCCACTTGAAGAGAGAAAAAGAATTAACTTAATCCTGATACAACTTACTACTGTATATAAAGAAGACAGTACTTCTGAAATGTAAAGGACGGGAAGCCCCTAACAAAACCCAAACAAATATATTAATAATAAAATAAAGACATTATACTTCAACACTCCCCCTCAAGCTGGAGCATATAGATCATATGCACCAAGCTTGGAACATATAAATTGAATTCTAGGTCCCCTTAGAGATTTGGTCAGAATGTCTGCAAGTTGTTCATTAGAGTTAATAAACTCAGTAACCAGATCCTTTGACAAGATAAAATGACAATCAATCTCTATGTGTTTTGTTCTTTCATGAAACACTGGATTGGAGGCAATGTGAAGGGCGGCTTGATTGTAACAGTACAACTTCATCTGCTCATTTTCACAAAATTTCAACTCTTGAAGGAGTTGTCTAATCCACACAAGTTCACATGTAGTTAGAGCCATAGATCGATACTTAGCTTCAGCACTAGATCGAGCAACAACACTTTGTTTCTTACTTTTCCAAGATACAAGGTTCCCTCCAAGTAAAACACAATATCCAGAGGTAGATCTTCTATCACTTGGAGAACCAGCCCAATCTGCATCACAATATCCCTCAACACGAGTGCTTCCCTTGTCCTCATACAACAATCCCTATCCTGGGTTCCCTTTTTACATATCTAAGAATGCGAATCACTGCATTCCAATGATCAACATGTGGATTTTGCATAAATTGACTCACAACTCCCACCAGATAAGAAAGATCAGGTCTTGTTATGGTAAGATAGATGAGTTTTTCAACAAGTCTTCTGTATCTCTCTGGGTCTGAGAAAAGTTCACCTTGGTCTTTCATTAACTTTTGATTTGAGTCCATAGGACTATCAATGGGCTTGCAATTTGTCAGGCCTGTTTCCTGCAAAATATCAAGAGCATATTTTCTTTGTGAAATGATGACACCTTCCTTTGATTGTGCCACTTCAATACCAAGAAAATATTTTAGTCGACCTAAATCTTTGGTTTGAAAGTGATTGAACAAATGATTCTTTAATTGAGCAATTCCAATGACGTCATTTCTTGTAATGACAATATCATCAACATAGACCATAAGATAAACACATTTATCAGGAGAAGAGTGACTATAAAATACTGAATGATCCGCCTCACATCGTTTCAATCCAAAATTCTGCACAACCTGACTAAATTTACCAAACCAAGCTCGAGGTGATTGCTTCAAACCATAGAGGGAATGATGTAATTTACAAACTAACCCAGACTCCCCCTGAGCAACAAACCCAGGAGGTTGTTGCTCTATGTATATCTCTTCTTCTAGATCACCATGAAGAAAGGCATTTTTAATGTCCAACTGGTAAAGGGGCCAATGACAAATGGTAGCCATAGCAAGCAAAATACGAACAGTACTGGTTTTAGCCACAGGAGAAAAGGTATCACAATAGTCGAGACCATAGACTTGAGTGTATCCCTTAGCTACCATACGAGCTTTGAGACGATCAACTGCACCAGTAGGACCAACCTTAATAGCATAGACCCATCTACAGCCAACAGGCTTCTTACCAAGAGGAAGAGGAACAAGGTCCTAAGTGCCATTGTGTTCAAGTGTCTGCATTTCATCAATCATGACTTGTCGCCATCCAGGATGACCAAGTGCCTCACGAACATTATTAGGAACCTTAATGGAAGATAAGGAAGAAACAAAGGAGAAATATGGAGGAGACAAACGATGATAACTCAAAAAATTATAAACAGGATAAGGATTACGAGTAGAGTGAATACCTTTCCGGAGGGCAATAGGCCAATTATTATCTGAGTCAAGAGAGGGTGAAGAGGATGAAGGATCCATGGTTTGGGAATTTGATGGAGGAGGATCTGAGTCTTGAGGATCTTCATTGTTTGGAGTTTGAGATTGTGTCCGACGCTGATATGTGAGAAGAGGAGGAGGAACAATGTCATTTGCAGTTTGAGTTTGAGGTTAAGAAGCACGAGTAACCAAGGGATCACATGATGGTAGAGGAAGCATTTGTTGAACAAATGAACGATCCTCCATGGAGAACAAGAAAAAAGGTGTATCTTCAAAGAATGTGACATCAGCAGACATATAATACCTCTTGGTTGAGGGAGAATAACATTTATACCCTTTCTAAAGGCGAGAGTATCCTAAAAAGACACACTTAATAGCTTTTGCAGAGAGTTTATCAAGACTTGGAGAAACATTATGATCAAAACAAGTACACCCAAATATACGGGGAGAGACATGGTAAAGAGGATCATTTGGGAAAATGATAGAGTGAGGGACTTTATTCTCAAGAGAAGAAGAAGGCATCCGATTGATTACAAAACAGGCAGTAAAAACTGCATCACCCCAATGATGAACAAGAACATTAGTATACAACATTAGGGAGCGTGCAGTTTCAATGAGATGCCTATTCTTTCACTCTACAATGCCATTTTGTTGTGGAGTGTGGGGACATGTTGACTGGTGTAAAATTACTTGGGAAGATAAGAATGAAGAAAATGCTGCAGAAAAGTATTCCTTAGCATTATCACTTCTGAGGATTTTAATTGTCTTCCCAAATTGGTTCTTAATTTCATTAAAAAAGGACACAAATATTGCAAAAAGTTCAGATCTCTCTTTCATTAAATAAACCCAAGTACATCGAGAAAATTCATCAATGAAGGTTACAAAATAATTAAAGCCAAAAGAAGTAACATGACTTGGTCCCCAAATATCAGAGTGAATAGTTGAAAAAGCAAAATTACAACGCGTCTCAGACTTTTTAGGATAGGAAGATCTAACATGTTTTCCTAACTGACAAGACTCACAATCTAAGACTTGAATGTGTTTGAGACTTGGAACCATGATCTTCAACTTAGATAAGCTTGGGTGGCCCAACCGATCATGCAAAAGTTTTGGGGATGAAGTTGCAAAACAGGAAACTGAGGAGTTAGGTTTCAAGAAATAAAGTCCTCGTGACTCATGTCCTTCTCCAATCAGACGACCCGTACCATGTTCCTGTATAACAAAGGAATTAGCAAAATTGTAAGGACAATGGGGAATATACAAAACAAAATTCAATTTTAGTGAAGGAGATAGGGAAACTGTGCTAATTCCCTGAGATGCAACTTTGGATCCATTGGCAATAGTAATGAAATGAGGAGTTTTCTGAGAGGACATGGAAGAAAATGAAGTGGTGTTACCAGAAATATGATCTGAGGCACCTGAGTCAAGAATCCATGGACTATGACCTTCCACAGATTGAGAGATGCAAGCAGTTGACACATTTGGCATTGAGGAGGATTGGCCAAGATTAGAAGATTTTTCAGACTTGTACTTCAAAAACTCTTGGTACTCTTCATCAGAAATTCTAGAATCTGAATTATCAGATTTAGACACATGAGCAGCTTTGTCTGGAAAGCCATGTAAGGAGTAACATTTATCTTGGGTATGACCCATTCTCTTACAATATGAGCATTGAGGACGTCCACTTCGACCACCACATCCTCCTCGATTGCTCCTACCTCCTCCTCTTCCTCGTGGTGTCACCATAGCTGATGTTTCAATAACATCACTTAAATTCTCTTCCTTTACCAACGTAGGTACCCGAAGGAGTCGAGTAACTAAGCCATCCACAGACGGGATTTGATCACCAGCTAAAACTTGATCATGTACATGATCAAAATCAGAGTGTAAACTTTTCAAAATTAGGACCATGAAAAACTTGTCAAGCCTTTTGTTGAGATTTTCTAATGAGTCAGCTACAAAGAAGTTCTTTAATTCTTCTACAGCAGCCCGAGCTTTTGCAACATGAGAAACCATATCATGGTTGACTTGTTTGAGAGAAGTTGCTCTTTGGGTTGCAACCAAAAGGCATTGTACATCATTAGCAAAAATATCTTGGGCACTTTTCCAAAAAGAGGAGCATGTCTTATAGGGTCTCAAGATATCTAGAACCTCTTGCTCAACTGATTGCCACAAAATTGCACATAATTGAAAGTCTAACTTCTGCCACTGAGATCTTTCTTCTTCTTGGATCATAGAAATATCTTGTTCAAGGTGATCATGGTGTCCTTGACCAAGAAACCACAACTCCACAGCAGAGGACTATGATAAATAATTTTTCCAGTTCAGTTTTGCAGATGTAATTATAGGGGTAACAGATAAAGAGGAATTACTTCCCGTAGAAGAAGCCATTTTAAAAAATTAAAGAAGAAATAGGACCTAGGGGTTCAAAAAAAGTAAGGAGAAAACCCTAGGTATAAGCCCAAGCCAACGAAACATAGAAACAGGAACCAAAACACACTCCAGAAGCTCCGGCGAGACGTTCTGCGGCGACGCGGCAAAGCTCCGACCACGGGAAGGTGGCGCGTGCAGAACACGTGCCTGAGACTGGCCGGAAAGAAGCGGCGCGTGACGGCAGGTGCGAGGTTTCGGAGGACGAGACCACTAGGGTTGGGTTGCGCTTCTCAAGGCGCACCTAACCCTTGACTTCGCCGGAGGAAAGGACGTTCAACGGCGGCGGCGGCAACGGCGGACTGGCCGAAAAGAAACGGCTTGTGGAGGCTGGTGCGGAGGTTTCAGAGGACGAGACCACCAGGGTTGGATTGCGCTTCTCAAGGCGCACATAACCCTTGACTTCGCCGGAGAAAGCGACGTGGGACGGCGACGACGGCGGGGGACAGCGGCAGCGGAAATCGGAGCGACGGCGAAAATGACAAGATAAAGAGTCTGCTCTTGATACCAACTTGAAGTTGAGAGAAAAAGAAAAGTCTTATATTTTTTATTAACTTAATCCTGATACAACTTACTACGATATATAAAGAAGACAGTAGTTCTGAAATGTAAAGGGCGGGAAACCCCTAACAAAACCCTAACAAATATATTAATAATAAAATAAAGACATTATACTTCAACAGATCCTAACCGAATATCTCACTCACTGATACGCACTCTTGCACAACAGAGAGAATCAAATAATGGGTATATATTATTTACTGAAAAGAAAGAAAGAACATGTGTAAACGAGGGCCTAACCCCTCTTTCCAGGTGTTAAAAACCTGTCTATACAAAAGTATATGATATCTCTGACTAATCACAGTAAAACGTTTTATTCTTTATATGCCCATACTACCCGCTGTTTCTCACCGTCTCACCGTTGTTTCTCACCGCCTCACCGCTGAAACAGTTGGGCCTTGGGCCTTCTTTTTCTTCCTTCTTTCATAAACTATCCAACCCCTAACAATGTATCTAAGGAGAGGTAAAAGGTTTGATACACCTGGTCAATTTTAGGGAGAGATAAAGATTAATAGAGAAAGATTAAGTACAAACCTAGCAGCAGAGCATGAGGAGCATGCATATTGTGGATTTGTTGTGGGGAGAGAAAGAGAGAGAGAGAGAGAGAGAGAGAGAGAGAGAGAGAGAGACTATAAGCCAAAGAAGACAAGAAGGCAAGCTGGAATTAGGGTTGGAATGGGAACTGTCAGTTTTTTCATTTATATACCATTGTACACACAATAAACCAGAATCTTTGATTCCGATGCTACAGTGATAGAAATGTTTCTAGCTGGCCTCTACCTATCACATGGTTCCTAGCCTACACAGAGATTTCAGATCAGGTAAGGATATAATTGTTTCACCAGTCTTACACAAACAGAATACAATCAGAGAGTACTTCAACAAGGTTATGCCTACACAATACCAAACAATTTTCATGAAATGACAGTAATTCAGCAATTAGTAAATCAAGCCTTCTATGTTGGTCAGGGATGGAAATAAGAGCATACACTGTTGCTAAGTCAACCTGAAAGCGAAGTCCATTCTCAACTACTGTTGTCACAAGAGAGTGGTTCCCTGCTAAAACCTCGAGCTGCATAGTCCTGTACTCATTTTGAATGGAATCCATCTTGTTTACAACAGATTGTATCTTTGGCCTATTTTTATCCAGCACAACCTGAATTTGAAAGTAGCCTTTCATAAATTAACTCAGATAAGAATTTGTAATACATTTTACATTTCACATTTAATGCAATAACAAAAAATTATTTCTAAAACAAAAACCTTTGCTATTAGCCTCTTGTATGGTAAATGTTCTTCCCTCAAATTTAAATGTGCTATATGACCAACAGACTCAAAAGCTGAAGGAACAAT
The DNA here is from genome assembly GCA_027742785.1 of Vigna reflexopilosa. NCBI lineage: Eukaryota > Viridiplantae > Streptophyta > Magnoliopsida > Fabales > Fabaceae > Vigna > Vigna reflexopilosa. The sequence continues at coordinate 13,265,387 of CM050932.1, forward strand.
CATACCCTCAGGCAGCAAGGTCTCCAAAACCTGCAACAATAATATTGACCTGATTATTTTATTTTATTCACAATTTGAAGTTGAATAAAGAACACCGAACAGGTAAAACTAGTCACAAAAACTGTTTCTTGGTTGCACACATGAATATGAATTTAAATTTAAAATATAATTGTTGATATATATCAGATTTTATGTTAAAACCAATTGCAAGTAAATTAAGTTACTCAACAAATACATGAGCCGCACTCTAAATTTGAGGCAGGAGCTGATGTGGGACTGCCCAACACCCCTTCTCCCTAGATGTCTACCTGAACTCTACCAGAATAGACAACTATCAAGATGAGCTAGAGGCTCTGATACCATGTCAAAATGTATCCTAAACCAATGGCCTTAAGCAAAGTTTAGGAATATATAGATAAGTTATACTCAAACAATTAAGGAAGGTGATGTAGGATTTCCAAAGAATAACTTTAAACTATCTTCACAATATACTCGAACAATTAAGGAAGGTGATGCAGGATTTTCAAACAATAACTTTAAACTATCTTCACAAGATGACAAAATTTGTACTTGTGTTAAAAAATAGCCACATGGAATGAAACAGAAATGTCATACTACTTTTATTAGAAGTAAATGTCCAAGTCAAGCAAATCATATGGGTGAGAAGTTTGTTTTATCGTGATAAACCAACACACGTGTGACTCATGCAGAGAGAAAGAATAACATGTACAAAGGAAAACTTAGATATACAAACCAAAACATAGATTATGTGTATAATACTGTGTCCTTGCTATAATATACCTCGGTCATCTGCCAGTAATCATAGAATAGTGTCAGCTTGCATCTAACTAGCTCAAGGGTCAACATTGTATTCTTTTCTGCATACTCCTTCAAAACAGCCTGTAGACAGGACGAAAATATAAGTGATTGGATGAAATATTAGATAACAAAAGCACATATAGAACAAATTTTCAAATATTATTAATAAGAAAAACATGCACATAATTGTGATTTATCCCATTTTAAACTAAGATGGAACATAAAAAATGAAGAGATATCCAACATCAGGCCAATATAATAGTCTCAGTATCTAATGAAAATTCTAAACTAAATATAGTTTGGTAACAGCTCACTAGTTCACCTTTGACCTACCACTATTGAAACTTGTAGAAGAGCCGTTAAATGAGATTGGTACTGTGATAGGTATTGCAGATTTATTAAAAACAACCTTAAGAACTGTATATCTTAATTTCAACAACACACTAGAATTCCACCAAATGGAGAAACTGAAACATACATATAACTTCTGGTTATTCGAGAAATCAGACTCTCCACTTTCCTAAATTTACAGAACTTCCAAAACCAAGATAGATAACTGCTAAAAACTGTCCATTCTGACTTTATAGAAGTCAGATTCAACTAATTACAAATAAATAACTACCTGTCTGTCATACAATAAACTAATTCATACAGTTTTTCTTCTGCTGTAAATTTTCTCTTTGTACCTATCATACTGTGTGCTTCAAGGACAAACAATATAAGCTTTCTGCAAATATTACCAAAAAAACCCAAGACGAAGGCCAGGATGGCCTGAGTAAAGTCGCATAAAACTAAAAAGAATGTCAAACAAAAGCTCATGATAGTTAAACCAATACGATTTCAGATTACAGCACACCATAGCTTCACAATGTATTGCATATTTGTGGGTTGAATACCTCCTTTATTACTATTGATAATCCAATTTGACCAACAGCAGGAAAAGAAACCTCCCAGTCCCATAGAAGGGTTTGCGACGATAAATTAAAAAAGAAATCCCTCCTTACTAAGTTAGATAAGGTTGTGCACTATCAAGCTAAATGATTGCTCTTTGACCATACATACCTTCATTCAAATGAATGACAGATTAGAACCCACACACAACTCTCTCAAAAAAATTTGCTAAGGGAAGCTATATTTTGGCTAAACACAGAACTAAATCTTGTCAACTTTGAAAACAGAAATATGTGACTTCCCTAATTCAATGCTAGAGCATTTACAAGGAACTTCGCTGCACCAACAGCATCACCAATCACATTTATGATTTGAACATGCCTAGAACCTGTCTGGATGAACATTTTCATAATACTTTAAAGACAAGAAAATAAGAATGAAAAATTAAATGAGTTCCTTCATAAACTAAAACTAGTTTATACATAAACTAATTTGTAAAAGTTCTATCACGACAGCTTCTCTAAAAAAATGTTAATGGCTATGGTTAAAATGATTTTAGAATTTTATTTTATTTTTCATTCTCATTTTTCTTCTCCCAAGAGTGTTTACTGAAATGTTTATCCAAACGTTCCTTAATCATTATAACTATAACCATCTCGTTTCTTCGCCAATGTACACAAAAAAAAATGTTGAAAAACAAATCACACCGATAACACAACAATTGGCACAGAAAAGGCGTATATGCAAACAATGAAAACTCACAGAATAAAAAGAATGATTACTGACAACAGAGGCACCACCTTAATTGCCTCAGGCAACTCCTCCACAACGCGACCCGCGAAGCGTTCGTCCAGAAGCAGCAACCTCGTCGAGCCCCTCCACTTGCTACTGACAAATTCTTCTCCCAGCAAATTCCTCATACCAACACTATCTTCTTCTTCCTCCTCAACAACCTCAACCACGGCAAAACCGTTCTGCCCCACGGGCCTACCGTCTTCCACTTCCATCCCCTCCTTCCTCTTCTTCCTCTTCTTATTCCTGTTCGGCCGCGAAATCTTCGCGAGGTTGCGGAACTTCACGAATCCGCGCGAGTTGAACGTCCTTGCGAGTTTGTCGCGGTACAGAACGGGACTCAGAACGTCGCCATCTCCGTCGGCCTTGCCATGGATCCGGCGCTGCACCGAGACGAGAGTTCTTTCTTCTTCGTTTTCGAATTCGTGGTCACCGCTAATTGGCTGAGGTAAGAGAGGAGCGAGGGTAGGGTCGAGGTCATCGCCGGGGACGCGAGCGATGTTGCGGACTCGGGGCCAGTTGAGGAGGTGGCCGCGGAGTCGGCTTTCGAGGGCGGAGCATTCGGCGGAGGGGACACGGAGGGCGGCGAGGAGGAAGACGCGGGTGAAGGCTTCTTCCCGGAGGACGGCATCGTTTTGATTTTGCGATGATTGGGATTGGGATTGGGAGTGGGAGTGGGAGGGTATGGTACCTTTGCGGAGGGAGGGTCCGTAGGAGAGAGGGGTTGTGGAGAAATGTGGGATGAAGAAAGTTGTTGTAAGGGTATGAGCAAGGGAGGGTTTGAATGTGTTAGGGAACAAGAATTTTGAGGGAAGGGGAATGAAACGGGGCTTTAGGAATACGTTGGTCATGGTCATGCCAACCATCCCCTCTCAACTCAAACAAGGAGAAGATTTAATATACACTGCGACTTCATACTCATCATATACATTGCACTTTAAGACTTAAGCACACCACCGTACTCAGCCAAAAATTTATATTCATCTTATCAGAGATTGCAAAATATAGACTAAATCTAAAACCTATGTAATATGTCAAAAATAAATAAAATGACAACCTAAACCAAAACTTGGAAGGACTCAATCTATATGAAATTAAGATATATAAAACATTTAGTGAGCAACATAAAAGCATTACCTCACAAATAACAATATTGTTAGGAAAATATACACTTAAAAAACAAAACTAGATAATATATATATATATATATATATATATATATATATATATAATATATCTTTTAATATTTTTTAAATCAAAGTAATTTATTTAAAAATACAAATATAATTTAAGGATACAAACAATTCAAAAGTTATTCTTCACTTAAAGTTGTTAAACATGAAACTTGAAAAATCAGTTCACACTTGATATAATGAATATATATGACACCTTCTTTAAATGTTCATTGTTGAAGAATCTGTTTACCTAAAATGTTACTAGAAAAAATCTATTGAACAAGAATACATAACAAGAAAAAAAATATATTCAAGGAACTTTACTATCATCTTCCTAAGGCTGACCATGAACTATTGTGCCTAAATAAAAAACTGGCAGTTTCTTCCTTGATCCTCGTGTTTTTTTTTTTTTTACATTTACTTTCATTTCATAGTAGATGTGAAAATATGCAAATACTCTTACCTTGTCATGGGATAAAGAATTTTAAAATTTCCAAAAAATTGAAATATACAATATTTCAATTATTTATAATTAAATTCTTTTTATTTTCTAAATAATATGTTTGAATGGAGTAATTGAAATATTTTAAATTTCAAACTTTTGGTTTGGATAAAATAAATTAGTTTCTCATTTTAAGATAAAATTTTATTTTAAAAGTATTGTTTCTGACCTTTGTATTGGACATATTTGACTCAACCTTTGATCCAAGTCAACTCGTTTAAACCCTCGACCTTGGTTGATTATTGTCATCCTACATCCTGGATTGAATCGACTAAACCTTTAGTATTGAAGGTTAAGTTAAGTTTGTTTGAGTCAAAGGGTCAAGCCAAGTTGACTATGGCAAAGGTCAAGTTAAGTCGATTTAGACTAAAAGTCTAGTCGAATCAGCCATGACCAATGGTCGAGACTAGTCGATTCTAGCAAGAGGTTGAGACTAGTCAGCCCTAATCAAAGGTTAAGAAGAGTCGTTTCTAGCCATAGATAGAAACAATTTGGTATTAGTTGAAGGTCGAGTCGAGTAGGCCCAAGCTAGAGGTTTAGCAAAGTAGGTATGGGGCGAAAGTAAAGTTAAGTCACTTCGGTCGAAGGTCCACCCCAAACGACCCGAATCCAAGGGTCGAGCTAAATTGGTCAAACTGAAGGTTGAGACGAGTCGCTCCTGATTATAGATAGAGAAGAGTCAATTTTGGATGAAGGTCAAGTCAAGTCGACCAGATTCATAGTTGAGAGAAGTCGAGATAACTGACCATAGCTAAAGGTTGATATGAGTCGACTTTTTGGACTTGTGGATTTTTTTTTTCATCGTGACCAATGAAGAATTCCACAACTTCTGGAATTTCATTTTTTTTCTTTTTTTAGTGAATTTAAAATTCTATTATTTTAGTTATTTGAAATACTTAAAATTCCTCAATTTCAATTTCCTTTTAATTTCCTCATCAAAACAAATCATTTTACTTCAAAAAATTTCAAAATAAATGGATTACTCTCTTAAATTTCCTCATACAAACACAACATTAATGAAAATTTAAATAAGTGTTATCTTTTCCTTCTTGCATTGTTCTTATTCCTAACTTCAGGACCACTCTTTAATCCTATCACATTGCTTGTGTCCAACTTGCTTTTTTGAATCGGGAATTTAGTAGAATTGCATTCATTTTGCTATCGTGTTTGGTGAGGTAAACACCATTAGACATTTGAGTTTCAAATAGTGTTTGTTAGTTTTCATCATATATTATATTTATCGTTAAAATTTGAATTATGCCTTCAAGAAGATATATTTGAATTTGAAAATATATTCCAAAATGTATATTTCAGAGTGTATAGATTCTTTTACTTTCTGAAATACATAATTCGAAATTAAAAAAAAATCATTATGGATTATGCATTCGGTAACATTTTAAAACAAATTGAAATGACAAAATTCCTCTTGAAAAATAAACAAGTTAGATGATGAATCGCATGACAACTTATTTGAAAAACTCAATCTCGTCAACACAACATGAATTTCACTAAGTGGTATAATCCTCAAATCACATATTGCTTTCACAAGTACATGGTAAATCATAAGTACGTTTTAGGGTGCAACCACAACGTTCTCTATCAAAACCCACATCTAACTTGATCAAACTCTTCAATAATGTGCACCGAAGCATATTTAGATACAAAGTCCACTATTTATTTTATACATACTTAAATTGAAAGTCTGCTCCCCAACATGTATACTTTGTCGAAAGGATGTCCTGATTTTATTATGTTGCGATCTTATGACATTGTTTACAGCATCTTAACACATGCACGAGTCTATCATACTAATTTGCAAAGTTTAAATTTTAGTGGGTGTAAGACCCTAGGAAATTGTGATAATTAGGAAATAATGTGGTTATGAGACTTGGACATTATTGTTTGATAATTGGTGTTTGATGGTTAATTGTTTTCAAAAATTATAATTATTATGTTTTATTATTTAATGTTATTATTGGTTAAGTGGAACATATGATTGGTATATTGTTATTTGAATGATTTGGGTGGTGTGTATTTACCAATATGATGTGTTGGATTAATGATAGGAGAGTGATTTAGGATTGAATAGGTGTGGGCCAAATTTTAGAAAGAAAGAGAGTTAAGGTAAATTTTTATTTTTAATTGTATTTTGGATCCAAGGACAAAAGAGTCATTTTAACCTCATTAAATGGTGCAAAAGTTAAAATATGGGGGTTCAGAAAGGAAAAGAATAAAAATAAAAATCAGAAACAAAATAGAAAGATTATTTGAATCTTTGAAATATTTGGTGGTTGTTGATATTTTAAATGATAAATAAGATAAAATAAGAGAGGAAATCTTGGTGGTTTTATAGAATAAGTGAGAGATATTATTTTAATTAAAAAGATAGAGATAGAATAGAAGAAGATAAAAAGGAGAAGAGTAAAAGGGGGCTACATTTTACTACTCTAAAATCAAAAACGAAAATTAGAGAGTTAAGGGAGAGAAAAGACGTTTTCTAAGAGAGAAGAGGAAGAGCTACAGAAAACTCTAGTACAAGGAAGGACTTGTTGTATTTTTGAAGTTAGATAAAGCCTTAGGATTGGCCAAGGTATGAGAAGCTTACCTTTGTTTATTAATTATTGTATGACATATGTGTTCTTAGTTATTTTGATTAATAATCCTTGTTGATATATGTTTATATGATTATGATTGTATATTGCTCTTGTTGGGAAAGGGTTTATGTATGCATAGGCATAGGGTTTATGTAATATATGTGTTGGGTTTTCCCTATGAATGTATGTATGGTTTTCCCTATGAGGCTTGAGGGTTTCCATGCAAATGTATGAGTAAGGGTGTGGTAATAATTATATGCATTATAATTGTATTGTTTGGATTATAATATGTATAATGATTGAATTTGGATGAATCAAGTGTTGTATGTATTTGTTTGAGTATGTTTACAAGGGTATGTGATGCTTGAATGCATGAATGATGTTTTGGAGGAGTTTCCTCGTGATTTAGGGTTGTTGTATGTGTGTTTGTAGACTTGAATTATGTTCAAGATGTGTTTCCCAACGCGTTCCACTGCTTCTTAGGCCTGAACCACGTCCATCTGTCATCAAATACGTTAATTTTCACCAAAATTCACTGTGATAATCGATTATCACTTTTGATAATCGATTATCTCAGTGAAAATCACCCAAAAACATTATGCAAGAAGGGATAATCAATTATTCACGCAACTAGACTCAATATCGACATGCAATAATCGATTATCACTAGTGATAATCGATTATCTACAAAATAAAACACATCCTGGACATAAAATTTCCTCCAAATCACGCATATATTTCTCATACTTGCCACTCTTTTCATAACCTAACAAAATACATGTCTTCCTTCCCTGTTATTCATTAACTTTGTCAAACTTCAATATCACAATAAAAAAATCAAGTTCAAATGTCACTTAACATACCTACTTAAGTGAGTCATTTTGTGTACCAAATACCTATACAAATATATCATAACATAATTACATCACGTATCAAATTTATTACACAAATCAACAAAATTATATATACCTTATATATTATAAAAGGCCTAACACAATATCCTCCAACAAATACATATACATTGACACATACTTCATTATTTTGAACTCTTCCATATTCGATAACTTATTTACTTCATCGAAAATTTTGATTCAGTATTGAAGTTTCATCTATAAATTCAACAATACATCACTTTACACAAAAAAGAAATAAAATGTTTAAAATTTAAAAAAAAACAAAATTTGTATTTTGAAATGCATGGGTTGATATTTGTAAATATTTCTCTCTAATCATATTTTTTTTCCTGCAAATTAACATAGGTGACACATGGAAAAGAAAGAAAGAAGGACAAATGAAAAATAATTGATAAAGTTAAAATTATTTTTTAAAAATAATAAAAGAAAAACAAATAATAAAGTTTAAAATTTAATATTTTAGATGTCTTTCTACTTTATTTCTCTAAATTATGAGAAGTTCTCTTTTTTTATACCAAGAAATATTATAATACAATCTTTGAATGAAATTACACAGAGAAAAGAAATTAAACTAATAATATACACAAATTATTCTTAGTCTTTAGTTTTTAATTTTTTTCTTTCACCTGCATATTTTTTTTTCTTTTGTAATTGTTTAAAATTCTTTCAGATCTTTAAGATATTTTTCCTTAGATCATAACTTTTGTACAATTATATTCAAATTATGTAATATTCAAATTATGTATGTTTATAAAAAAAATTTGTTTCACATTTGAATATTTTTATTTGGGAAATGATAGTTTGACACAGTATGAGTGACAAATTTTTGACACCCATGACGTGTCAGTTTTTCGTTGGTTGAGCAATTTAAAAAAAAAAAAAATTTTACTGACGTGGAAATTGGAAGCAAAGAGAAGGAAAGGGTTTTCCATTTGAATTTCATTTTCAGAAACGTAGAGAGAGAAGGCGAACAAAAGCTCCGAACGCGCGAAAGCCCACTTCCCGACTCCACCGTGTTTCCCCGTTCGACGGCCACCGGAGGTCCACCGCCGATCATCTTCCGCTCGCCGCTCGCGTCTCTTCCCACCGATCAACTTCGCTGGCACCGTGACCGTCGCTTTCTCTTCCCGCCGTCCTAGTCGTCCCGTTTCCACCGTTCTGTCGCCGTTGAACGGCGACCGGAAGACCACCGTCAGTCGCCGTTGAACCGCAACCCGAGGACCACCGGAACATCGCCGTTACTCACCGTTCAACAGCCACCGGAAGACCGCCGCCGCCGTCACTCACCGTTTAACCGCCACCGGAAGACCACCACCGGAGCACGTTCAGGCAGAGTTCCAGTGTCATACCGTGCCTTCTCCTTCCCGCCGGCTTGGGTTGGTTCTCATTCCGCCGTCTTACCGTGCCTTTCGCTAGGTAGGTATAATTTCGATTTTTAATTTTAATTGGGAAGGGAAAATTGAAATGGCATGCTACCTTGACTGTGTTTATGATGTGTGTTATGGAATGCTACGATTCTGCCCTATTGGAATTCAATATGTGCGAAAATAGTATTGGAATGGAATATGTGCGAAATTGTTCTCAATTTCTGGCAACATTAAACTGTTATGGCCTTTTTCCAGTTTTTCCATGATTGCTTTAGTTCAGTTGTTACTCTGCCATCATGGACTGTTTGGTTGTAATGGCTTGTATTATTATAATTTTTTTGTTTCCAATCTAGAATCTCCATGTATCAAATTTGAACGCAATGTTGATGTTGGTGTCGGCACCGGCACATGGAAGAAGTACATATGCCACCCTGCAAAGGATACACCCATGATAATTATTAGCTCAAGAGCACATTAGTGGTATTTTAAAAGCCATTGAAATGTATGGATGACAAACCTGCTGAGATAACCGGTGTGATGCAGGCTGAGAGATAACATTATATGATGCATGTAACATATATATGTTTAAACTTGGCTGGAATTAAATTTATGGCATATTGTTCATAATATATTTGTTCACCTTTTTTGGTGTAGTGTAATGGAGGAAGTTGGTGAAAAGACTGAATGTTCTGATACCAGGAAGAAGGTATGTGTGGTTGTATTACATTTGCATACATCTGTCGTTGTTATGTATTTGAATAAATCCCATGTTTTTGTTTGCAGTTAGTTTTTAAACACTCATGCAAGACACAATTGGTTGGTGCTTTGAACGAAAGACTGAATCCTGAACAAAAGGCTTTTATTGAGAAGACTATTTTTTCCTGGTTTTTGTTGTTGCCCAATTCTATTAAGATAGGTAGGAATGTGTTGGGTGATTTATGTGATAGGTGGGTTGATAACATGGGAGGGTTTTATTTTGGCCACAAAATTATAGAATTTTCTGAACTTGATGTTTGTTTGTCTTTAGGGTTGCCTATTGTAGGTGAAGCTATTGATTTAAAAAATGTTGGTCATCAAAGTGTTTGTAGGGAGTACTTTCCTAATGGGAATGTAGATGTTAAGATGGTGTATGACTTTTTGTTAGAGGAAAATCATAATTTTCCATTAGAACACTTTTGTAGCTTATATTTATTGGTTGGGATAAGTGAGTTTTTGTTTCCCAATCGTAGTGGAGTAGTCTTTCCAATTATTTTTGACCTTGTTTCTGATTTGGGCTGTGTGGGTAAATACAAGTGGGGTAGTTTAGTTTATGAGTACTTTATAGAAAGTTTGTCTAATGCTTCTACAACAATGAAGAACGAAAGAAGCAGAAGCCATTTTCATGTTTCTGGATGTGCATACCTTTTGCAGGTATATGTTATGTGTGTAATCATTAATGAAATAGACTGATATGTTAAGGTTTGTGATGACTTATTATGTCAATGTTGTTCTATTTACCCTTTTCAGGTTTGGTTTTGTCATCATTTTGTGACATCCAAGTCAATGTACAGTACAAGGATATCAAAGTTTCCAAGGTTGTTGAATTGGATTGATATCAATATCGGTGACAAGTTCATAAAAAATGCTTTGAATAAGGAATCGGTGAGTACTTTGTGATTTAAGCAATATGTTGGTTTAATGTTTATTATATTTTGTGATTGATATAAAGAAAATTGTTAACTTATTCAGGTTGTTATTGATGTTGGGATTTCGAAAGAAGAGCTTTCTTATGCTATAGTCAAAGAAGCTGTTGAAAAATATCATGTGCCAGTCAACCACCAAAATAGAGTAGATAAGGAAAAATTAACTCGCATTATAGAAGAACAAACGCGTGTTATTGGTGACATGCAAAGTAGTATTGCTCATTTCAAGAGTATTTTAGTGGAAGACAAAAATGATGATAACGTTGAAGACTTTGATGATAAGCCGTTTACTGCAAGTGAAGATCCAATTCAAAGCACACCGTTTCAACATCACGAACAAACCCCGGGGTGTGAAGGTCAGGATGAAGTAAAGCCAAGCACAATGTACGATAGAATGAAGGCGGCACCCCGAAGAAGGATGAAGAGTAGGGCGAATAAAACTCCATTTACAGCAGAGGGTAGAAGAAAAAAATGAGTAGTTCATTATGTTGTAGTTAAACTTTTATGTTAACAACCTTAGAAATATGTTGCAGAACTACATGGTGTTGATGTACAAACTTCATTATGTTGTATGCTAAGATGTTGATGTACAAACTTCATTATGTTGTATGCAAGTGCTTTATTTACATTGATTTCTGCATAAAAAAGTGTTTGGCAGGTTTGTGAATTTTGTTTGGCAATGATCTTCAAATTTGCCTATTATGTTATAATTTCTGTTTAATTTATTGAACTTATTGGATAAGTTTGGCAATGACCTTCAAATTTGCCTAGTATATAGATGTACATGCCTAAGGGAGATTTATTGTTAGCACTCAATGTGTAGTATCAGACCTTGGAAAAACAGTGGGCAGGAATTAGGCTGAGTTATTGGACGTAGAGGGCATTTTTCATTCTGCAAGTTGCTTTTTTTAAACTTCAGGGTGCTGGAAAAACAGTGGGAGCAATGGCCCAGTAAGTAGGTAGTTTAGTTAGACTTTTGGGACGCAGAGGGCAACTTGCAATGGAGCACTTGTTTTGAACTCCCGACCTAATTGTTAACGAATTATATGGAATGAAATTCATTAATTATCATTTAAAAAGACATTTATATCGAAGTCCATGTCCAAGAAAACATTGTGGTTTAAATTGATGGTGCTGGAAAAACAGTGGGAGCAATGGCCCAGTAAGTGGGTAGTTTAGTTAGACTTTTGGGACGCAGAGGGCAACTTGCAATGGAGCACTTGTTTTGAACTCCCCACCTAATTGTTAACGAATTATATGGAATGAAATTCATTAATTATCATTTAACAAGACATTTATATCGAAGTCCATGTCCAAGAAAACATTGTGGTTTAAATTGATGGTGCTGGAAAAACAGTGGGAGCAATGGCCCAGTAAGTGGGTAGTTTAGTTAGACTTTTGGGACGCAGAGGGCAACTTGCAATGGAGCACTTGTTTTGAACTCCCCACCTAATTGTTAACGAATTATATGGAATGAAATTCATTAATTATCATTTAACAAGACATTTATATCGAAGTCCATGTCCAAGAAAACATTGTGGTTTAAATTGATGGTGCTGGAAAAACAGTGGGAGCAATGGCCCAGTAAGTGGGTAGTTTAGTTAGACTTTTGGGACGCAGAGGGCAACTTGCAATGGAGCACTTGTTTTGAACTCCCCACCTAATTGTTAACGAATTATATGGAATGAAATTCATTAATTATCATTTAACAAGACATTTATATCGAAGTCCATGTCCAAGAAAACATTGTGGTTTAAATTGATGGTGCTGGAAAAACAGTGGGAGCAATGGCCCAGTAAGTGGGTAGTTTAGTTAGACTTTTGGGACGCAGAGGGCAACTTGCAATGGAGCACTTGTTTTGAACTCCCCACCTAATTGTTAACGAATTATATGGAATGAAATTCATTAATTATCATTTAACAAGACATTTATATCGAAGTCCATGTCCAAGAAAACATTGTGGTTTAAATTGATGGTGCTGGAAAAACAGTGGGAGCAATGGCCCAGTAAGTGGGTAGTTTAGTTAGACTTTTGGGACGCAGAGGGCATCTTTGATTGTGGCACTTATTTCGAAATGCATATTTTAAGTGAAAAATAATCCCTTGTAAATAGCACCTTAAAGAGATATTATGAAATAAAATTCCTGGACATTATGCAACAAAGATCGTACACAAATAATACTGCAAATTGTGCAAAAAATTTCGTACACGAATGTAAGACAATCATCATTGTAATGTTCAAATTGCTTTAGTAAGAAATGTTAACAATATGTTTCTTTCAAAACAATGTAATACTTGAACTATATATATTGCAAGACTGATTTGCGCACCACATTATCAGGATCAGAAACATATTTCTCCGTAATTTGTTGCAGTTCCTCCTAAAAACAAAAAAATGCACACAAAATTAATCATATGACCAAGTTCAATACAAGATATAAATAAGTAAATATTTCTATTGCATAGACTATTGTAATTGGGCATTGATTTCCCTTTGTATTGATTTCCCTTGTTATACAAAATTACATCTTAAATCAAACATGATATTACCTTCCGTATCATTCATGGCTATACAAAAATAATTAAAAATCAAACTTGATTTTAATGAAACAATGACGACATGAAGGGACATACCCTAATTTTGGTTAATTTCCAAAAGTCCATCACCTAAAGGTGTGTATAAGTGCATTGTGACAAGTCCTCATTATCATTATTGTAGTGTGCAGATGTCAATAAGGACATGAATCCCGATTGTGAAACTTGAGATTCAACTATCTGCTGACTTCCAAGGTCGTCAACATTATGGATGTCTGTATCATGACAAGTAGTTCTTTCCTGTAATAAAAGTATTAGTGAAGGATTTCATAACCATATAGTAATAGTAAAAGACATTAAATGACAGCTATGTGTACCACTCACACTATCATTCGTTGTATGTTTATTTTTAGCACGTTGGGAGTTTTTCTTTTTTGTTATTTTTTCAACCGTTGATTGCAATCTTTTTGTTCGTGGTCGCCCTTTGCGTTTCACAGAGACAGGACTGCGAACAATTAAGCCATCAACTTCACAAGCTGGTCGACCTTCTTGACTAGAAGGGGGATGTGCATGCATGTCAGATCCATCATCGTTGGACAACGTCAATGTGGCCGATGTTCTAACCCCTAAACTTCTCCCTATTGAGTTTAAATCACAAAGCAACTTCTTGGAAGCAGTCTCAGAATGACATGCCTCCTCTACGATGTCATAGAAACACTTACACAAAGTTTGGTACCTTTGCATCTTAGGTTCTTGAGTGTGGTTGTTGTAAGATGCTTTAATCAAAGTGTGTCTTCTACGTACATTTCTGCTCCACCGTCGTAAAACATATTTTGTTGGTACATTACGCACATCCTCCTGACCTAGGACCAATAAGCAATGTCGACACAAGATTCCTCTAAACTCAAGAAGTTGACAACTGCAATGAATGTTGGTTGTGAGAGGATCATAATCGACAACATAAAATTTTGATCCACATTGCCCCTCCCAGATAAACTCTTCTTTCACATTGTACGTAGTCGTACAACCCTGTTTAGACATATTCTTAATAAAACAATTCATCCTTGAGCGAAATTCCTTTTGAACTTCCATAAATTTGGCGTGTGTGTACTCCATTTGATATTGTCTTTCAATAAGAGATTGAGATCCACATGGTAGTGTGGAATTCAATGAGGCAAAATCAGCTTCAGTTTCTTTTTGGGCCTTTTGTCGTAGGGCATTTTCGTACTGAAGGACAAATTGTTGAAGTGTTGTGGTTGAATTTATAAATCCATCGAAGAAGGCATTCATGCCCTCACTTCTTTGGGTTGTTGACATTCCTGCCCAAAATTGATGTTTCATATAACACGGAACCTATCTCTCTCTTTCTTCAAACAATGAACTTAGCCATTCGTTCTTCTCTAACCCGTGGCATGTGATTAAATTTCCCCATCCTAACTTAAAGTCGTTCGGAGTTACTGACTCATACATAAGAGTCTTTAGTTGATTTTTTATGACTCCATAATTTTTGTACGATTGCAATTTTTCTGGTATTTTCTTCATTATGTGCCACAAACACCAACGATGACTTGTGTTTGGAAACACAACTTTTATGGCATTGGACATTGCCTTACATTGGTCTGTGACGATACCAATTGGAGGGTTGTTAGACATACATCTTAGCCAACATGTAAACAGCCATGTGAATGTTGATGTGTCCTCAGCGGAAATCAAAGCACAACCAAGTAATATCGAATGACCATGATGATTAACCCCAACGAATGGTGCAAACGGCATGTCATATTTGTTTGTTAGGTAGGTTGTGTCGAATGAGACGACCTCACCAAAATCTACACAAGCTGCACGACTGCGTGCATCAGCCCAAAACACACTACAAATGCGGTTTTGGTCATCCATTTCCATTTCAAAGAAGAATTCGTTGTTTAATTCTCTCATTGTTGAAAAGTATTTTAAAAGTGCCTGCCCATCTCCATCCTTACAAAAACTCCTTCGTTGGTGCCCAATATAATTTCTTGCATCACGTTGCATGAACTGTATGTTTTCATATCCACCAGCATCATTAACCAAAGATATGAAACTTTTGTTAATGCGCACACCAGCATCATCATTCATGCTAAGAGTGTGCTTCGCATGCATATTAAGTTTTCGATTACCACGAATAAGGTTTGAGTTCTTTGGACACATGTCATGGTTGTGTTCGGTTACAACTGTCCCTACATACCATATTCCTTCTTTAAGAGAAACTGTTATTCCAGCAGGGCATTCGTTTCTTTGGCTGGGCTGGGTTTTGAACTCTGGAGAAATGGAAGAAATGTACTTCCCTTGCCGAGAACACACTAATTTCATAAACGTGAATTCATTGTTGTTATTTTTTTTGAGCTCCTTATCCGAACAGCAAAACCACAACTGACGGCATAGTTTCTATAAAAACTTTTCACCTGTTCTATTGTATCGAAAGACATCTGCAATTTTGGAACATTATTGTCAATATTATCCATGTAATCACTGTTGACCTCAGAAGAAGGAACTGCTTCCAAGTCCACTGCTTCCATATTTTGTAACATGGACATGAAAATCGTAATATCCTACTGCATAATGTCATGTATATGTAAGTTACTGAATTTTTCATCTCTACATACAACAAAAATGTGAACGTTTTAATTTAATATTGTCATATATGAACACAATTGTTTAATCGACAAGTTTAATAAAAATCAGAAAACATCTTACTTGAACAATGAAAGAATTAAAATAAAATGACAAATAATTACAACATTTCTAAAACTATTTTATGACCATTTACTTATTTAAAAGAAATTTTTATTAATAAATTGCTCTATAAATTAACGTCTTCTAACTCACGGTCACTGAACCATTCACATTGAAATTGAATTAAACGTCAACTACAATAACTTAGTGTTGACTTATTTGACTTTATACTGAATTTTTTTCCACGTTTGTTATTGTCCGCAGTTTCAACTAATTTGTTTTTTATTTCAATTTTCTGCAAATGACGAAGTTTGGAAACATGGACGCATGGCAGGGACTTGATGTAGACCACATTGATCTTGAAGCTTTCTTACAAAGATGCAACTCTGATGAAACGTTGATTCCAGGACCTGCTGGAAATGTTCAAGCCGCAATGCTTAACAGGCAGACGGATGAACCCCAAAGTACGCAGGAGTTTGTTAACCAAATAACAAAGGCAACATATGATCGGGATTTTAAATCAAATCCCTGGATTTGGGCAAAAATGTTCATTAAGCACCATGGTTGGTTTTCAGTTTGCTTTTGAAATGTTTAAACTCCAATTAATAAAGGTCGTGAATAATAACACCACGTTTATTGTATGCAGGACTTGTAGAACATGGCAACATGGAGAACGTGACAAAGCTCGAATGCGGAAAGTCAATGGTTCGACTCCCATTTGTGGCATGCATTGTTAAAGAGTGTAACCCAAATGGATTGGGTGACATGAAAATATCTGTTAAGGTACAACTTTACTCCATCATATAATCCATAACATTTTCACCTCTAAACTTTTCCATTTTCAATATGGCCAGGACCCTAGTGCGACAGTGTCTGCTTCTTTGCACAAAAAAGTCCTTTTGCATCCCGAGTTTGGTCCGGATATAGGAGTTGGTGCTGTGTTGTTATTGCAAAGTGTAAAAAAAATTTTAATTTTAATTATAAAAATGTTACCCACACTGGATGACCTTAATGTATACCTTCATTAATATGTTATTCATGTTTGTCTCCATAGGTTGTTACATTCAGTTCTTTTCGAAGAACTTACTATTTGAACATAACTGTCCGCAATATGGTAAAGGTAATAGGTTTCAAAGCAATCACCAACTTCATCTTATCGTGTTTAACTTACGTCCGACGTTAACAGGAAATCAGTGTACACCAATATGCAGGTCTTCAAAGCAGACATTGAACCTCCAACTGACCACCTAGTGAGGGCTTTCTCCAAACCTCACGTTGCATGCGATCCATGTGACCATTCCAACAAGGACAACAAAGATGTTGGTCCATCCGAAAAGCCAACTACTTCTGCCTTCAACAATGCAACCACAACCCCGAAGGAAGATTAATGACGGGTTGAACAAAATGCTTATTTACTTATTTATTAGCTTCATTAGTTACCATTATTAGTATTAATATTTAATCATGTATTTAAATTCCTATTTTGAATATCAGTGCTATGTTTCTTTATTGAGCAAACCATTCCATATAGCTTCATTACGTCTCTCATGGTATTGCACTAAATTGTTGCACCAAAAACAATGAATTAATGGTGGTGACTTACTTTATAATTTTGGGTGGATGATACTGCCAACCAAACAACATTAATTACATAATAAAGTTATATACTTTATTGGTGGACCACAACCATAAAATTTAAGTCCATCTAGTGCCATTCTTCACTATAAAATAGTTGTTTGTGTAATACACAGTACAAAGTTATAGTCATTGCTTTTAAACATCGACGAATGGATCCATGGGAGCAACTTTTTCTCAACGACACTGAAGTAAAAGCATGTTTAGATCGATGGAATGCAATGGAAAAAATAGAGGAACAAAATACGTGCTCCACCAAAATCTTCGTTACAGCAAAGCCAGTGGTAGACAACAAAAAAATCCAGGAAATACTTCACAAACTTGTTCGCCCTTCGAACAAAGTTGCTTTGAAGGATATTGACGTCAAAGAATTTTCAAAAGACAACGACACGAAGTAATGTTTTTTTTTTGTTCATCAGGTATTGTGCAACACCTCCTATTACAATTTTCTTTTCTTTAGTCCATTAATATATTTATGTAATTTGTTATCCTATATTTTACTTTCTTATTATATACAAGGAAAAATATTTGTTAAAAATTATTTTGCTGGAACGAAAGTGGTAGCAAGGGCATTATAAGTGGGTAGTTTAGGATAAGTTTCTGCACTAAGAGCGCAACTACCAATCTTTCATTTGTTTTGAAATCCAAACTTCCTTGTAAACGAAATATAATGATTAAAAATCACAAAGTATCATTCAATAACACATTTATATCCAATTGTATGCAGAGGCAACTTTTTTTTGAAAAATTATTTTGCTGGAAATAAAGTGGTAGCAAGGGCTGTATAAGTGGGTAGTTTAACATAAGTTTCTGCACGAAGAGGGCAACTACCAATCTTTCATTTGTTTTGAAATCCTAACTTCCTTGTAAGCGAAATATAATGATTAAAATTCACAAAGTATCATTCAATAACAAATTTATATCCAATTGTATGCAGAGGCAACGTTTTTTTGAAAAATTATTTTGCTGGAAATAAAGTGGTAGCAAGGGCTTTATAAGTGGGTAGTTTAACATAAGTTTCTGCACGAAGAGGGCAACTACCAATCTTTCATTTGTTTTGAAATCCTAACTTCCTTGTAATCGAAATATAATGATTAAAATTCACAGAGTATCATTCAATAACAAATTTATATCCAATTGTATACAGAGGCAACTTTTTTTTGACAAATTATTTTGCTGGAAATAAAGTGGTAGCAAGGGCGTTATAAGTGGGTAGTTTAACATAAGTTTCTGCACGAAGAGGGCAACTACCAATCTTTCATTTGTTTTGAAATCCTAACTTCCTTGTAAGCGAAATATAATGATTAAAATTCACAAAGTATCATTCAATAACAAATTTATATCCAATTGTATGCAGAGGCAACGTTTTTTTGAAAAATTATTTTCCTGGAAATAATGTGGTAGCAAGGGCGTTATAAGTGGGTAGTTTAACATAAGTTTCTGCACGAAGAGGGCAACTACCAATCTTTCATTTGTTTTGAAATCCTAACTTCCTTGTAATCGAAATATAATGATTAAAATTCACAGAGTATCATTCAATAACAAATTTATATCCAATTGTATGCAGAGGCAACGTTTTTTTGAAAAATTATTTTGCTGGAAATAAAGTGGTAGCAAGGGCGTTATAAGTGGGTAGTTTAACATAAGTTTCTGCACGAAGAGGGCAACTACCAATCTTTCATTTGTTTTGAAATCCTAACTTCCTTGTAATCGAAATATAATGATTAAAATTCACAAAGTATCATTCAATAACAAATTTATATCCAATTGTATGCACAGACAACATTTTTTTTAAAATTATTTTGCTGGAAATAAAGTGGTAGCAAGGGCGTTATAAGTGGGTAGTTTAACATAAGTTTCTGCACGAAGAGGGCAACTACCAATCTTTCATTTGTTTTGAAATCCTAACTTCCTTGTAAGCGAAATATAATGATTAAAATTCACAAAGTATCATTCAATAACAAATTTATATCCAATTGTATGCAGAGGCAACGTTTTTTTGAAAAATTATTTTGCTGGAAATAAAGTGGTAGCAAGGGCGTTATAAGTGGGTAGTTTAACATAAGTTTCTGCACGAAGAGGGCAACTACCAATCTTTCATTTGTTTTGAAATCCTAACTTCCTTGTAATCGAAATATAATGATTAAAATTCACAGAGTATCATTCAATAACAAATTTATATCCAATTGTATGCAGAGGCAACTTTTTTTTGAAAAATTATTTTGCTGGAAATAAAGTGGTAGCAAGGGCGTTATAAGTGGGTAGTTTAACATAAGTTTCTGCACGAAGAGGGCAACTACCAATCTTTCATTTGTTTTGAAATCCTAACTTCCTTGTAATCGAAATATAATGATTAAAATTCACAAAGTATCATTCAATAACAAATTTATATCCAATTGTATGCAGAGGCAACGTTTTTTTGAAAAATTATTTTGCTGGAAATAAAGTGGTAGCAAGGGCGTTATAAGTGGGTAGTTTAACATAAGTTTCTGCACGAAGAGGGCAACTACCAATCTTTCATTTGTTTTGAAATCCTAACTTCCTTGTAATCGAAATATAATGATTAAAATTCACAGAGTATCATTCAATAACAAATTTATATCCAATTGTATGCACAGACAACGTTTTTTTTTAAATTATTTTGCTGGAAATAAAGTGGTAGCAAGGGCGTTATAAGTGGGTAGTTTAACATAAGTTTCTGCACAAAGATGTCATGTTTGAATGTGGCACTTCATTTTGAAATGCATATTTGCCGTGATAAAATAATACCCTGTAATTACCCCGTTAAACAAATAATATGAAATACAAATCCTGGACATTGCGCAACAAAGATAGTACACAAATAATGCTCAAAGTTGAATTCAACCATGTCAAAATGCTTACGACATTTAAGACAGTAATCATTGTTATGTTGAAATTACATTACTACTAAATGTTAACGATACATCTCTTTCATCAAGTCTAATAAATTAAACGTAAAAATCGCAGGACTTCATTTCGCCGCACATTGTCAGGATCCAATATCCAATCAGAAACGTACTTCTCCCTAATCTCTTGCAGTTCCTCCTGCAAATACAAAAATGTAAATCATTTTCCTTTAAATAATAATTGAATATAAATTATAAAGAACTAATAATTTACGTAACTTACACTAGTGTAATTGGGCATTGTGTTGCCTTCAAATCTCTCCACACCGTCCCACAACTCCATGAATTTCAAAACATATACTCCACAATCATATCTATAGTAAACAAAGTCCAGTATTAAAAACATCAAATTGTAGTTCTTTGAAAGTAACAAATATTATAATTAAAGTCAAGAACATTTAATACTTACGAGTTTGGTTGTATTGGAGTATGCACGTGTTGGACAAATAAGGACGGTTTGTTTCCTTCATAACGATTGAACAAATGCCCAAAAAATATTTCAAGATTATGGGCCTGCAAAACAACAAACTTAACTTTAAATTGAAAAACAAATAAACGTTTTAGGAATAAATAGTACAAATCAATTACAACAGTTACCATAACAGTGTCAATCCTTTTTCGCTCTTTCCTATTGTGGCCAACTGAGTCCAATGCAAACATTTCCATCGTCGGAATCTTCACGGCGTAGCACCACCAATGGCCGTCATGGATTATAGGGACAAACAACTAAAAACAAACAATTACGTCAAAACTTGTTCAACAGATAATCACTCATAAGTGCAACTTCATTGTATGACATTTAAGAAAACTAACAAATTCAGCATTAACAATGTCATCAAACCCAATGATATTGGGTTGGAAGAAGTTGACGTAGTCATTCAACGTCCAAACTTTACGATGCATCTTTCTCTTTTTTGAGTCTTCTACAACTTGGCACTGCAAGAAAAACAATTATTTAACTTTGATATGTAATCTATATACAATAATTACAACATGAAAAGGAGGAAGATTTCAACCAACCGCATATAAAGGACTAAAACATATCCTTTTTCACTACTCCTGTGGACCTCTTTTCAAAGTACATGAATACACTTGTTGCAAACAGCATCCCCTACAAAAAATTAAATTCATAATTATACATCAGTTATAAAACATTCATAAAAATAAAGTATTCAAAATTTAACCACAACAAATCTCATTTTTACCATGTTGTCCACTTTGCTCTGAGGTCCTAAGAAGTAACACTCGCGGGTCCCAAACACTTGACCGCAGATCTCAGACACAACCCTTCCAACAGACATGGAAAATGTAATCATGTCTCAGGATCTAACTCAAATAAATTAAACAAATTTATAACAACCATTAAAAGACATTACCACCAAGGAGCCCTAAACGGAGTAACCAAGCTGTACAAATATTTGGGATTGACTTCCAATAAAGGGACATCCTGATGAGGGTGCACTGCTGGAAGGACGGCTATAAGAGGTCCAACATCCTTAACATCGTCAACGTCCTCAACGTCCTCAACGTCTCAACGTCGTGAACGTCCTCAACACCCTGCACATCATCTTTGTCTTCATCCAAACAACCTTCCCCAACAAAAGATGGGCCAGCCTCATCTCCTACACAATCAACATCATCAACATCTGTTTCACCACCAACACCAGCAACATGTGTTTCACCACCAACATCGGCTTCACCACGAACATCACCAACATCTGCATCACAATGCACATCACCCTGAACATCACCACCAAAAACTGAACGTTGTTGTCTTTTATTCCTACCATCAGCAACCATAGCAGCCAAATCAGTTATGTCCTTATTCATTTCAATCATTCTGCTTTGGTTCTGTTGTACTTTCTGCATCAGTTCTTCCCAACTCAAACCACTTTCATGTGCACCATTTTCTGGTACTGGCCCTTCATCCAAATTTAGGGCTGCACGAATCATTGGGTTGTCATGGTCCTCCTCGCGCAACAACCACTGCCAACATATCTATGAACATCCAAATATAAATAATCAATCATAATCAATAAACAAAACCATGTAAAAGTCATCAATAATTATACACACACAAAAAATAATAACTTACATTGTTTTTCTTAAAAACTTCTTCTATTTTTTTGGACCTTAACTTAACCGCAGGCCAATTCATTATTCTTGGGAACACGATTTCATGTTCACCATCAATTAAGCCCAAACGTTCAACAGCCCAAAGCTACAAAAAAAAATAACTCAAAATTAAGAACAAATAAAATACAATTTCTTTAAAGAAAAGGTAAATTATTATTTAATTCTTACCTGTAACACTGCAGCATTCCCACTAATGCCTATAGAGTGCTTAATGTCACGCTGCCTTAGCATCATTGCCTCCTTTGATAAACTATTAATTAAATATGTATGGACAGCTTTTGCCCAATCATATTGGTTCAAACTATCAATGTTATCTAAAACTGTAAAAGGCATCTTACTAACTACCTTCGATTTCCTAGGAAAGTAAAAAAATATAAAACAAACTAATATATACAATCGACATACGCAATCCACATCAGAGTCATCATTTTCTAGTAAGAATTTTATCCTATTTACAACGTCTTTGGGAGTAAATGAGTTTCTTTCAAATTGTTGACAAACAACACCGACAACATTATCATCAAAATTAACATGTAATCCCCCAACACCTAGACCTAGATCCATCGCTTCACCATTTCATACAACAATGGAGTGCATAAGTCTATCGGCTTGTCCATATCGACACACCACTTGAATGGTGTTTGTCGAATTCGAATCCGGTCAACTTCTCTGAGTTTTGAATTAATTTCCAGAATGACTTTGGTATCACACCATGACCACAATCGAAGCTGCATAGTATTTGCAACAAATACAATCAATAACCTACACTATTGAAACCAACAATTACATTTACAATGCAACAGGTTTACTTACATTGGTACCACCTTTTGCTTTAGTGAAATCCATCACTGTTAAATGTAGGCACCTAAAATGATCATACCAAAATAAAGGATTCAAACTGATAAAAGGGAACAATAACACATAATGTATCTACAAGTTATCATTCCCAATTGTTATTTCCAAAAGCAAAACTATATATACTTCTTCCATGTGCCGGTGCCGACACCAACATCAACATTGCTTTCAAATTTGATACATGGAGATTCTAGATTGGAAACAAAAAATTTATAATAATACAAGCCATTACAACCAAACAGTCCATGATGGCAGAGTAACAACTGAACTAAAGCAATGATGGCAAAACTGGAAAAAGGCCATAACAGTTTAATGTTGCCAGAAATTGAGAACAATTTCGCACATATTCCATTCCAATACTATTTTCGCACATATTGAATTCCAATAGGGCAGAATCGTAGCATTCCATAACACACATCATAAACACAGTCAAGGTAGCATGCCATTTCAATTTTCCCTTCCCAATTAAAATTAAAAATCGAAATTATACCTACCTCGCGAAAGGCACGGTAAGACGGCGGAATGAGAACCAACCCAAGCCGGCGGGAAGGAGAAGGCACGGTATGACACTAGAACTCTGCCTGAACGTGCTCCGGTGGTGGTCTTCCGGTGGCGGTTGAACGGTGAGTGACGGCGGCGGCGGTCTTCCGGTGGCTGTTGAACGGTGAGTAACAGCGGTGTTCCGGTGGTCCTCGGGTTGCAGTTCAACGGCGACTGACGGTGGTCTTCCGGTCGCCGTTCAACGGCGACAGAACGGTGGAAACGGGACGACTGGGACGGCGGGAAGAGAAAGCGACGGTCACGGTGCCAGCGAAGTTGATCGGTGGGAAGAGACGCGAGCGGCGAGCGGAAGATGATCGGCGGTGGACCTCTGGTGGCCGTCGAACGGGGAAACACGGTGGAGTCGGGAAGTGGGCTTTCGCGCGTTCGAAGCTTTCGTTCGCCTTCTCTCTCTACGTTTCTGAAAATGAAATTCAAATGGAAAACCCTTTCCTTCTCCTTGCTTCCAATTTCCACGTCAGTAAAATTTTTTTTTTTTTAAAATTGCTTAACCAACGAAAAACTGACACGTCATGGGTGTCAAAAATTTGTCACTCATACGGTGTCAAACTATCATTTCCCTTTTTATTTATTGTTTACTTTTTTATATGACAATGTTTAACTCTCAATTTAAATGTTTAATAACATAAAATCTTCATTTACTGCGTAATATAAAAAAACTTATCTTTTTTATTGTCTTATTATTAATTTTTGTTTCATTCAAATAACTTTTTTGTTTTTCTAAAACAATTTTCATTATTTCTCGATAATTCGACTAATTTGATATTTGAAAAGTTTTCTTAGATCTCTAATAGTTTTTTATGTTATCATAACTGTAGAAAAGGATTGGCCAAGTTTCTCAACCAAGAGGGGGTGAATTAGTTTCCCTTGTAAAACAATTTCTTTTAAAATCTTTTTGAAATATTTTGTTCTTTCTTGGAATGCAATAAATCAAAGAATGAAAAGCAATGCAAGAGTAAAGAGAAAGAGAGAATTCACACAACGATATATACTGGTTTAGCCCAAACTTGCTTACATGCAGTCTTCTTTCAGTCAACCTTAGATTGAAAGCAATCCACTACAATAATCGAGTTCTACAAGCAAGATACAGAGACAACCTTCTCAATGTATTCTCCTCACAACTCCAAATCACTTATAGTAAACACACCTAGAAAGAACAATCCTCTTTCTGTACACCCTTAGAGATACCCCACTCTAAGTCACAAGAACTCCTTTGAGTCCTTCTTCCTGACCAGCAGCAACAGGGAACCACAATCACTTGACTGTAAAACAAAAACTGATTTGGTACAGTACACCTTGAATGTGAAGAAATTGATGAGCCAATGTAAGCTCTTCAATTCTCCAAAGAATCTTGATGAAATCTCCAAATGTGTGAGTTCTTAATTCTTGAAGGCAGTCAGATGCTCCTGTAATAAATCTCAACAAACAATGTCAGATATGAAAGTTATGAATCATTAAAGTTGTTAAAAACAAATATCAATGCATCTATCTATATAAATATTAGTATAGACGCATTTTAATTTATTAGCTAACTAATGTAATCGGTTAGACAATTCTTTCTACTATACTAGATTTACATTTCAGCATTTAACAGATTAAGTGGAGCACATAATTGATTAAGCAATTAATGCAAGTCATAGTATTTAAAAATATGACCATTATGACAGTTATGACTTAACAAGAAACAAGTTTTCAATCAATACGCATTTTAACTAATTAGAGAAATAGCATAATCAGTTAAGTTTCATACTTAAGAAAATTATGAAAACATTTTCATTCAAAACAGATTACTGCACTCAGTAAACATATGCAGGCTTAACCACGAGTTTTAATCGATTAGACCCATAATCTAATCGATTAATACTTGTTGTTTTGCTACAGTTCAACATATACTGATATCTGATGAAATTAATAGATTATATAAGCAGTGTAAACGTTTTATTCATACATATATGTAATATGCAAAGTGTTTCAATCAAACATACATATTCACACAGTGAACATACACCACAAATAGTTCAAGCACATACATGAATATGATCAACCAACATTTTGCCAATTGGATGTGCAAGAAACTTATAAAACATTTCAGTTGTCATCATCAAAAACACAATATGAGATGTGGGTTCAGCTATATGGCTCCCTCTATCAACAATATCTCCCTTTTTTGATGTGCACAATATGAATTTAGAGAAACATCAAAATAAATTCTCACAAACCGTATGTAGAATGTGATGCTCCCCCTGTCATAAGGCATTAATGTATTGAGAAAATATGAGATTTATACTTGATCACGTCAAAGCTCAAATGAAATCAGATGAACACAGTAAAATAGTATAAAGTATCAGAGTGTATACTGAGTTCAACAGATTGTGTAATGATGCATGATGTGCTATTTGCAAAATACTCAAAATGATTATGCAATAGATAATTAAGCATAGAGTATGATTGCAGTAATAGTTCATGATACCATTTTAAACAGCAACATAATGAATATATCAGAGTAAAATGATTCTGGAACATCTTAGTGCAAAGTTCAAACATGAAGCATATGAAATGACTCTTGAAACAGTTTTGAATCATTATGCAACATTTTGATGCTAAACATGTATAGAATAAAATTATGAACATGTTAAGTAGTTATATCAACAGATATAAACATACAAACCATTGAAACGATTTTTAATCGATTATGATCACAGTCTAACTGATTAAAATCCTACTAAGCAAATGCTAAGCGATTGTAGATCTTTTGTAATCGGTTACATTTCGCGAATGTGTTCAATAACACATATAAGATCATTTCAACTTTTAAAAACAATATCAAATCTGCATAACACAGCTTTTCTCCACAGAGTTGAGTGTTAGTTCAGAAATATTCAACAGTTGTGATGCAATAGAAAAATCACATGATAAAGTATGAATATGCAACAATGTATGACAATGATATAGTGCATTCATATAGTTCAGATACATCCATTCTCACATATTTCATCCAATCATTCAATCAAAAAGTATTTATCAACTAAGCACAGGAAAGGAATTCAAACATAATTTTCATTTAACCGTTAAAGCTCAAAATGAAAACGAAGTTCAGAATATAAAGCCTTATGGCTGAAATTTACATTAATCCAAAAACAAGAAAACAAAATTAGAATCAATATAGGACCTAATATAGACTCTATTTCCTAATCTGAGTCTGAGATTTCCATAGAATCCTCTTTTGTTTGGTCTTCCTCATCATTTGTACCACCCTCCGAGGATCTTTCAAAAACATTGTTTTCCAATGCTTCATTTAATTTTCTGTGAATTCTGGTCACCGATTTTTCAATTTTTGAGAGCTTTGCTAAATGTCTTTGGAAGTGATCTACAACAAATTTTTCAAACTCAGTTTTTGGCTTGAAGCTAAATGGAGTTTCATCGACACTTGAAGGTATAATTTCTTCCATTATAGGCATACGCTCATCCTTGAATACCCAACCATCTTCATTTTTCTTTAAACCTATATGATGTAGCGTTTGGTTTCCATATTTCATTCACCTTGTTGCACTTTATTTTAACTTCACCAGTGATATCAATGTGATAATGCCTTAACACATTGCTTATGAATACACCATAAGGCAGCCAATGTGAATGCAATTTTGCTATGTTGATCATATGATCATTGATGGTTGATACCCAGTTAGTTGGTATTCTGTTTTTCAAAGCATGGATCAAATATACATCTTTAGTAGATAATTTGTCATGAATTCCTCTTCCAAGTAAAGTATTCAGGCGAGTACAAAAACACATAATCTTTCTTCTCTTTTCATGCCTCCATTTAGGTAAAGAGAGAAAGCCCTTAGCCTGTTTGGAAATCTTAAACAGTCTTTATAGATGTCCATTTTGTTGATATTGGAAATGCCCAAGGGTGAGCTATATCCCTCTATTTTGAGACCAACAAAAGAAGTCCACATCTCATCATCAATTTTGACATTGACGCCTTTCACTCTTGAGCAGATGAGATCGTTTACAACTTTCAGATTTGCATAGAACACTTCTACAAGATCATGATAATAGTCTCGGGTCATTTGAACAAATTTGCCCAGCCCTTGATACTCTAGCCACTCTTGAAATATAAACCCTTCATTTCTAAAGAATTCCAGATTCAAAAACTTGTGAGAAGTTACCTTTATGAGTTTCCTGTAGCACAAGAATTTTGACCAATTTCTTCATCACTAATCCATCCACTAGGATTGGCTTTCCTCACAGCTGGTGCAGTCCTTTTACCATGGCAAGAGGAAGAAGATAAGGAGGCCATTTTAGAAACAAGGTTTAACAGAGAATCCCTTTCTCATATAGGGTTTAGACTCTAGTTCTTAATACAGAACGGTTGAAGAACAAATTAATCGATTCAACTAATTAATCTATTTGGTTAGGCTTTAGAGGCGGCCTATTTGAAAAATTGAATATTTGAAAAAGCCCGGCTTCTAGACATAATCGATTAATATATTTTTCTAACTAATTAGATCAATTCTTCACACGGAAGCATCAAACATTGCACACAGTGTAGAATTCTAATCGATTATATAAGTTCTTTAATTGATTAAAAGTGACATATCTCAGGTTTTTGAAAAGAAAAGAGAAATGTCTAATCGATTAAGTTATTTACATAATCGATTAAAATTCGCGAAATCAATTTCACACCAAAAACACATTAATCAAGCGCAGATCAATTACATACATCAGAAAGAATGTTACAGATGATGAATGATGCATGATTGACAAAATATTAGACCATGTTACCACATGTAAACCTCAAGGAGTATTTGATTCATCTTTTTGGCTTCCCTTGAGTCATGGTGTGCCTCTAGTTCCTTTATTTGCCTACAAAAGATTCATATGGTTTAGAAGCAGGTACCCAAACAAACTTGCGGCCTTTCATGTTAGTAATAGGAGTTTGTTTCTTGGGAATCCATTGAAATTTTCCCTTTGGAACACCAACTTTCTTATAATAATAGGATTTCACAGTGTGACCAATGATGTTTTAATAGAAGCAAGTAATAGATGAAGGTTTACTCAAATCAGAAAATTTCTTTGAGTTTATTCTATTGTTTTTACTAATGTAACATATTCCTTGTTTGTTGATTACTCTTCTCTATAATCCAAGAACAGCTTCTAAGTTGGATCTTCCTAGAGTGAATTTTGGTAATGTACTAATTAAATACTTAATCTTCTTTATGTGAGTAGGGCAATTAATACAGTCTTTAGCAATATTTTTACTTCAAATTTAGCTTTTTCAAGAGACTGTAAAGGAGTATCAATATCAGTTTTCAAGCATGCATTATCATTAGCAAGGTTATTGATTCTATATTCTAAATCTTATTTCTCACTGTTTAATCGATTAACCTTGTATTGGAGCTTCATGGCTTCTGCATGTATTTCTTGAAAGGCATCCAACAGTTGATCATATCTCACCTGTAATGGTTCATCATTGAAACTGTAACTGCTACATTCAGAGTTCACTAAGCCAGCCATGAGACATAGGTTTGTCTCCTCTTCTAGACTTTGATCATCTTCATCACTTCAGGAGCATCTAGAATCACATTCTTCCCAGGCTATATAGGCTTTCTTCTGGTTGCTTCTTTTCCTGTCATAATTTAATCTTTCATCACTTTTCTGCATCATCTTCAAGACTACACACTCTGGTTTGATATGCCCTTCCTTGCCACACTCATAGCATGTGGGAGTAACAACCTTGCTCTTACTTTTGTTTCCTTTAGCATTTCCTGCAAAATCAGATACAAAATTTCTAGATTTCATAAATCTTGAAAATTTCTTTACCATCATGTTTAATACTTCCTTTTCTGGCAATTCTGAATCTGAGTCTACATCATAATCATGCTTACTTGAACTGTTCTTGCTAGTAGTCTTAAGGGCAATTGAATGTTTCTACTCACTTTCTTCTTCATCCCTCAATCTTCCTAATTCAAGCTCGTGTTCCCTAAGCTTTCCAAAGAGTGTTGCTATATTCATAGTGATCAGATCCCTAGTTTCTGAAATGGTTGTAACCTTGGGTTTCCAACTTCTGTTCAAGCTTTTCAGAATCTTGATGTTTAGTTCCTCCTTGTCAAAGGTCTTACCAAGAGTCACAAGATGATTTACAATGTGCGTGAATCTGTTCTGAACATCATATATGTTTTATCCTGCCTTCATTCTGAATAACTCATATTCTTGAATGAGAGAATTTTTCTTGGCTTGTTTAACTTCATCAATAACCTCATGAGTAACTTTAAGAACATACCACATCTCTTTTGTCGAAGTGCAGTTGGATATCCTAAAGAATTCATCCATAGTAAGTGTCGAGGAGATGACGTCTTTGCCTTCAAATCATAATGAGCTCTTCTGCTTTCGTCCGTATTCCATTCAGCACAGTTCTTCTTCACAATTATGCCATCAATCACTTTAACAGGTACATATGGACCATTTACTACTACATCTCACACACCTTTGTCAACTCATTAAAGGAAAATCTTCATTCGGATTTTCCAAAAGGGATAGTTTTTTCCTACAAACAGAGGTAGTTTGTTTGTGGAAGCACCTTCCCCAAATGTTTGAGAAACATAGGCCAACATAATCGATTTAATCGATTATACTAAAAACCTAATCGATTAAAAATCGAGTAACTTTAGAAAAGTGAGCTCTAGTGCCAATTGTAGAAAATGATTGGCCAAGTTTCTCAACCAAGAGGGGGGGGGGGTGAATTGGTTTCCCTTGTAAAAACAATTTCTTTTAAAATCTTTTTGAAATATTTTGATCTTTCTTGGAATGTAGTTAATTAGAGAATGAAAAACAATGCAAGAGTAAAGAGAAAGAGAGAATTCACACACGATATATACTGGTTTGGCCAAACTTGCCTACATCCAATCTTCTTTCAATCAACCTTAGATTGAAAGGAACCCACTATATAATGATCGAGTTCTACAAGAAAGATACATAGACAACCTTCTCAATGTACTCTCCTCACAACTCCAAATCATTTATAGTAAACACACCCAGAAAGAACAATCCTCTTTCTGTACACCCTTAGAGATACCCTACTCTAAGTCACAAGAACTCCTTTGTTGGAAATAGAATGACTTAGTTTCAACACCAAGAAGGGGTGATGGAAAAACTCTAGCTAGGATAAGCCAAATCTAGAAGCAAATAAAGTCATAAGTTCATGAATGAAGATTGCAGAATTTGGTGGTGGTGAAAGGTGTTGATAGCTCATTGTTTTGATGAATTGTATGGTGAGGGAAGATGTGTTTAAGGGTTCTCTAAGAGAGGTTGGGCCAACTCTTGGAGGAAGGTGGCTAGAGGAGGCCACTTGGGTTGTTTTATCCTAGGGTGACCTTAAAATAGTAGTATGGCACAAAAATGGCAGCATAACTTTACTCTAAATCAAAGATGATTACATGATGGAGAACACCTCTATTTATAGGCTAAGGTGTCTCAAAATGGGCTGAAACTTTAACCTAAAAGAGCCACCTTGGTTGTCTTGGAGAGCAAGGAGAAATCCTCTCCAATAAGAGGGAGACAAGTGGAAAAAATACTCTCAAATGAGAGAGTGACATGTGGCCACTACCTATGGAAAAACCTCCATTCCTAGAGTGGCATATGGTCACTGACTAGGAGGAAAACTCTCCAATGGGAAACTTCCACATGTCTAGGACGAAATTCTTCTCCCTTGTTCTCCAAGCTTAGCCAAAATGTTGACCCCTTGGTCAACACACCAATTTTGGAGGTCCAAGCATAGTCAACTTTGGGCCTTGACCCTTTGTTGACTTGTTTGGTCAAAATCCTATTCTACTTGGCCCAAAATACAAGGCCCAATTGAAATCCTACACTACTAGGCCCATAATTCCAAGCCCAAATAAAATATAGACTACTTGGCCCATAATACAAAGCCCAAATAAAATCTAGACTACTTGGCCCAAAATCCAAGGCCTAAAAGTATTCTTACTCTACTAAATCTTCATGATGACTTAAGATGGCCCAAGAAAGAGTCTAGGCCCATCTTCCATAGATGCCTCCAACATTTCATTAATGTGCTAGGTCATGGCAAGGGGTATGCCATCATTCCCTCCCTCTTGAAAAGGATTTGCCCTCAAATCTTCTTGTTCTTTTATGACAAAAACATTTTTCTTATTATTGGTTAATTTGTGTATCTCTCCACCAGGATCAAAGATCCATATGCAAGTGTCATCAAACTCAAAACCAATAATCTTATGAGCCACAAGCAACATGTATCTAGATGAATGATTTAAATAAGACCTTATGCTAGTTTTAAAAGAATTTACTTGAAATCTTCGAAGGTCTACTCCACAAAATTGTTTGTGTT
The DNA here is from genome assembly GCA_027742785.1 of Vigna reflexopilosa. Classification (NCBI taxonomy): domain Eukaryota; kingdom Viridiplantae; phylum Streptophyta; class Magnoliopsida; order Fabales; family Fabaceae; genus Vigna; species Vigna reflexopilosa. The sequence continues at coordinate 13,297,842 of CM050932.1, forward strand.
TACTTTGAGTTAATTATATCCTAAAAGGTAACATCAACTCAAAGTTTGATTTGGAAATATTTGAGGAGTTAAAAATAGTGGGAGGTGAAAAAGAAGTTGAAATTTCAAAAGTAAGAAATGGAGTTATGAAAGATGGTTGGATGTATTGAGAAAAGTTCAAGGATTGGAAAACTCCCCTCATTATCTTAGTTTCAACCTTAATTGTGGGAGTGGTAGGGTGCTTTAGCAACTCTTCCCCTTCTTCTTTTCTCTCAATCTCTTTTTTTTCTCTCTTTTCTTTCTCATTCCTTTCTTTTATCTTTATCTCTTCATACTCTCTTCTTCTTTCCTCCTCATTTTTCTCTCTTCTTACTTTATCCTCTTTCTCTCTTTGTTCTTTCTCTCTTTTCTCATGCTCCTCTTTCTCCCTTTGTTCTTTCTTCCTTTTTTTGTTTTCCTCTCTTCTTCTCTTTATCTTCCTTAAATCCTTTTGGATTTTTTCTTGTTTTTCATTAAGAATACTAAGCTCTTCTTCCAACTTAGCAAGATACTCTTCTCTTTCAATTCTTTCTTTTTCTTTGAGAAGGGTTTCTTGCCTTTGTCAAATTTTAAGTGACTTTAGCTCTTTTGCTAAATTTTTCAAAGTGGGTTTTACAACCTTACTAGAGTCACTTCCAATTTCATAGGAATTAGTCTTAGACATCCTTAAAGGTTTTCAAAAATATGCAATGCAACAAAAAAATACTTAAATTTCAAAGAAAGTTCCTTAAGAGATTTAAGGAGGCAAAAGACACCCAAGTTCACTTCTAGGAAAGGGAGGTGAATCACAATGAATTTCTTAAATACCAAACATTTCCTAGCCAAAGTTTACCTTAGGCACTCTTGAACCAAATTTCTCAAAGGGAACTAAAGTTGAAATTAAAGTTGACACACATTAAGCTATCACAATTAAAGAAAGTAAATAAACTAGCTATGCGGCCTAATGATTAAGTTAGAAGAACTTTGGTTCCTCTAACCAACCAACTAAAAAATGAAATTTACTAAGAAATAAAGGTTCTTGTTAGGAGATGGGATTGAGCACCAAAGACTCCCCCAAGACACCTAACAAGGCCGTGAGTTACAAGAGAAAAAAGAAAGAAAGAAAGATTACAAAGCCAAAAATTACAACCAAATCAAGGCTACCTCCCAAGGTGTTTCTCTCCTTTCTTTTGGCTACCACTCTAGACTTCAAGCTCCCTTTGGGTCTCCACCACCTAGAAGACTACCTCTAAGATATTGGATCAGCTCACAAAGAGAACCTACACCACACAAAGTAACCAAAGCCGAAATTGTGCAAGAAGAAACAAGGGATAAAAGCAATAAAAAGGTCCAAAATAAGAAAGGCTTTGAAAAAGGAATTTAATTATGACAAAACTAAGAAATCCAAGAAGACAAGCAAGAAATTAAAGGTGAAATAAAGGTTAGCACTCAAAAGAAATCCTAATGAAAGGTGCTAGAATAGATTCACAAAACAAAAGCTACTAGAAGAAAAGTGGGTGGTTCTTGTCTTTTGGCAACTTTGAGCAAATGGAGCACTAAGGCCACTCTTTTAACATCATAGCCAAGACTTTTAGCCACTGGAAAGTGAAGATAAAAACCCAAAATAGTGAGCAAAACACGTTCCAAAACAGATTGCACAAAAACAATGATAGTGGTCTAAGCACACAATATTTTTCAGCATTTTTTAGGTTCTCTTTTGGTACTCTTTTGAGGCCTTTTGCTTAAAAGCTTTTATCACTTCTTTTTCCACTTTTTTAAGTTGAAAAATAAGACCACCACACACTTGGAACAGAGGTGATTTATGGGTTTTAAAAGCCACAAAGACAAGAAATACAAAATATAAGAGAATATAGAATCAAAAATGGAGTTGAAAACTAGAAACATCAATAGGGAATTTTTTTAAGAGATTTCCAATGATCTAATGGCAAGTATGAACCCAAAACATCAAAGATAAGACCCTCAAATGGTTGTATATGATGCAGTTTTTCAAACTAAGTTATATTTTTTTTTGATGATTTTTCAAAGTTATTATAGAAAATTGACAAGAAAAGGACTACACATGACTCTAGACAAACATGGATGGATTAAAAACTTAAAATGACTCAATCAATGAAATGCACTGAATATAAATCAATAAAAGACCCAAAAAAACAGTAAGGAATGACTAAAAAAAAAGGCACAAAACAGTAGCCAAAACTAACAAATCATAATTTGAAAAACGCTAATGACAGCATTCTGGCAGCACTGACCTTTGCTCAGTGTTTTACTCATAACCTTTTTTACAAAAGTCCAAATGAATTGATTTTTTTTTTGTTTGAAACTAGACTCAAAGGGATTTCTTTTTAGTATTTTTACGTATTTTTTGGACAAATGGGCTAGATGCAGTTTAAGTTTCAAAATCGTCCCAGTTTACTGCCAGAAAAAAAAGATAGAAGGAAAAAAAACACAAGACAAGTAAGGAAAAAATTAAATAACAAGGAAATAACAAAGTATCAAAACCAAGAAACTTAGCTCTTTTAAGAACTAAGGCTCTTGATACCAAATGATGGCAAAAAAAATGCTCTAGCTAGGACAAGCTAAATCTAGAAGCAAATCAAGCCATAAGTTCATGGATGAAGATTGCGGAATTTGGTGGTGGTGAAAGGTGTTGATAGCTCATGGTTTTGATGAGTTGTATGGTGATGGAAGGTGTGTTTGGTGGTTCTCTAAGAGAGGTTGGGCCAACTCTTGGAGGAAGGTGGCTAGAGGAGGCCACTTGGGTTGCTCTAGCCTAAGGTGACCTTAAAAGAGTAGTATGGCACAAAAATGGTAGCATAACTTTACTCTAAATCAAAGGTGATTACATGATGGAGAACACCTCTATTTATAGGCTAAGGTGTCTCAAAATGGGCTGAAACTTTAACCTAAAAGAGCCACCTTGGTTGTCTTGGAGAGCAAGGAGAAATCCTCTCCAATAGGAGGGAGACAAGTGGCAAAAATCATCTCAAATGAGAGAGTGACATTTGGCCACTACTTATGGAAAAACTCTCCTTTCCTAGAGTGACACATGGCAACTAACTAGGAGGAAAACTCTCCAATGGGAAGCTTCCACATGTCTAGGACGAAATTCTTCTCCCTTGTTCTCCAAGCTTAGCCAAAATGTTGATCCCTTAGTCAACACACCCATTTTGGAGGTCCAAGCATAGTCAACTTTGGGCCTTGAGCCTTTGTTGACTTGTTTGGTCAAAATCCTATTCTACTTGGCCCAAAATACAAGGCCCAATTGAAATCCTACACTACTAGGCCCATAATACCAAGCCCAAATAAAATCTAGACTACATGGCCCATAATACAAAGCCCAAATAAAATCTAGACTACTTGGCCCAAAATCCAAGGCCTAAAATTATTCTTACTCTACTAAATCTTCATGATGACTTAAGATGGCCCAAGAGCAAGAGTCTAGGCCCATCTTCCATATATGCCTCCAACACTTCATTAATGTGATAGGTCATGGCAAGGGGTATGCCATCAGGGGGGTGAATTGGTGAAAATAAAAAATCAAAGTCTTTCCAAAATCTTTTTCGCAAAGTATAAAACTTTCAAAAGTTTATTGAATCTCAATGAAAAAAATAAATCAAGTGCAGCGGAAAATAGTTGACTGTGCAGAAAATAAAGTCGACTTGAAAATAAAGAGTTCAGGGATAGAAGATTCAAAAGTAGTTTTTATACTGGTTCGGCCAAACTGTCTACATTCAGTGTCCTTCCTGTACCCGAAAGCAAATGCTCTATAATGGTCAAGGTTTTTACAACAAGGTTTCTATAGAGACGTCCACGCCAAAATATAAAACACCTTTCTAACCCTTTAACCAAAATATAGGCATACAACACACAAACAACAGCAAGATATCCCCTCTTACGCAGTCTTTATCAACTTTGAACAATCCTCAAAGTTTCTAGAACGCAACACGTCCTCTTCCTGTAATCACAACAGGACAACCACAATCTTCACAAGATTGAGAAAAGAATCTGATCACGTAAGAACACCTTCAGTGCAGAATGATCAAGCAGTCTTAAACACACAGAATGCTTGCTCTTCAAGCAACTCTTCAAAGAATGATCACCACGGTCTTCTTGATGAGTTCTTGGAGCTTTTCACTTTCTAGCATAGATCAAGATCTGAAACAATTCAATGAAAATGTTAAAATTACCAAAAGTCTTTATAGAATACAGAATCACGTCTATTTATAAATTTCTGTTAAATAGACGCTCCCAAACTTGACTACGCTACTAATACAGTCGACTTCAGTCAAACAGTTATGACAGTCATAACATTTAGTAGCAGTCAGACCAACTAAATTGATTGCACATTTAATTCAGTTAACTAGTAATTAATGCTTGGTCAAAGAAACAAAATATAGTCGTTATAGTTCACAAGCATCAACAGAAATTCAAAACATAACTAACTAAGTCGAGTAGCTTGCACATACAGTCGACTATGTCACTTCAATGCAGTTTTGAAAATCTTTCTTTGCAAAAATACTCACAGCAATGTTTTCGAAAATCTGTGCAAAGTCACGGGTTTTAATCGACTTGCTTCATAATGAAGTCGACTTAAAACTTGCAGTTTTGCCACACAATATAAGTTCATTCAAAGTGCATGTGATTTTCTTTTCTAAAACATATGTTATGCAATCATAGATGATATCTCATGTTGAAAGAAGTGAATATGCACACATAGACTGAATCAACACAAACATGTTCTCAATAAATCATACACATTAAAGTAATGAACATGTAACACATATAAGTACATGTGTTATTAATAATGTGTTGTCATCATCAAAACCCCGAAGCACTGTGAGATTGTAAGGTTTAGCTAAACCAGTGCACCCCTTATCAACAATCTCAACATCCTCTAAGTCATTCTTCCTGACCAGCAGCAATAGGGAACCACAATCACTTGATTATAAAACAAAAACTGATATGGTACATTATACCTTGAATGTGCAGAAAGTGATCAGCCAATGTAAGCTCTTCAATTCTTCAAACAATCTTTATGAAATCTCCAAATGTGTGAGTTCTTGATTCTTGAAGGAAGTAAGATGCTCCTTTAATAAATCTCAACAAACAATGTTAGATATGAAAGTTATGAATCATTAAAGTTGTTGAAAGCAAAGAGCAATGCATCTATTTATATAAATATTAGTACAAACACATTTTAATCGATTAGCTAACTAATGTGATCGGTTAGGCAATTATTTCTGTTATACCAGATTTACATTTCAGCATTTAACAAATTAAGTGGAGCGCATAATCAATTAAGCAATTAATGCTAGTCATAGTATTCAAAAATATAACCGTTATGACAATTATGACTTAACAAGAAACAAGTTTTCAATCAACACGCATTTTAACCGATTAGAGAAATAGCATAATCGGTTAAGTTTCATTCTTAAGCAAATTATGAAAACTTTTTCATTCAAAAAACGTTATTGAACTCAGTAAACCTATGCAGGCTTAACCACAAGTTTTAATCAATTATACCCATAATTTAATCGATTAATACTTGTTGTTTTGCCATAGTGCAACATATACTGATATCTAATGAAATTAAAAGATTATAGAAGCAATGTAAATGTTTTATTCATACTGATATGTAATTTGCAAAGTGTTTCAATCAAACATACATATTCACATAGTGAAGATACACCACAGATAGTTTAAGCACAGACATGAATATGATCTAGCAACATTTTGCTAATTGGATGTGCAAGAAACTTATAAAACATTTAAGTTGTCATCATCAAAAACACAATATGAGACGTAGGTTCAGCTACATGGCTCCCCCTATCAACAATACCCATAAGTATACATTTCCTTTATTTGATTTCATTCAATTGTCTATCAAATTGTTTCTAAGACACACATTTGATCATTTTTATTTTTTGTAATATTTTTGTTTGCTATTTATTTTTATCATGTGAAATTTTTATGTTTTTATACAATCGTTATTACTTTTAACTCATTGTCATAAGTATAATTTTATCATTACAACTGTATAATAAAATTTCATTTACTATAATATAATAATTTAATATTATTGTCATTAATCTTGTTTATTGAAGTTTAAAAAGCAAAATATATACGTTAAATTTCAATTATTATTAGTTTAATATTTGTTTTTAAAAACATTTTTAAATATTATCAACTTTGTTACATTAAAGTTTGCAAATTTAATTAATGTTTCGATTTTTATATAATTTTATTTAATACTTTAATTTGAAATATATATAATTATAATTTTTTTAAATATTTGGTATTGAAGAAATGAGAATATCTTTTTTATATTAAATATATGATAATATTATATTTTATTTTCCATAATTTTTATTACTTTATTGTTAAGACTCCAATAAGTGTATCAAATCGTATCAAGTAATATAAATGGTAAGACCAAGTATCGTTTTTCCTAGAGACTCACTAGCCTAAACAGTCATGTGATTTGTTGATTATTTAAGACATGAGAATGAAAACTTTAGGTTTTGCAATGGAGAAAATAAACATGAATGCAAGTATTGATCAATTGACTTAAAAAATACTTAGGTGATTGGTGTATGAAATATGGAATGATTATGTTGTTGGGGTTTCCGACTTATCCTATCCACTCTCATGTATTTACGAATTCGACTTCTTCATTAATGTTAATGCCACTTTCTAATTTACTTTAAACCCGATGTCTCGATGAAGAAAGCCTACTCTTAATTACTAGTTCACAATGTCTTGTATCCCTAGCAACTAATTATGCATTACATTCGCATAGAAGCTTAAAGGCAACCAACCCTCCTATCCCTATGTCTAGGTAATATTGCTTTTGGGAGAATTTCTCCAGTTCTAGATTTCCCCGTATGTGTCCATATCGACAAAATCAATGATCATGCAATTGAATGAGTTAAACAAAGCATGCAAAAGAGTGTAGAGGAAAAACCCTAACAATTATTGAAGTAAAGCATATATAATAATAATCAATTCAATACATGAGAGTTTCAAATGATTACATCATTTCCCCAACAACAATGGAAGTTTAGTTCACCATAGACATGGTGAAACTAGATGAAAATATGGAAAAGAATGAAAGATAGAACCCTAAAAGTTGAAGATCGGAGTTTCCGCATCCAAAATCCGCCTTCAAGGGGTGAAAATAACAGACCCTCTAGGATGTTCAAACCCTTATATAGTTTATAAAAATGACAGAAAATTGCCTCAAGCCCACGTCGTCAGCGCTAAGCGCTAAAAATGACGCTCAGCGGTAGGTACGGCACTCAAATGACGCTCAGCGGTGGCGCTCAGGTTTGAAACAGGAAAAACTGACGCTCAACAGTACAAAACTGCCGCTCAACTCATCTTTTTTACACTCTGGTTGACTTTTCTGCACTCTGGTTGACTTTTCTACACTCTGGTTGACTTTTCTGTATTCTGGTTGACTTTTCTACATTCTGGTTGACTTTTCTGTACTGCAACTTCTTGATACTTCAATACCTCTTTCAAATCATTCCAATAACATTCAAAATTAAGGAAATTTAGTAATAAAATCATAAAGTATAACCTCAACTCTCTTATTCACAAAACTAAAGAAAAATCATGAGTCCTAGCAAGTTTTTAAGTAAAAGAGGGTGCATTTAGTATCAAAATTAAGTATCAAATAACGGTGTTTTCACCCGTTATCAATAAAAATTAATTAATTAATATTAAAACATTAAGAAAAAGTACAAACACATATATGGATATAAATTTTTTCCTTTGAGAATAATAATGAGATAGCGAAATTCAACCCTTCCATTAAAGAGATAATGTATTTTAAAATAACGAAACTCGTTCATAATAAAACTATTTATATTAAAACTTTTTAATATTAAAATAATCGAATTCCATTATGTTTTAAATCACTATCACTTCTAAAATGTTATTTTCTAAGTCTTTACATTCCACCTTATCATTGACATATCAAATCATTTTAGGATAAACACTTGATAATTTTTATTTTTTTCAAATATTTTTATTTATGTATTTATTATTATAGTGTAGAATATTATTTTGAAGATTTTTTATATAATTATTTCATTTTCTAACTTAATGGTCATTGACATGAATCTTACATATCATCATTCAACCTAAATCAAAATTTTAAAAATAAAATATTTGTGTCTAAACTCAAATTATTATTAAGGTTTAATACCTATTTTGGTTCCTCGATTTGTAGGGTTTGTTCAAAGTTGTTCTACCTTTTTTCAGTCGTTCAAAGTTATCCCATATTTTGTAAAAAATAGTTCAAATTGATCCTTTTTACTTACGGCGTTAAAAAACTAACGGAACTTGGCCAACCTGTCCAATTTTTATTACGTGGCAACTGTGTGGCCTGATTGACGTGGCACCTAGTATTTCAAAATATTTAGGATTTACTTTTTCACCCAAAAACCAATGAACGTCAACACCCGCCACCGCACCGTCCCGGTGCAACCGAAGAGTCATCGACATTGTGTTTGGTGTCACTGTCGGTGACACTTCCATTCTTCCTACATGACACAATCCCCCAATGAAAGTTGCTATTAGCTGTAGAAATTTCCCAACCTGTTCAAAGGCACAAATGTTCAGCAGATTCAAAGTAGCTTGAACGCAAAGTGGCTTTGTGCTCCTAATTTGCATTCAAGCCAACAAAATTAATTATCTTTTGCAGGTTACAACATATGATAGGTACCTTCTCACCCATGGCATCTTGAATAAGAACTGTGCCACCTCACAAATAAGCCACCATCCTGATTTTGTTCCCTCGGGTCCCAGAGAAGGGTTCTTTGGAAAACCAGAGAGTGTTTAGCAGCAACAGATGTTACAAGATGGGTATGTGAGTTCTAATTCCTTAAGTTGGTGTGTGTGGGTTGATTGGACTGGGGTCTTTCGATTTTGATTCCTGAACTAACTCAGCAGTCACTATGGGCCCTTTCATTAAATGCTATGCTCTCAACCCATGACAATATTCACTCCTTTTCATTTACATCGCAATGCAAACCCTTATTCTTACAACATGCATGGTGAATCATTTCATTCCATGGAGACTAACTAGCTGTAACTTTCAAATTAAATTGTTGCATATTTTTATTTTGGCTTTGATTTGTCTCCAAGGTCAACAGAAGGTACAAGCACTACCGAAATAAGGTGAAGAGTATGGTGTCGTCGTTTGAAGCGGTGGCGAGTAATGGTGTTGCCACGGTATACTCGGCGTTGGCTCTGAAAGCCATGTCGAGACATTTCAAATGTTTGGAGGATGGGATTTTGGGGGCAGATTCAAGCAACAAGAAAGAGGAGGACCTTGAAGATGAGACTCTTCCCGATTTTGCCGGCGGGATGGTTCGCGTCGTACTCCTCCTTGGTTTGAAGTAGAATCTTTCGGTAACCTGGTAACGTTGCCACGTAATAAAAATTGGACACACGTTACACAGTTGTCACGTAATAAAAATTGATCAGGTTGGCAAAAATATGGGATAACTTTGAACAACTGAAAAAAGGTAGGACAACTTTGAATAAACCCTACCAATCAAGGGACCAAAATAGGTATTAAACCTATTATTAATTTATTTATTTATTTTAGACAATTTCATTCAAGTGAATTATTATAATCTTTATTAGTATATAAAAAATATATTTCATCATAATTTAGAGTAAGAAAGTATATAGACATTTAAAATATTTTTAAATTTGTTTTTATTTTACAATTTTTGTGGATGTTTTTAATTTTTTGAACTTTATTTCATTAAAATTTGTTCATTAATATTTGGGGTTATCATTAATTTTTATATTCGTTTCATTGTGTAGTATTTTATATAATTCTTTCACTTTTTATAATTGTTATCTAGTACTTTGGTTTGAAATTCATATAATCATAATTTTTCTTTAAAATATTTGATATTAAAAGAATGAGTATGTGTCTTTAATTGATTTTTAAACATTAAGAAAATAGATATGGACATGATACATATACATTAATTACTTAGTGAAAAAAAATAGACAAAAATTTAATATAGTTAAATATGAAAATGAAGATAAATTTTAACTTCATATATTAGATGAGAAAATAAAATTCATTCTCAATCTTATCATTCCTATACATAAATAAAAGAAAAATAATTATTTAACATAAGTATAACCGTTAAGATGGTGACTACTATTGTAACTATGAAAATAATCAAGCTCTAGTTTAATTATTGGATGATGGTATTTTAACATTTTTTGACAACTTTTTTGACAATAAGACATGTGTCACCATTTCATTAGTCTGTTTGAATTTATTTTAAAAAAATATTTGAAATGAACCAATAATAAACTGACACGTATGTGTTGTAAAAAAGTTGTAAAAAAAGAGTTGTTAAAAAAACTTTTTCCTTAATTATTATGAGGTGTTTTGGGTTCATTAGTGAGTATGTAATTGATTCTTTGGATTCAAGTGAATTATTAACTTCACATTTTATTTACCAAAAAAATTCAAATATGGCACCATACAAAATTCTTGCATTGTGAAAGAGTTGAAGTCCTGAAATAAATTGTTAAGAATCTAACAAGTTAATGAAAATTGGACAATAGATATTGTACTAAGAAACCATATCTTGCACAATCAATTGATTAAATTCTAAACCAAGATCATGAACAAGGTTTTCCCATTCCCACGAATAAACATTACCCCTATATCTGACTTCGAAGAGATTCACCCCTTAAGAAGGTAAGAGAGAGATAACTATGTCTCTTCTCAATCCTAATCACCTATTCCATATATAACAACCTTCTTCTTAGTATTATTACTTTTAGCTATCTCTAACTCACTCCCCTCACGCCAATCCCCCTCGTTGCATCTCATTCTTCCACAAAGAGGCACAAGATACAACCACAGTGAAGTGAATAGTATAGCAATAAATTTTCCCCACACGATCAAAATCAACAGACTAAATGAAAATACACAACAAAGAGCCAATGTTGAATCATAGAGTAGTTTCTTATCTTCCATGCCACGTTGCTTCTGCCTCGCCAACGCTTGCTGAGTGGAAAAGCTCGAAACGTGACCGGTGCTCGGTGAAGAAACAGAGGGGGTTAGATGATAAGAGGCGCGTGAAGATGAAGAGCAAATAGAGGATGCAACGTTTGAACAAGTTCCGTAACCGCTTTTAGGTTTGGGAAATGAGATCGTTTCAGTGTTTTCTTTATTCATATATCTTGATGACAAGGATAATCTGTTCTTATTTGCTTTCCTTCTTTTAACAACCAAACTCATCTACAAGAACCATAAAAATGGATCTGTTACCACAATTTAGATTCAGACCGTCACCATTGTTAGAAATTTTTTGTAATTTGCACTTTTTCAAGAGATATATTTAATATACGTTTTAAATTAATTATTTTTTTATAATTTTTATGCCTAGTAAAATTTTAATTTATCATTTAAAAAATAAATTGAAATTATAAGATTTGTAATTATCGGAGAAAGGTTCGTCGTGTGAAGAGGATAACAGAAAGGAATATGAGAAATGAAAGGAAGAAGAAAGTATACCAAAGAGGTTTCGTTCAAAGCAGATCTGATGGCCTTCCACTTTCTCCGGCGAATTCCACACATATCTCCGACTCCGAACATGGAGGAAAGCATGGCGGGCAAAACGGCGCCGTGCTTATCAGCGACGGCGAGATAGGAGAGAACGGGATCCCTGGCGCTGCGTTTGAGCACAGGGGCTGATGAAGGCAACACATCCATGATACACGTGGCTGGTTTGAGACACGTGAACAACGACCTCTTGGCTTTGTTCTTCGATTCCATGACATTCGCAAGGAGGAGAAGAAGAAGATCGATGAAGAATGATCAGGAATACGAAACCGGAGCCATGAGACGAGGGTGAACGTTCGTGGGCGATGAGATTACATAATATCAGAACACACAAAAGAGAACAGATGGGAAATCTCGCGTTACGTCAAAGGATTGAGGAAAGAGAAAGCTATATATGTGTGTGTGTGTGTAAAACGGTTGAGATTCAATGGCTCCTATTATGTTGCTCTTTTGTATATACTATGGACACAGAACACATGGATAACGGGAAAGTGTTTCTTCAAAGCTACCTATGAATATGGATAGAAAAAGAAAAAAAAAATAGCTAATTTTTTAATAATTCTCTTGTAAACAAACACAAGGCATGTATATAAATATTTTTTAAATATTTATAATATTATATTAATAGGGTGGTAATATTATCATTGGATTATGATTAAAGTATAATATTATTAAATTACAAATTCATGTAGATCATCAATTAATTCTTAGAGACCAAATAATTATTTATGTTTAGGATGTAGTGGATGTTTCCTTTTACTAGGATCATTAACAATTATTTTTAATAACTTTTTTATAATAGAACATGTATCATTATTTTATTAGTTCGTATATTTAAAACAGACCAATCATCAACTATCACATAAGTGTTGTAAAAAAGTTGTCAAAACAAAATTTAAAAAAAAAACATTTTCTTACATAATAATATTGGACTCATGAAACATCCTTCATACCGAGATCAAACAATCAATATGACTAAGATAGGCTCTAACCATAATTCTCATATTATGAAGATAATTTTAAGCATAATTCAACCTCATAAATCAGTGTGTAAGACTTACTTATATATTATAAATTAATCTGATCTTTAGTTGATGTGAAGTTGGACTTCCAATATTTATAAAAAAATAAAAATTGTTATGACAGCAAAAAATTCCTTTTACTAACTGTATTATTAATTAGATAAAGAAAAAAGATACTTTATGTGATAAAAAATATTAAATTATATTATTTAATTTAAAAATTACAAATACAATTAGTTAAACAAATTTAATATAAATAAAAAACACGTATTTAATATAATTAAATATTCAAAATTAAAGTTAAATATCATTAATTTTAATTTGACTTTAAAGTACAAAAAAAAAACTGTAATTTTCTCTCTCTTTTAATTTTTTTTTAACTGCACTCTATCTTCAATACCTTTTGTTTATGTATGTTATATCATAGTTCTAGTGAACATTTAAAGTGTCATTCATGTTGTTGAACTCGTTCTTTTCGGCTTTTCAATTTCCCCCCTCTATTTTATTGAATTGAAGGTTGCGTTTTCAATTTTCTCTCTCTTTTAATGAATTGAATGTTGCATAGTGATTTATATTTTTGGAATTCCAATTTGGTCGAGACATATCTTGGGTTTTAGAATTTTGAATAATTATTTCCATATTGGATTAGTGTTTGATACATGAGTAAAAGAAGAGCGTGACATTAGTTGTATTATTTGACATACATTTCACTATCATTTAATGTAAAGATGTATGATTTTCAAATTGTCCCTAAATTAGACTGTATTTCAGTTGTAATTTTTGTTTTATGTGCCTCACTATTAATGAATATTCTTTTCATGTTTTACATGTGAAAAATAAAATTAAAAAAATAAGAAAAAATATTTTAAAAAAGAATAAAGACAATTAAGTAAGAAGTACCAGTAGGTGGGTTGGAACCGAAAAATAAGATGAAAAAAAAAATCAATTGAATGAATAGATTAAAAAGAGAATAAAATTGAAACTGTGAATAGTTTTATCGATAATATTACCCTTAACTCATAAGCTAAGAATTATATTGTTAGAGTAAAGTAGAAAACATAAATTTGTATACCAAAGTGATGTATTTATTTATATTATATTAATATATATTATAACTTTTAACTTAAAAAATAATTATAATATTGATTTATTTTTTCCTTGCGATTCAAGAAACTTTTGAAAGTTTTATATTTTACGAAAAAGATTTGAAAAAGACTCTGATTTTTAAAACTCACCAATTCACCTCCCTCTTGGTATTGAAACTAAGTCATTCTTTTTCCAACAGTTTATTTATTTACTTTTTGTATAACCTAACATTTAATTTGACAAGTAGAAGCGACAAAGGAAGTTGCTCAACTGCTGGTGCCCCAGGGAACGACATGGACGACACTCGTCCATGTCAGCTATATATTTTCTCTCCTACCGGGACCATGCTAGATGTTAGGGAGCTTGGGTCGGAGAGAGAAGAAATTAATATTACACTCGTTCAACAGTGGATGATGTAAGTTTATAAGAACTTTTTTATATAAAATTGATTTATCAAGTTACTTATATCAGATCATTTCTTGATTTCAGGTGTATGTTTGGTGTCAGTAACAAGATGGGGTTCAATGATGTATATGGGTTCATTGACCCCTATATGACTCATGAAGGAAATGGATTTGATGACATCCAAGCATACATCACCAACTGCTTTGTAATGAGGAAGGAGATATATTTTCTCCCTTATATACTTGGGTAAGTGAAGTTTGTTAACTTTAAAGTTTCATTTATGATTTTAGTACATGAAAATTAAGTTATTACCAATTTTAGGCGTCATTGATAGGTACTTGTGATCTCCATATCGGAGAACACTACTGTATGGTTTTGTTCATTGCACAAGTCTCCTCCTAGCCCTTTTAGACAAGTAGTAGATTGGTAAGAACCTCAATCCTCAATGTTTGAACTTTCTTTGTTATATAAATATATGCTAAAACAATTCTTTTTAATAGTTCCCTTGCAGCACATATGATGTTGTTTGGGAGATCTACTGCTACAGCTAAAAAGCTTACATGGATGGCCCCTAAGGTTTGGTATTTTAGTCTATACTTTGTTACATTTTGTACCATTCCAATGATGTTACTTAACATTTTATAATTATGATGATATAATGTAATAGACAAACCGGGTATATGAGTGTGGTTACTACATCATGTATTGGATGATGACCACTATTCGTGCACATGTTATCAGTGGATGTGAAACAGTAATATTTTGGTTTAAATTTTATTTTCTCTATAGTTTAGATTTCATATACACTAATTGAAATCATTATGTTTTATGCAAAGATTCAATTTTACTACTTCAGTTCGAGAGAGGTCACTGAAAGTCATAAGGAAAGCATTGGCGAAATATCCAATTCAATTGTATAATAGTATGCAGTAGATATTAAGATATAATAAGTTCTAAGTTTATGCTTCTAAGTTGATTTATGCTTTATACATTATTATTAGTTTAACTTTGTACATTGATTTATGCTTCTAAGTTGATTTATGATTACATTGAATGAATTTATGTTTTAATATAACTTTTATTGGAAATATATGCTTCTGAATTGTTCTAGACTATTCTGGTTGTTAAATATATGCAAGTTTGTTTCTGTAGTTTGGAATGTTGCAAAAACAAACATGTTCTTAAAAAAAAATAAAGGAATATGCCTCGATTGTGACCATAACCGAGACAAAAAGTCTTCTATGGCATTGGTTCAAACCACAACCGAGGCAGAAAGGCTGGTGAAAAAGCAAAAAATAAAAAAAATAAAAAACACTCTATTGCCTTTGTTCAAGTCCCAACCGAGGCAATAGATTCCAAGATACTACTTTGGTTCAGAAGGAAAAACCCTAATGCTTCAGTTACCTTTGAATTGAAGCAAAATTCTACCCCTTTTTGCCTCGGTTGACAACTGAGACAATAAAGGGTAGACCTTTTGCCTCGCCTGTATGTCTCAGTTTAGGAACCATTGTCTAAAAGAAAAAATAACCGCTATTGTTTCTCTTAATTGTCCTAATACATAAGCTAAAGCTTGATACATTAAAAAATGTTTCACAACTTCAAAGAACTATAACATAAGAATTCATAACCTAAGCCAAAGAAAAAATCCATCAAAAAAAGGGAACCTCAACTTTCTAGACTGTTATTTTAGTAATACTAAAGTTGTTATACTTCAATAATATTAATTTTACAACATTATCTTGTAGATAACATACTCTCCACTCATTCGCATCGTGAATTCAACAAATTAATTTGAACCAAAGAAATACAATGTATCAAATTAGTTTAATACATAAAATATATTAAACTTCAAAAAAAATATATTGAATTATATATTAATTTATATATATTAAAGGATTTTAGGAGAAAGACCCCTTGACTTCACATAAAAATAAAATAAATATATAGATAAAGTCTCCTCAATTAACATTTTCTTTGTCATACTTAATAACAAAAATCACCTTACGACTTCTTTATTTATTTTGAATTGAAACCGAAATTATTAATTAGGTACACTATATCTCAAGTTCTTCGTGCTCAAAATTTATAATTTTTTTTTTCAAATTTATCTATTTTCATAATTTTGATATAAAATGTTTATAGTTCCCTTAAATCCTTTTAAAGAAATATAAAAAGTTTTGGGTACCATTAAGAAATATTAAGTGATATCTTAAAATTTAAAAATCAAATAGATAACGATTGAATATTGTTTAGATTATGGTCTTTAAGTGTTCCAAAAAATATACATGTATACCGGAAAAAAAAATATTGAATACTTTGAAATTACTGGAAGTATTTAAGGAATATTGGTGTGATAGAAGAGGGTTATACGGTTTTTAAGGACCAGAAAATAATGGTCATAGTATCTTTTGAAAATCAATTATGGAGAATTAAACGTAATCCTGGGAACCACTTGCTGTGTAATGCCGCCCTATAATCAGAATCAGCATACAGAACAATCAAAATATTGCACAATCCGCAAACAGTTTTCGAATCTAGACCTACGTCAAGATATACTTACTTGACAGCAGTTGTGTTGAGTGTCTTATCTTCACTTTATTTGGCTGTAGAATTTATTTTTTGCTCTTCTACATGATTTTGCACCGACAACGGTCGGAAAGTAGAGGTAGAACGAAGTCGCTCCCTCTTATTGTTCTAGGACATCGAGTGGTTGCCGTGCGGGATTCATCTATATATAGGCTAGCATCTATATTGTCAACTCTCTCACCTGGCCGCACAATAACAGGCCACTGCACCTGAAAGTTCATTGCCCTCAATGGTGCACCCTCTACACCTGTCTCTGATCTCAATATTGTTTCATCTACAGCCTTGCCCTTGCCCTTTATCTTTCTTTTTCGCAACTCATCCTCGCTTTCTTCTTCTACAGCCTCGCTTGCTTCTTCTACAGCCTTGCCCTTGCCCTTGTCCTCTCTTGCTCTGCTGCTCTCAGCTCTTGTTCCGCTCTCAGCTTCTACCATTTCTTCAGATTTCCCTTCGCCCTTGTCCTGTCTTGCTCCGGTCCCAGATTCTACTTCTTTCTCTTCAGATATACCTGCTACTCTCGTTTCACTTTCCTTCACCTCTTGTAGTTTCTCAGCCTCACTCTTACCTTCTGCAACTTCTTTAGGTGCCTCCACCGCTTCCTCGTTCCTATTCCGTTTTCGGAGGTTTAACAGTGCTACATCTTCTTCTTCTTCATCATCATTTTCCAACACCGTGTTCAAAATTGGGATCGGCGAGCTCCGTCTTTGTTTTTGTACTTGTAATTCAGCTGCTTTTCCTAATCCTTCTTCTGATTCCGTTGTCGATGAGGAGAGAATAACAGGAAAGATAACTTCTCCAGAACTTCTACGTATGTTGATTTTCCTATTACGACAAAGATTAACCATCTCTTGATAACAGGCCATATGATTCTCCTAGAAGAACAGGATAGTATAAAAATATAATTAGGCATAATTTACAAATCAAGACAACATGCCAAAAGCTCTCACAAGAAGAACAGGATAGTATGAAGTTTCCGTTGCATGTACCGTAAGGCGAATTGATTCCACAGTATAGGTAAATTTTGAGGAATATCCAAGGTAAGTAGCAGCCACTAAAGCCGACAATGCAATTTCAGAAGGTTTGAATTGAGCGAAGTAGACCTCTGTAGACATTTGGGAAAATAATGTTCACTCAACACCACTATTAGCAAATACATAGATTCAAAAAATTATTGTTATGTTACCTCCTTGAGACTGGACTATGATCTCATTAATGGATTGGCGTTTAAAACCACCGATTCTTTTGAAGGTGGGATAATAGTGGTCCAGGAAGTGAAAGGGAGTTATAGATCGCATTCGCCAGTCAAGTCCGCTGAGAATGCGAAATTCCATTCTCATTACGATGTCGGTTCTGTAAACAGCTTCTTTTCTCGTCTGCGCAACAAATCAGTGCATTTTGTGGTGTAATTTTAGTTAAATACTGAGCTTAGAATTCAACGTTATTTTAATTTCAGTGGAAAGTGTGGTTTACCAGAAATTGCTTATGTGGGAAATGCTTTGTCCTCATCTTGGCGGAAAGTGTGTAGCAAGATATTGTAACCAAACGAACTTTATCAAGTAAAGAAGACCCTTGTAATTCCTTGAGAAAAAACAAGGATTATAACACAAGAAATCAAAGAAAAAACAATGACAAATTTCAAAATTTGTATTAAAGAAAGAAATATATTACTGTAAGCGAATTCGTTGAAATAAAGCGATCGAAGTAATTCACTGCAACATATGGAATGTACGTATCCATAGGTTCAGTGGCAGCGACCTGTGGCAAAACATGGAAAAGAAATTAGCGCAGAAAGTAAAATTTCAATCCACAGTGACAGAGATCTATAAACAAGATTAAAAAACAGTCCAGATCACATCCAATTCTCTTCGTGTTTTAACGCGAAAATTAAACAAGCATTCAGTTTTCCTCGTGTTTCTTAAGTAGCCAAACAGGGAGGAAAATGAGTTCATATCACGGCCAATAAAACAGAGAAAAAAGAATCTGACAATAATTAAGCAAATTTGGAAACAGACATATGCTTGAACGAAAGAACCGGTTTCGCTTCCGAAAATTATCCAAGGAGAACTAAAGAGCAGCGGATAGTTAAATTTTACTTCACAGCAGGTACACAGATCCATAAGTAAGATTAAACAATATACGCAAAGATAATACATTTTGTTTTCCTTCTGTTCCACGGACGAAATTAAACGAGCATTCAAATTCTTTGGTATTTTTTAAGTATTCAATCAGAGACAAAAAATCGCTTATAAACGCAGCCTAGAGAACAAGGAGAGCAAAACGAAACTATCAATGACGGATCAGAGTCTTGGACAAAAGAACAAAACCGCAGCCAGACAGATTGAACAAGAAAGCCAAAAACGCAGCGTTGAAAATGAAAGCTGAAAGAAATGGATTAACTTCCGAAAGTAAAATCTCTGAGAAACAAAGAGAAAATTCATTCATGCAAGAATTTAACATTCTCATAACGGCGAAACAAAAAGAAAGGAATATCATCTCGGATTTTCACTTACCTTAGCTATCATCGAAATCGCCTGCATCCGATGCTGAGCGTTGGATGATAATGAGTAAAACGACCTAGGAGCCATGAATTCGTGCTCGATTTTGAAGTAATCACTTATGGTTTCCAGGTCTCTTCTAGAAAGCATCGAGAACTCGGTATCGGAATCCATCGTTAGAAGAATCTTCTGAAGATTCAGGGAAGCGAAGGGTTGCGTTTCTCAAGAAAGTGGAAAGAAAACGAAGGAGAAAGATTGAGCGAAGTTTGCAGAATCTGAAGCGTACGCCCTCTCTTTTATCGGTTCTTTGTTTCTAACGGAAACTGGCTCGGAAGCGCGCCAGTTTTGAACTTTGCAATACGCCGTCGTAATGGGAGTAACTTTGCAATACGCCGTCGTAATGGGAGTAACTTTGCAATACGCCGTCGTAATGGGAGTAACTTTGCAAAATGAGTTATGACGGTTATTTGTGGATTTTTCATTTCATTTGACATTAATTTAATTTTAATTTGTGAAGTGCAATTAGGAAGTTAAGCTGCTTTGATTACTGGGATAGCACGTGGTGACAGCATGCATTATCACTGTTATTTGAAGGTCTTATCTTAATTAGATGGCAATAGTGTATTTTAGTTACATATCTATCCATTCACCGACAGAACCAACACTGCAGTGAGTGGAACGAATTGTGATGGTTTTCAATAGCAAAGATGCTGGAAACTGCATTGATAATGTAATTCAAATGAGGGGAGATTTCCCTAACAAGTTAAGGACAAAGATAATATAGTCACTGTGGCACGTGTAAACGTGTTTACAACTTCATCGAAGCTTTACTTTTTAACATCAAAAGTTGTATACAGCTTGAGAAGAGGAAAGATAAAGATTTGGCCTACAATTCTAATTAAACATTGAAATTGTAACTATGGCTTTTAGAAATTTTTGTAATTAAATGGGAAAAACATTGTTTCTTAGTTGCGTTGATTGATCAAACTTTAACATTATTTCCCACTCGACTACGAATTCCTTTTTATCAAGTATTTTTCACTTGTGCCATTAAAATAATCGTGTTGCACTGATAGTTTAATACTAGTTTGGGTTAATTTGTTAGTATAACTATTATTATAAGAGTATTTACATTAGTTAGGTTAGAAGAGTTTTTAGAGACTAATGAAATTTGTGTCGAAATAAAAATTCATGATAAATTTGAGCTTCAATGAATGTGTATTTTATAAAGGAATTTTTTTATTTCTTGAGTTGATAAAAAAAGGTGTTTCCTCCAGTCTCTCTTTTTTTTCATCTTACACTTCCAAGATTATAAATGTAGCCTTCAACCTTTTATTAAATTTATTTTATTTTATTTTTCTATTTTCTCTTACTGCACCCATTTTATTTTTTAATTGGATTTCAAATGTTTAAAGTACAATTAATAAATAAATTTACTTTGAAATATGCTTAACAAATAAACGTATACCTCTAAAAAAAATACTTCGAAATACGTTTATTCCTTAAACATATTTACGTTTAAGAAAAAAAAAATGTATTAAATTTAAAATAACAACAAACTAATAAATAATAAATTTTAAAAATCAAAATTAAAGAAACAAAATAGAAAAAAAAATAAGAAAAATTTACAAAATTTGAAATAAAAACTCACAACCAAAAATAATTACAATATTTTAAAAATCAAATAAAAAAATTAAAAACAACAACTAAATAAAAAATATTTTTTATGTTGTTTGAAATTATATTGACTTTTGTTATTTGTTTATAATTGTTTAATTTAATTTTTGTTGTTTTTTTTAAATATTATAATTGTATTTGGTTGTAATTTTTTATTTAAAATTTTGTTAATTGTTTTTTTCTTTGTTTTATTTTGATTTTTTTAAAATTTATTATTTATTATTTTTTTGTCATTTTAAATTTAATAAGTTTTGTTTTTTCAAACGTAAATACGTTTAAGGAATAAACGTAAATACGTTTAAGGAATAAACATATTTCAAAGGATGTTTTTTCGGTATTTCGAAGTAAGTTTATTCAATGAATTTCGAAGTATATTTATTCATTAAACGTATTTCGAAGTACGTTTATTCGTTAAACTACATTTTTGTTTAAACATATTTTAAAATAAGTTTTTTTAACCAGCTTTCGAAAAAAATAATTTGATAAAACATTGAAAATCATATTTGTAATTTTGGAGGTGTAAGAAGAAAGATGCAAAGGTAAAACACTCTTAAAAAAATTAGTGAAAGGGGGAAAATATGTTTTAAGTATCATTACCTTAATCTCAAACTTTTAGTAATTTTTTTACAATAAAAATATGTTTAACTAATTACATAAATTAGGATTTTGATTGAATACTTATTTCATTTGATTTTTAATAAATCAAATAAACTAGATATAGATTCTTTTTCAAGTGGACTAGCAAACTTTTATTTTTCAATCTAAATGTGAGAGTGTATTGTTTTAGAATTTAATAATTAATATGAAGTTGATGTGTATTAACCACTTATATTATGGATTAACTTTATAAATATATTCAATTTGTTAGATCATCCTTTGATGTGGGTTTGAATAAGAAAATGGTGCATTACTTCTTAGTAATCATTTTTATACATTTTTTTTTATATAAAGATTGAATGGTGTATGAAGGTGAAATGTTATTTCAATGAAACAGCAAATCAGAACAGTAAAGAGTACCAAAAATGAAAAATAAAACAATGGTATTCAGTGTTATTCTCTCTTTGTGGGTTCAAAAAGGGCTTGAGTTATCACTTCCCTAGGAATGTCAGACTTCAAACCATTGATGAAGTAATCTAGAAGGGCCTCACTACTAACACCATTGTTAAGATTGTTGATAAGGGAAGCATTGGTTTAGCTAACCTTAATCTCACAGTGCTCTAGTTACTCTAGTTTTTGATGATGACAACACATTATTAATAACACATGTATTGTTATGACTTACATGTTCTATTCTTTATTGTGGATGATGTTTAAATGAACATGTTTGTGTTGATACTGATATATGTATGCATATTCACTGATCTTATATATGTTACATCATGTATGATTGCGTTACATATGTTTATGAAAAGAAAACCACATGCACTTTGATGAACTTATATTGTATGGGATAACTACAAGTTTTAAGTCGACTTTATTATGAAGTAAGTCGATTAAAACTCGTGACTATGCACAAATTTTTAAAAGCAGTGTTGTGTGTGATTTTGCATTGAAAAGTTTTTCAAGCTGAGCTGAAGTGCCTAAGTCGACTACATTTATGATTTAAAATTCTGTTAATACTTGTGTACAGTAACGACTATATTTCAAATGTATGTTAAAACATTTATGATAGTCAACTGTATTAAATGCAAAATCAATTTGGTTGTTATGACTGCTGCTAATTTGCTTAACTGTTATAACTATCTGATGACAGTCGACTTCATTAGTAGCACAGTCTACTATAAGAGCGTCTGATTTATAGAAAACTATAAATAGACGTGACTTAGTTGATCACATACGACTTTGGATATTCTGACACTTTCTTTTTTATTTACAGATTATGATCTCTGAGAAAAAGGCTCCAAGAACTCATCAAGAAGACGATGAAGATCTTTCTTGCAAGAGTGTCTTAAGGAGGAACTGTATTGCGCTTACTGTTTGATCAGATTCTACACAGCTGGTGTATTCATATTGATCAAGACTGCTTTCAATCTATTGGAGATTGGTTATCTTGTTGTGATTACAGGAGGTAGACTCGTGGAGTCTGGACACTTTGAGGATTGTTCAAAGTGGGTTAAAGATTGCAGAAGATGGGATATCTTGCTGTAGATCTTTGTGTTGCTGCCTATATTTTGGTTAGAGGGTTAGAGAGGTGTTTTATATTTTTGATGTGGAGGTCTCTATAAAAGCCTTATTGTAAAAACCTTGACATTATAGTGCATTTGCTTCCGGATTGTGGAAGGACACTGGATGTAGGCATTGAGGCCGAACCAGTATAAAAATTTGTGTTTGATTTCTCTATCCTTACACTTTTACATTGGATGTTGCGATTCAAGAAACTTTGTAAAGGCTTTTACTTTACGAAAAAGATTTCGAAAAGACTCTGATTTTTAAACCTCACCAATACACCCCCCTCCCCCCCCCCTCCCCCGCCCTCTTGGTGTTGAAACTGAGCCATCTTGTTTCCAACAATTGGCACCAGAGCTGGTTTTCATAAAATATTTGATAAACTAGTCGACTTCTGTTTTCTTTGAATCGAATATATCCTGGATAATGGCTTACAGTTTTCAAACCTTTGATGAAGGTGCATCTACAAATAGACCACCACTGTTTGGGGGTGAAAATTATCCTTTTTGAAAAATTAGAATGCAAATCTTTCTTGAATCCGTGGACAGAGGAATTTGGGATGCAACTTTGAATGGTCCTTTTAAGCCAACTCATACTGTTGATGGAAAAACTGTTTTGAAAATTTTTTCTGAGTAGTCTCAAGAAGAGAACATGAAAGCAAAATATGATGTCAAAGTTAGAAATACCATTGCCTAGTTAGAAATACCATTGCCTTTGCACTAATTATTGATGAATTTTTCAGGATATCTCAATGCAATTCTGCTAAGGAGATGTGGGATGTCTTGGAAGTCACTCATGAGGGCACTGATGAAGCCAAAAGAGCAAGGAAGAATTCTTTGATTCAAGAATATGAGCTTTTTAGGATGAAGATTGGTGAAACAATCTATGAAGTCCAGAAAAGGTTCACTCATATTGTAAATCATCTTATGGCTCTTGGCAAAGTCTTTGACAAAGAAGAGATCAATATCAAGATATTGAAGAGTTTGAACAAAAGTTGGCAACCCAAAGTCACAACAATCTCTGAGTCCAAAGATCTAACAAACATGAATATGGCTACCTTGTTTGGCAAGTTAAGAGAACATGAGTTAGAACTTGGAAGGTTGAAGGACGAAGAAAAGATTGAATAGAAGAAGTCCATTGCACTGAAAGCAACGAGCAAGAAAGCCTCAAAGTCAGAGGAAGAATCAGATGCTAAGATGGACAACAATGAATTGATGACCATGGTGGTAAGGAAATTTAGTCGACTTATGAAAAATAATAGTCAACTTACTAACCATGCAGGTCACAACAAAGCCAAGAAAGCTTTCAGGTCAAGTGTTGTTCAATGCTATGAATGCAGGAAAGAGGGACACATCAAACCAGATTGTCCAGACCTGAAGCCGAAGCAGAAAGCCAACATAAATTTTCCTCAAGACAATAATATAAAGCAGAAAGAAGCTTATATCGCTTGGGAAAACAGTGATTCTGAAACATCAAGTGATGAAGATGTTGATTGTGACGAGGAATCAAACATCTACTATATGGTTGAAGCATCATTGGTTGACTATATGTCAATACCCAATTTCGTCCAGACGACTAAATAATAAGACTTTTTATTTATTTATTTTTGTCTTGTTTTATTTTAATTTTATTTTGTTTTAATTTTTAGTTTACTTTGATTTAGTTTTTTTTTTATTTTTTTATTTGATTTAATTTTCTATATTCTTTTAAAAAAAAAAGAAAAAAAGAAAAAAAGAAAAGAAATAAAAAAAAGGAACACGAGAGCCACGGGCGCATTATAAAAAAAGGAAGCAAAGTTGATTAAAAGGGGAACCAACCGCATTTCCTAATTCAATTTCCAATTCCAACATCAATCATCAACCACCCTTCCTCACCCTACTTTTCATTTACAAGGCAGAAAGGAAAGATTTCTTCGAGTGACCCGAGATCACGAAAGGATAGCCTAAACACCAAAGATAAGTCTTCAGTTATGTAGCTCCACAGCTCGCCAGCATGAATGTTTATATTCCCGAATCATAGCTTATTATTATCTATTCTATACTTGAGTTGATATCTGCTTACACTGGGTTGGTAATGTCCGACTTTGTTGGTCTTCCCTTATTTGGATTAGCCATGTTATCACATTAGGATGGCACACATTCGGTTTGTTAGGGTTGGTTTTGTAAGATACCTCGGTTGATTCCCTTATTTCCCTGCATCCATCACCAACGTCGATCTGGGTCTTCCTCACAGCTTCTCACAGTTATGGCATAATCGCTAACACACCATTTTGTTTCCAAGATACAGAATTTCCATTCCCATTTTCAGAAAACTAGAGGACCCATCAGATACAAAGCCACTACCCTCTATACCATCAAAAACCCAAAAGTAATTTCCCTGCAAAAAAAAAAATCGCTGCAGATTCATCATCTTCCTGTCCCAAATCCCCTGTTAAAGAAATCACAGCAAGTTGAGAACCAATTTCTCACAGCCATGTTCACCCCCAATCCCCAATAAATGTAAATTGAAAAACTCACACCCAATTAGGCATAAACACACACAGCAACCCCATCACTAAACCGAATCCAC
Organism: Vigna reflexopilosa; assembly: GCA_027742785.1. Taxonomy (NCBI): domain Eukaryota; kingdom Viridiplantae; phylum Streptophyta; class Magnoliopsida; order Fabales; family Fabaceae; genus Vigna; species Vigna reflexopilosa. Next base: position 13,323,476 of record CM050932.1, read on the forward strand.
TGTGAGCGAGTTCATCTACTCAAACACTGCAAGGCATCATCCCATCGGTGTCATTTGCATAACTTATCATCATCATAACCAAGAATCTATATTCATATGATCGAACCCCCTATGTGCGTCGCCGAGTCCTCGTCGGGTTCTTCTCGGTGAGGTTCTCTGATCGCTGGACCAAGCATCGGTAGCACGTTTCAACGATGGTGGTGGCTGTCCAAGGGCAGACGACGAGATTGGAGAAGGTGGTGGCGCGGTGGTTGGATTCGAAGAAGTGGTGGTACGGTGGAGTAACCCTAGTGCGAGAGAGAGTGGCTCGTGGCCGGCGATGGTCGCCGGCGACGCTTTAGACGGAGCGAGAATGGCTCGCGACGGCCGCTCGCGGCGGCTGGGTTGGCAATCGTGGGGAGAGGTTGGCTCGTGTTCAGAGAGAAAAAGGAGATCTCTGGTTGCTGTTTCGTTCAAATGGGAGGCTCCCTCAAGGTTTGGGGGTGAATTGAAACCCTGATAGGTTCTGGGCAAAGAAGTATTGTGCCCATGTTGGGCCAAACTAAAAAAGGGGGATTTGCCAACCGCAGCCTCTCCCTTTCACACTTTCTTATTTTTATTTCCTTTCCTCTCATGGATCCTGGGCCAGCACTGGGCCCAACCCAACCAAAAAAAAAAACCTTTTATCTCCTTGTAGCCCCCTATCTCATATTCACACTCCTTTTTCACTTGGGCTTTGCCCAACCTGTTATAAGAATTAAATTAGTTTGAAACCTCTCTTTTGCCCAACCTGTTATAAGAATTAAATTAGTTTGAAACCTCTCTTTTGCCTAAGCACCTCCACACCTTTACTTATTATTTTGTTTCTTTATTTATCTTTTAGTTTATTTTATTTCTACTTTTTATTTTCATCTCTATTTTTCTATTTCTTATTTTCATTTTGATAATTACCTATTTATTTTATTTCATCTACTTTTAAATAAATATCAAAAACAACAGAAATATTTTTTTAAAGGGTCCAGCACATGTGTGATCGCACGCATCGTCCTTGTGCTAAAACCTTTTCTCTTCTAGAAAAAATAATAATAAATAAAAAATGTTTTAAAGATTTAAGCATGTGTGTGATCGCTCGCATCGTCCTCGTGCTAAGACCTTACCTCCTTTTTTCTCAAAAATATAAAATCTTCAAAAAAATATAAAAACATCCATTTTCAAAACAAACAAACAAAAATCGCCAAAACTACGTAATCCTTGATTCTCCATCAAAAGTGGAGATACGTAGGAGCAAAGCCAGTCTTTGTCAGGTTCACTTTCCCAAAAATCCAAATTTTCCAAACAAATTTTCCAACAAATTTTCCAAACAAATTTTCAAACATTTTCCGAACAATTCACTAGAACTACGTAACCCTGATTTCTCTTTTCGAGAATATGTAGGAGCAAGGTCAATCCTTGTCGGGCACAAAAAAATAAAAAATATTTTGTCTTTTAGAATCTTATATTTAGGGGTAGTTAAACATTTTGAAAATCACATCGTATTCGCGTTTTTAATTAAAGGTACTACTTTTGGGCAGGCGTTGTAGGGTGCTAATACCTTCCCTACACGTAACCGACTCCCGAACCTAGAATCTGGTTTTCGTGGACCATGCCTTATCGTTTTATGGTTTTTCTGTAGTTTTCCAGAATAAACTATGGTGGCGACTCCAAATCTCTTTTTCAAAATCACGAGTTCGTTTTTTTGGTCGTCGTCCCATCGCGATTTCCGGTTGCTACAGACTATGATAGTGAAACAGAGTTTGAGCAAGAACCTATAGAAGTCAAATATGACCTACTGTTGGATGCTTTCAAGGAAATTCATGCTGAAGCTATGCGACTGCAGTACAAGGTTAATCGACTTAACTCTGATAGAAAGGATTATGAACATATAATTAATAATCTTATCATTGATAATGAGAAATTACAGAAAGAGTTAGATGAAGCCTTATAGTCTGGTAAGGTTAAAATTGAAACTGTTACAGTAGAAAAAGAATGTGATAAATGCCCTGCTCATGTTAAAGAAATAGATTATTTGACTAGCACGCTAGCCAAATTTACACAGGGTAGAGAAAATCTGAATGTTGTATTAAAATCTACTGGTAGAGCTATTAACAAACACGGAATTGGTTATAAAGCTAATTCTAATAGGTCCAATACAAGAAAATTTTCAGATTTAAGCAAACCTGTGAAACATGCTTGCTTTTATTGTAATAGTATTGGTCACACTGTTAGAAATTGTTATTATAGAAGAGTTGGAGTTCCTAAAGGATTATATGTGTGGATACCTAAGGAACATATCGCTACAACTGACAATGAAGGACCCTAATTCAAATGGGTACTTGCATAAAAAACTTAAACTGTTTTGCAGGATTTGAAACAGGTGTAGTGAGAATTCAAGGATGAATTAACATGGATATATCAACCATCTTGAGTGTCTACAACTGGTAACATGTATTATCTTACTACATCATGTATGAAAAGATTGATTGTTTGATGTTTGATTGTTTGATGATTATATGATTGATTGTCTGAATAATTTGTTTGAAAATCAAATTTCACGAATTTTAGTCGACTTGATTATGAGCCTAGTCAAATTTGTGTCTCTGTATGTATGTGTCTATCTTTGAAAATTTTATGTCATACAAAAGTCAACTTTGACTTTACTCAAATCGACTAATTGTCTCTATTTTTGGGCCTTAAAATTTGAAAATTTAAAAATGGGCCTTGTTTGTGTAATGTCCTTGTTCACGCCTTTATATTTGTGTTTGTCACAACATAAGTTGTAGCACATAAAACCCTAAAGAATATTGTTAAAGGCACTCTGAAGAATGACTTCTTCCTCCTCGTCTAAACGATCCAAAACCATCCCTTCATCTGAAAGAGACGCTAGTCCGTCAGGATGGATCAGTGACAATGAAGCTAGAGAAAGATGCTTGAGGAGGATGAAGATAAAAGATGTTGTTGAGCACAAATCAATTGACTTATCCTTATTTTGGAATGAAGGTTTTGTATTTCCTGAGAGAATTGGTGTTCAAGGTCTATACACGTTTGTCCACATGACTGGTGATTACTATCTAGACCTCATCCAAGTGTTGTACAACAATGTGAAGGCTATTGATGGACATTATTATTGATAATGACACATGGTTACAAGTCGCAGAAATCAAGGATGAGGGTAGATTATCACATCTATCGGATTGTTCGCAAAACAGATGGATTAGGAAGACAAACATGTTTAAAGACGGTATGAGATACTGTGGAAGATACAAAAAGGAAAAAGGATTTCTATTCAAGTAGCTGGACAAAGAAGAGAAGATTGTTGCACACATTATTGGGCATATCTTAATGCCTGGAAGGGTTCATCTCATAAAACTGACCCCAGTGGACGTATATCTACTGAATGCTATCATGCTTAGAATACCAATAAAATGGGTAGCTGTTTTCAAGTGGCACATTATAGATGTTGCGGTTAATAACTGGTGCAAATTACCCTACTGTGTGTTTATCATCAAAATACTGGCTTTGAATAGAGTCAATCTCAATGGTGAAAACAAGGTTACATGTAGCAAAGCAAATCAAATTGGAAAAACAACTCTGACATGCATTGGTTTAAAGAGAACTGCCTTAGGATGGATCTTCAGTGATGGACTGGACCCAACAAAAGGTAGAGGTGAACTACCCGACTTTGACAATGAACAAGAGCTGCCACCTCCCAATTCTGAATTTGACAGATTCGTGGCAAACAGAATTAAAAAAGTCTTCAAGAGGACTAATGTTATGAAGGAGTTTCTCATGGATTTGAATGAGAAAATGGATGAAATAATCAAGCATTATGTAGAGAGTTCTACTTCTACTGAAGAGTCCGAAAGGGAGGAGATTGATGAAACAAGTGAAGAAGATTCTAAAGAGCTGTCTGAAACAGAATAGGGATTTTTGTGTCTACTGCTCTATGTCACGAGTCTTACTTTTGTTTCTGTTTTGTCTTTGGTTTTAGTTTTTTCTTTTAATGGCTTAGATTGCCATTATGTTTGTCTTGTTCTGGTTGATAACGATTGAAAAACCGTTATTTTTTATACTTAATTTTGATATCAAATGCACCCTTGTTGTCTTAGAAACTTGCTTTGACTCATGATTTTTCTTTAGTTTTGTGAATAAAAGAGTTGAGGACATGTTTTATGATTTTATCAATAAATTCCCTTGATTTTGTAGGTTTTTGGAATGATTTGAAAGAAGGGTTGAAGTATCAAGGGTTGCAGTGCAGAAAAGTCAAATAAAATGCAGAAAAGTCAACCAGTCAACCAGAAAAGTCAACCAATCAACTAGAAAAGCCAACCAGTTGACCAAAATGTTGACTAGAGCGTTGAGCGACAATTTTGGGCCACTAGTGGAAAAGCTGTTTAATGTCAGCTCATAGACGTCTGTTAGAGCTCCACCGACGTCATATGATGACCGGTGGCATTACCGTAAATAAGATGGTAACCTAGACGTCGGTTTCAAGGTAATACGACGTCTATTAAGCAGTATACGTCAGCTCTGCCATAAGCCAACGTCCAATGTAATGAGGTAAGTGAGAAGACAAATTTCTCCTGCGCATTTGATGACGGTTGTGATGGGGGGCCGACGTCTACTTGGGTGCAGTTAATGCTGGTCACCTGATTCCCAGGCTATTAGACGTCAGGTTGTCAAAATTCGACGTCTATGGCCTGTCCGGAAGGCGGGAAGACAAAATTTTCTGCAAAATAGACGTCGCATTTCTGGGTGCGCAACGTCTATGTGCCTGTAATTAATTATGTGCATCAAACTCCGAGACATTTCCACGTCCGACAGCAGAAAACCGACATCTATATTATTATAGACGTCGGCGCCCCTTCACAACTGTCGTCTACGTCCCTAACAGGAAGTGAAACATCAATCGGTTCAGCGCCCTAGACGTCGGTTTAAATGTCAGTTTAAATGTTAACTTGGTCATCGAATTAGTTAGGCAATCAACATCTAGATTACTATAGACGTCGGTTTCGCAAGCAACCGACACTCAATTTCATTTTAAATAAACCGCAGACTCTTCACGACATTCAGTTTCTGATATCGTCTTCCTATCTTCTCTTTTTTCTCTTGTTTCTCTCTTGCGGCATTGCATTATTGTTTCTGATATCTTTATCGTCTTCCTCCTCTTCTTTTTCTCTCTTCCGGCATTGCTTCCTAGGTGGTATTTTTTTATGCTTACCGTTTAAACTTTGTTTAGTCTTTTATCGATTATCTTCTGGTTCAACTGATTAAAAAATGCTTTCTTTGTGTTGTGTTTTAGTGCAATTTTGTTCCTTTCTTGGGGTAACGTAGTAATACATTCTCCATTTGCTAGCTGCCTCCCAGAAAAAACGGCGTCTTGTGAATTTCTTTTGGTCGTTTCAACCCAAAAACGACCCTGGGTCGTTGCCTGGTTATCGTTTCACCGTGATTTTTCGCTCTTGCGGATGAAAATAGAACTAAGCAACAACCTAGGTTCGGTTTTGGGTTGAAATGCCATAAGAAATTCAAAAGACGCAAGCTTTTTTTCGGGGGAAACTAACAAAAGGAGATTGTGCTACTAGGCTATCCAAAGACGGGAACAAAACTGCACTAAAACACAACCACTGTATTAGACGTCGGTTAATGTATACACTGACGTCTATAGTACCTTTTAGACGTCTGTCAGTGTCATAGACTGACGTCTATATAATGTCTTTAGACGTCCAGTACCGACGTTTAGTGACGTCGGACATGGTACTGACTGACGTCATTATAGACGTCGGTTATATTCATGTCCGACGTCCCATTGACGTTACCGGCTATGACGTTGGTTGTTTAGTAGACGTTAAAAGCCTAAAATAACCGACGTTAAACAGCGTTTTTCCACTAGTGGGCGCTGAGCGCCAGTGCCGCAGGACACCGAGCGCCGTTTTTGAGCGCTGAGCGTTGGGGACGCAGGCTTGGACCTGTTTTCTGCGAGTTTTATGATCTGTTTGGGCTTGGACTTGTTTTTTGTTATTTTTATGCCCTATTTAAAGGCCAGAACGTCTTAGGGTTTGTATCTTTTCATGGCTTAGACACAGAAACACACTTTTCACCTCTTTGGGGGTAGATTTGGAGATGGTGACAACTCTTATTTTCTTCTTTTTAGGGTTTCTATCTCTTTCATTCCATTATTCACCTAGTTTCTCCATGACGATGTAGAACTAACCTTATTTGTTGCTGGGGAAAGATGTAACCTCTAAACTCTCTTATATTAAAATTCGTATTTTATTCATATGCCTGTATTATCAATTGTTGGGTTTCTTATATATGATTAATGCTCTTATCATTTAACTCATTCGGTAAGAAGATATTTGCCTTTGTCGATACAGAGACGTACTGGGAAGTCATGAACTGATAGGAATTCCCTTGATTAAGCAATACTGCCTAGAGATAGGGGTAGGACGATCAATTGTATTTGCTTCTATAATATATTGCATTGCTAATTACTTAGGGAGGCTAGAGATGGTAAACTAGTAATTAGTGGTAAGCTCTTTTCGCCGAGAGATCGGGTTTAGAGTAGGCTAAGAAAGTTTGCATGACAATTGATAATAAAGCGAATTTAATAAGAAAAGTAGATATATGAGAGGGATTGGGTGAAATCTGAACCCTAGCAACAAACCCATCTCATATTATCAACATCATCCATCCACTTTTGTGTTTAACCTCAATTGATCAAATTGCATTCATGTTTATTTTTCCGTACTTTATATTCAAAAACCCCAAAATATTGTTCTTATAGTCTTGATTGGTTAAGCAAAAGCACAACAGTTTAGTGCCATGAGTCTCTTGGGAAAACGATACTTGGACTTACCATTTTATTATTACTTGATACGATCTGATACACTTGCCAGGGATTAACACTGGTCTATCACTTGTAGTATCTTTTGAAAAGGTAATGAAATTAGTTGATTTTAATTCAAATTCATTTGCTCTAAATTTCTTGATTGAATCTGCTTGGATGAATATTGAATCGACTGAGTGATTGTTGAAGTTGACTATGAATATACTCACTGTTACATTATTTGTTTTCCATACTCACTTCTTATTTGCTTAAATTTCTTGCATTACTGCGTTACTAAACTGCTTGGTCTTCAAGAGACTATGAAAAGGTTTTGCAGGAAACATTGCTTTGGAACTACTAATTGAGATTACAACTGTCTAATAAGCAATGAAATCGACTCAACAAATGGTTCAATCGACTTATCACTTACAGGGGGTTATAAATTCCATTAATTGAAATTTTCTTATTAAGTTGTTTGATCATTTTATATCAATTGTCTTCAATATATCTTTGTTCTTATATGACTATTTTACAATGAGATTATATTGTGAGATTGTTGATAGTTGTATCTTTGCTTGATTGAATTGCTTACAATCATAACATTGATACAATCTTGATACAAACTGATTGTATGCTCTGACACTTGTGAAACTGCATTGTGCATTTAAATATGATTTTGTTGTATGCATAATGACAGGGGGAGCATTACTTGTTTGCATAGATTTTTCACATGTCTACATTCTAGGGAGAGTTTATCTATCTCATGTGAATATATGTGATAGGGGGAGCATCTTTGAATGTTTAATCTATTTACATTGATTTACACTGATGCATCTCTAGTGTTTCATGATATCAGCATATCCATATCTGAAAGCAAACCTTTTTTGCTAATGCACAAAGGGGGAGAAATATGGTTGAAAAGTTAGATCAATATGCTTATTTCCTTGATATGTGATTGTTTGCTTGATATTGTTTTATTCAGAGTAATTGAGCTGAAGTATGTTGAAATTATCTTTTGCTTGCTCTGATACATTGAAAAAATCAGTTAATTTTCTCTGCTATGTTGGAAAGTTCATTTAATCACTTGTTCTTACTGATTGTTTATATTAGCTCTGATTTTAGTGATTACTTGACTGATTTTATGTGTTGTTTGTGTACAAACATAATTGCTTATTAATCATGGTTGTGCATCATCAAAAAAAGGGGAGATTGTTGAGATTGTTGATAAGGGAAGAACTAGTTTAACTAATCTTAATCTCACAGTGCTCTAGTTACTCTGGTTTTTGATGATGATAACACATTATTAATAACACATGTATTGTTATGTGTTACATGTTCTATTCTTTATTGTGGATGATGTTTAAATGAACATGTTTGTGTTGATACTGATATATGTATGCATATTCACTGATCTTATATCTGTTACCTCCCATATGATTGCATTACATATGTTTTTGAAAAGAAAACCACATGCACTTTGATGAACTTATATTGTGTGGCATAACTACAAGTTTTAAGTCGACTTCATTATGAAGTATGTCGATTATAACTCGTGACTAGGCACAAATTTTCAAAAGTAGTGTTGTGTGTGATTTTGCATTGAAAAGTTTTTCAAACTGAGCTGAAGTGCCTAAGTCGACTACATTTATGATTTGAAATTCTGTTAATACTTGTGTACAGTAACGACTATATTTCAAATGTTTGTTAAAACATTTATGATAGTCAACTGTATTAAATGCAAAATCAATTTGGTTGTTATGACTGCTGCTAATTTGCTTAACTGTTGTAATTATCTGATGACAGTCAACTTCATTAGTAGCATAGTCAACTACAAGAGCATCTGATTTATAGAAAACTATAAATAGACGTGACTCAGTTGATCACATACGACTTTGGATATTCTGACACTTTCATTTTGATTTACAGATTGTGATCTCTGAGAAAAAGGCTCCAAGAACTCATCAAGAAGACGGTGGAGATCTTTCTTGCAAGAGTGTGTTAAGGAGGAACTGTATATCGCTTACTGTTTGATCAGATTCTGCACAGCTGGTGTATTCACATTGATCAAGACTGCTTTCAATCTATTGGAGATTGGTTATCCTGTTGTGATTACAGGAGGTAGACTTGTGGAGTCTGGACACTTTGAGGATTGTTCAAAGTGGGTTAAAGATTGCAGAAGAGGGGATATCTTACTGCAGATCTTTGTGTTGCTGCCTATATTTTGGTTAAAGGGTTAGAGAGGTGTTTTATATTTTTGACGTGGAGGTCTTTATAAAAGCCTTATTGTAAAAACCTTGACCATTATAGTGCATTTGCTTCTGGATTATGGAAGGACAGTGGATGTAGGCACTGAGGCCGAATCAGTATAAAATTCTGCGTTTGATTTCTCTATTCTTACACATTTACATTAAGTCGACTTAACTGTTTACGTAGTCAACTTTACATTTTCGCTTCATTTAGAATTTTCATTCCTTGCGATTCAAGAAACTTTGTAAAGGCTTTTACTTGGTGAAAAAGATTTCGAAAAGACTCTGATTTTTAAACCTCACCAATTCACCGCCCCTCCCTCTTGGTGTTGAAACTGAGTCATCCTGTTTCCAACTCCGGTTATCTAGAGCTGTAAACTGCACATAATAATCATTAACATATGTGATTTGTGTGAGTTTAAACAAGATAGATCTAGATGATTCAAAGGGGAAGGGCCAAATTCCAACTTTAAGGATCGAACTAAGGTATTCCATGAAACAATGGGGTTATTGCATTGCATAATTTCATACCAGGGAACAACTTCGTTTTCAAAATGATTTGTTGTTATGGTTAAACGTTGTTCATAAGGAGTATCATAATACTCGAAGAACTGCTCTGCTTTAAATACCCACTATAAAATGTCTAATCCATCAAAATGTGAAAAATCAAGCTTTACATTCCTCACTTGAAATGGTCAGTGTACATCTCATGAGTTCGCAAAACCATGGGACATGTTTTCCTTCAAATCCTCAATGGCGTGACATAGCTCTTCCATCTCTGCAACATGCTCACATTCACATTTATGCATTAGCTCAAGTATCTGCTTGAGGTCGTTTGAAGATGAAGTGTCGGCCATGTTCAATGAAAGCACCAATTGTAATGTTATTTCAATGAAACAGGAAGAGAGAACAGTAAAGAGCATCAGAAATAAAAAAAAATTGTATTCAGTGTTATTCTTTGCTTGTGAGTTCAAATGGGATTACAAAGTACAAGGAAAATTTGTAGTATCAACTAAAACACTCAATAATGAAAGAAATACATCTAGAGAAGAGAGAGAATATCTCCAATCATTGACTTGCCTGCCTCCAAATGCCCATTAATTTTCCTTTTTATAACCATTCATTCCCCAATGAAAATACTCTAGTCACGTATTCACTTTTCTCTCCCTTACGTGCTATTGTCTACCACTATTTTCTACTACAGGTGTCATGTGTCTTGAGTTTCCAACTAACTCATCCTTACCCCTCATTTCTTCTGCCCCTTAGTGACAATATTATTCCCTGTCATTACAAAAGATTGAATGGTAACAATAAAAAATAAAGAAGATAAAGATGGATTGATTTAATCAATTGAAAATGTATGTGAATTGCATAAACTAAATTACCAAATACAAAACATAAATTAATTAATAAAAAAATGACTCTAAGTTGTAACAATCACAGTTCAATTTGTCAATTTTTTAATTACGAAATTCTCAAAGTGCAGGTATTCTTTTTATCTTTGAGTATTCATATTTTTTTCCTTTTTTGTTACTCAAAGATAAAAAAATACCTGTTTAAGAACTTCGTAAATAAATCGTTTATGTTAAGTATGTACTAAATCAATGTTTTGCAGTAATTATTATAGGTTAACTTTTTTTTTTATCTAACATTGTCTCTTTTACAATTCTGTAAAACAAAGGTTTTTCTCAATGTCACTTATTTTTTTCTTTATCGACAAATATTAATTATTAGTATTTTGTTAATGAAGGAGTTAAAGTGAGTTTCTCCCGTCCTTCCTTACAATTTTACTACTAACTCATCCTTATAACTCCTTTAACACCACCTATCTTGATGTGCTACTCTAGTTCTAAATTGTTCTTTGTTTAATTTAACTTCTTTATTGACATTTATTTTGATATCTCTTCTCGATAATCATGTGTCTTAATTTTCCTTTAATCCTATTCTTCACATCCCTCTCTTACATTAGTGCATTCTATTTTTTGTCTTCGTCTTGATAAATTTCTTCAATATTTCACTTTCAATACTTCCAATAGTATATTTAATTGAAGGTATTATTATTATAAACAATTATTTAAATTTTAAAAAGTAATTATTAAAAAGATTAAACTAAAAACAAAATTGTGTACCCTTTAATACTGTATACAATTTTTATTATGTAATAAGTTTTTAAAATTTAAAAAATGAACTACAAAAGCATAAAATTTAAAAATATTTTTTGTTATAAATTGTTTTAATTTTAAAAAATATACTAATTAAAAGGATAAAACTAAAAAAAATGTATACACGTCCAGTCTCAAGTAATATGCCTAATTATTTAAATTTGAGAAAGTAACTACTAAAAAGATAAAATTTAAAAATATTTTTTTATTGTAATAAATTATTTTAATTAAAAAATAGTTATTAAAGTTATAAAACTGAAAAAAAAAATTGTATACACAGTGAATCCCCTTTAACAATACAGATAATAATAAAATATTTTCCAGATATATTTTTTTTAATAATTACTTTTTCAATAACTCACTACAAAAATAATATAATTTAAGGGGTTTTATTGTCGGTGTATTTTAAAACCCCCTTAAATTCCCGGCGATTTGTACAATCCGCAACTAAGATTTAAATTTTTATTTTTTTAAATATTTGTTAGCGGTCTCTCAGATAAATTGCGGTAACTTTTCTAAAAAATTTTAAATTTCCCCAATTCTTACTTCAGCGAAAACCCTACTTCACTTCGCATCTTTCTCTACCTTTCTAATATCCTTTTTCTTCTCTTTTTTTGTTTTTTTGTCAAAACGCTGTTCTTTTTCTTCCCTTCCCGGAATCTCTAAGTTCACTTTTCGCTGTTCTTCACTTCCTGCCACCACGCCGTAGAATGGGAGCTCATGTGGAAAGTTTTATTTCCGGTCCCAATGAAGCTTCTTTGGACAAGCGCGCAGGAGTATCAGGAGAAGTCCATCTCCAAGGTTTGGCTTCATTGTGGCTTGTGCCTTCCTGTCTGTTGCCCTTACATTGATGGTAATTTTTACCTTTCCTTTTTTATTTTGTAGTAGAATGGGGAACGAAAATAAATTTAGGGTTTCATTGTTTACAAGGGAAAAAATTTAGGGTTTTATTCTTGAGTTTTTGATATAACACTGTAAAAGCATGTATGTATAATTCTGCACATTCAAATAAAACTTCACATGTATGCACAACAACAAAAACCATTTCATGTGTACCAATTCATGGATTGAAGAAATACTTATGCAAATTAGTAATACCTGTCAAATATTTGTCCAGATGGAACAATTGCAACATAGTTAGCAGCCATCTGTAACTATATTTCATTAGTCAAAGAGGCATGTCGAAATGAAGACAGTCTTGGTATATTGAGAAAAATATCATCTACTGAGGACTTTACTCCTAACACAAAGTGGAGGCTCCATACATACTTCCTCATAAATCTCCATGCAAAAAAAAAAATTAATAACATTTCCTTCAGTTAAAAAACCTTTTACAGTGTTGTATCATTCCCAAAATTCATACTATTTTTCAATCATTCAAACAACCCTAAATTTCTTTCGGTTAAAAAAAAAACTTAATAACATTTTTTTCGGTTCAAAAACCTTTTACAGTGTTATACCATTCCCAAAATTCATATGATTTTTCAATCATTCAAAAAACCCTAAATCTCAATGAAAAACATTCAAAAAAAAAGTTAATAACATTTCTTTGGGTTCAAAAACTTTTAATTCTTTGGGTTAAAAAAAAATGTCTAATCATACGTTGGACATATAAATATTTTATTAGGAGAATCGTCAATCAACCATATTTTGCAAACATCAAATACTCATTGAATGTTTCTGATGTTTTAATTTGCCCGTTCCTTTTTCAGTTTAATGTTACCTTCCAATTTTGGTTTTGAAGATTTTCTCTTTGAATCCTGATTAAAAAATTTCACCTGTGTGTATACTCATGTGGATGCACTATGCTGAAAATGAATTTTAAGCCTGTGAAAATACCTAGATAGAAGTTCTTTATTTGTGTCTCTTGTCCACCCTTTTCAATTTTACAGTTCACTGGAGAAAGGACAACTTGACATTTTCCGCATTGGTTCTGGTCAGGTAAACTCTGGATATTGCTTTTACTGTTTATATTTTAAAGGTTAAGAATTTCTCTCTCACCGTAGTTAGTACTCAAACTTGACAAACAACACAACTTTATGACCAAAGTGTTTGACAGTGCTTTTGAATATTAACTGATATTCAGTCCAATGAGTGACAGGTTATACTGGGACTTGATGAAGGTATTCTGAGCATGAAAGTATGAAGGTCCTATATAACTATTCTGGGGTTTATTTTGATGATGTCATTTTAATCTACAATGATATGACAAAAATTTTGTTGTCAAAGCATATTTCCATACTCAGTTTCACATTTAAGCCTTTTTCTGAATCCGATTGAGTTTCTTGTTCGAATACCAGTATCTCTAACTGGTTTTTATATTTTTCTTTTGTTCAGTTTTAATTTATTGGAAATTTAATAAACAAATCGTTGTTCCTAAATTCTTTGTGCCATGACTTGTAAGCTTCAATGACCGTAACTTTTAGGGTTTAGGGTGTTGTAAAATTCATTAGTTTATTCCTTATTCTTGTAGATTCTTACAAATCTGCACTGTATAACAGGGATACATTGGAGCTGCATTCCCTTTCTTCTACATCGAGCTTAAGAAGTATGAAAGTGCTAAGGAAGTACTTCCCTGTGGAAAAGGGACCAATAACTGATATTGATCCAATTGGGAATTCACCAGTTATTTTGACCTTTTGGCTGATATTCTTTTATACAATTTTTTTTGGTGAAGCATGGTTTTATTTTGTATAATTTGAGTAGATAATGAAGAAGAGGAGCAGGATCTTCACTTGAAAGGTCAAGATAATGGTAAATTCTTCCTCTATATGGGAAATATATAATTGAGACAATTTTTAGTTTTAAAGTGGTCTCTGCATTTTTCTTAATCTAAATCACTTGAGTTCTGATTCATTTTGGAATTTGTCAGGTAAAGAGCATGCTCTTGTCATATCCAATCACAGAAGTGGCATTGATTGGCTTGTTGGATGGGTTTTAGCTCAGGTGATTGTCTTATTTAGTATGACCTCTTTCACATTCATCATAAGAAAATTAATACTGGAATTTACATATGTATTGGAATCAGTTGCATGTTTCATTTGTCATTTTGAAATGTTTAATATTATCTTACTAGGACAAAATTACTCATAGTTGGGGCCTACTTATAGGTTTATTTCACCATAAATGTGATATTCTTAGATTTAAAATGTGTTTCTAGACTCATCTGGGTTTTGCTTCAACTACTGAATGATTATTGAAAATGGGAAGATCCTATAGTTTTTAGTGCCTTTAATCCCTATGTTGATGAAAATAATTTTTTCCAACTGTTACAGCACACATCTCTTGTCCATTCTCAAGTGGCCATGAGGGAAGCAAATATACATTAAGTATCCTATAAATGTCAATTTGGTTTTCTACTTACCTTTGTTGAGACTTATGCCATATCAGGCAAGAATAAATTTGTGTAACTCATCTTGTAATACAATTTCTAGATTGACATGATACGAGGTAGATATGGAAGTTATAGATTGAGAATGAATCAATCAAAGATATCACTATTTAGACAAACAATTGTTACTCATGGCTTCTAAAATTTTAGTATCACGATTTAATCGTTTAGCACAAAGTCTTTGTGAATGCATTGTTCTTCTCTATCAGTATGTTACAGAAATGTTATGTATTTTTCCGGAGATGTTCAAACCTTTATTTTGCCAAACATTGGAAAGGAATATGGACACTTAAGTATAGCTGATTTATCGTTATCTAAAGATTGCATTATTTTATCAGAGTTAAGACTTAAAGCAAATCATATCTGGAAAGATTTTTGTTAAAGGAACAAATAATACTTTAGCATATGATTGGCCTACAACAATATATTTTAGTCTGTCTTTTTGTAAAAACTTTCTAACATTAATATATTAATAATTAGAATATTATTTTCTCACTGATATATATACTTTATGATATTTTCTCACTGATATAGATATTTTATGATATTTTTCAAATTTGAATAAAGTTATTATTATTTTACTTAGGAGTGGAACATATATTGATCACTTTGTCTTAATAAAGTTAATGCATACCACTAATGTATTAACAATTAACTATTATTTTATATTATTATTTTATATTGTAGGTATCTGATCAAATAAGTGTACCAAATGATGAAGGCAATGAAGAACAACAAAATTGATAATTGTAATTTAGAAAATGTTTATTTTAATTTTTAAGATTGAACATGTTATTTCATTTCTTAAGTTGAACAATTAATTATATTTTTAACATTTACTGTTTATTTTATATAATAATATTTAATTTTTAAAGGAGTCCATCATCATATGAGTCAGTATCGACGGGTTTGACAAAATTCCTACTAGTATCGGTGATTTTGACAAAACTTATGTTAATATCGACAGTTTTTTTAAAAAATCGTCGATAATTATTTAACAACAGTTTTTTTGAACAATTTTTCTAACTGTTGGTAATCTATTTTTCGAGAGTTCAAACTGTCAGAGAAAATAACCCCTAGTAAAAATGTAAATTTTTATAGTGACTACTATAATAAAAAATCTATTTTTGTAATAAAAAATTATGTATCATAAAATTATAAAAATTGTTTATTTTTATAATTACTTTTTTATGAAAATTATGTGGTATACTAATTTTTTTAGTAATAAAAATTTATTTTATGGTTTAATAAAACTTGTTATGGTAAAAGAAAAGTCGATACATACTTCTACTAATATAATAGATTTTTCATTAAATAATTAAAAAGAATTACTGTACAAAAAATATCTTGATATAGTTTTAATGATACTTATTTCAATAATTAAAAACCACTTTTTTTTTCTCAAAGAAGTAAATAATTTAATGAAAAAATAGAATGACTTCAAATTTTAATTTATTTGTATATCTTATTTGTCAAATTTAAAACAAAATAGTTTTATATCAAAAATGGATTGTCCAAGGTTACCAATTACACCCATGCATATCATCACACACTACAAAAATCTGTAATTTTTCTAGAGGTTTTTTTAGCATTTTCGGGGGTTTTAACCCAAAAAAAAAACCACGTTTCCCGTGGTTTAGAGAATCACTAGGAAAACCATCGTCACAAAATTACCGGCGGAACTAACCGGGGTTGTGTTGAACTGCCCCTATTTCAAGGAGTTTCTGGAAAACCGCTAGAATTAACCAGGGTTATGCTGAACTGCCCCTATTTCTAGGGGTTTCTGGAAAATCGCCGGAACTAACCGATGTTATGTTGAATCGCCCCTATTTCCAGGGGTTTTAAGAAAACCGCTGGAACTAACCAGGGTTTCTGGAAAATCGTTGGAACTAACTAGGGTTTCTGGAAAACCACAGGAAGTGCGTTTGAAAAAAATGTTTCCAAAACCGCCGGAAATGCTTCCATATAATTTTTTTGTGTGTTGAAATTGGATTATGCTTCCAGATCATTTTTTATTGTGTTGAAATTGGATTATGATAAATCTGGTTTTAATATCAAGCCAATCAAATAATATAATCTAAAATTGAATATTATTATATAAAGTAAATTATATTGTTCAACATACATTATTAAAGAGAAAGATATTCAATGCTATAAAAATTAAAAACAACGATGTTCAATACTATAAAAATTAAAAACAACAATGTTCAATACTATAAAAATTAAAAACAACCATGTTCAATACTAAAAAGTAAAGACAAAGATTCAATACTAAAAATTAAAGACAAAAATGTCTAAGGTTTTTCTTCTTTGTTACATCCATCATGTGGCACACTTCCTTGATAAGATACCTACAGTATAACATAATAGTTAGTCAGTTATATATTTAAGAAAGGTAAAATACCTTTTTTGGTCCTAGTTTTGGTTGGTAATATTCGAAATGGTCCCCATTTTATTTTTCTGTTCAATGTAGTCTAAAGAACATAATTTGTGTTCAATTTAGTCCTTTTTACAAACTCCGTTTAAATCGTTAATGGCGAGATGTCCAGATGTGCAATTAGAGAGTGAACTGTCATTTATGCTCTGACGTGGACTAGATTAATCATCATCATAGGGGCCACAACTGGGACCAAAAAAGGTATTTTACCTTTTTTAAATACATAACTGACCAACTGTTAAAATACCATTTCGAATATTACCAACAAAAACTGGGACCAAAAAAGGTATTTTACCTTTAAAAAAAGATCATACAACTAAATTTAACAATTATTACCGATGGTTGAAATGTAGTAGCAAGTTGTGAAGGTAATTGACCCGGATAATTTTGAAACAATAATGATATCACTGTCTTCATTGTCGGAAAAACAATCGGTATCTGTTATAGAGTCGCGTAGCGGAATAAAAATAAATTAGCGGAAAGCGTGTTCGGTCACAAGTTAAATTAAAATGGTTAGTTTTAAAAGTAAATTTTCTTACAGAAAATTTATCGAACAATTGATATGCATAAGACAGTAAAGAGTGTAGGGAGTAGAAAAATGACACACTGAATTTTTATATTGGTTCGATTCAAAAGAATCTACGTCCAATTGTTAATCACTATAAAAATTGATTAACAGTTTCACTAAAAAACAGTTTACAGATTACAATAAGAGTGAATAAAAAGAATGATAAAACCTTCCTTCGACAAACGAACTGGAAGGGTGCTTCCTTCGACCAACGAACCGGAAGCGAGCAATCTACACTTTCCTTCGACCAACGAACTGGAACAGTGCAGATAAAATCTTCCTTCTACAGACGAACCAGAAGATGACCACCTTGCCAACTCGAAGAGAACCGCTCCGACTTTCGACACACGAAACGTGAGCTTCTTCTATTCACGAGACCAGGCAAAGCACTTGAACTAGCTTTTTCGAACTTCCTCAGACAAACTGTATTCTTAAAAAGCTCAAAGTTTCCCTCTAAGGGTTTAAGACCACTATATATAACTAACTGGTCTGAAAATGAAAAGACCCTTTACAATTGCCAGTAATAATCGATTATTGTAAGTTATAATCGGTTATTCAAGTCCGTTACAGGTTTTTCAAAACATTGATAATAAATTCTTCTGAGGGATAATCGATTATTCCAGAGACTTGGGCAGTTCTCATAAGAACCAGTGATAATCGATTATTTGGAGTAATAATCGATTATTCCAGAGCAACATGGTTTTTCAGAAAAGCTCAGGATAATCGATTATAGCTTCTCATAATCAATTAAATATGTAACAGTTCTAGAAATACGAAAATTTCTAAGTATTACAAATTCAAAGACTTTCCTAATACATTTATCTTCTACAAAGTACTTTTAAAACATTTAAAACATCGTCTTTGAGTCATTCTTCTTGTAGCATCATCAAAATCAATATCTTCAAAGTTTACGAATGTTCCTCATTGGTAACAGTCTCCCCCTTTTTGATGATGATAAAAAATACATGTTTAAAAGCAACTTTGGTTTTCCTGCAAAACATACAAGCTAACAGACAAAGAAAAATTAGCAGTACCTGCTTTATTTGTTATATTATTCTTCTCCCTCTTTTTGATCATAAGATAAAAGATCAATGTAAAATGCTCCCCCTTAATATGATCTCCCCCTCAATTAGACAATGGATGCATTAAAATTAAGAGATCATTTTTATTCATAACATGAAAGGTTTCATTTTCATCATAAGGAGCAACCTAACAGTTCAAAATTATAACATAGAAGTAAAAAAAAAAACAACCAGGAAACAAAGCATACTAACATAGAAACCTAAATCTAAAATTTAGGGCTTGGGGATCTCTCAGGTGGTTGAAGGTCGAGGTGATTTTCAATATTTCCTAAGCGAACATCAATTTCATGAAATTGATCAACCACGTAATCTTCATGAGCTTGCCGCCACTCATAAATTTGATCAAAATGAGCTTTCTGTGCAAGACTCGTATCCTCCAATTGCTTAGTCAAATTAGCAAAATGCTCTTCTATGGTGAGTGTAGAGGATGAAGGTATGTGAGAAGGACCAGCGTCAGAAGGAGCAGCAGCTCGCACTAGTTCTGCCATGTGAGCATCCATATCTTCATCTTCATCAGCATCTGGATGATCATCATCTTTATGAATGATTACTCTTCCTCTAGCAACAAATCCCATTTGGCGAAAGGTGGTTTCACCAATTTCTGTCCCAATGGCTTGAATGGCTTGGACGTGTTCACCTTCCACACTTATACCTTTGTACTCCAAAATTCTAGAAATTAGAATGGCATATGGAAAGTGGTATGAGTGATATTTCTTGGCCTTCAACATGGTGTCTGCAATAAGTGCGGGCCAATCAAAATGTATGTGATTTAGAATCCCATACAGAAGTAGAAGATCTTGCTCAGAACATTGAGCATGGTTGGTGGCCCGAGGACATAGAATCCACACAATCAGATAGTGGATCATCCTTTCTTCAACTTTAAATCCACCACGAGGGAATTTGAAGAAGTGAAGCTTTGAGAGAGTGGAAAGAGATGAAGAGATTTTGGGTCAGATTTGAGTGCAACAGTATTCTGGGTGCAAAAGAGTGACCATTAATCGATTATAGGGGGCTATTTATAAGAGAAATGGAGAAACTTAGCCTTTTATAGTCGTTTATAGCCGTTATAGAGCGCTCCAACGACTCTATTTTTGAAACTCTGCACGTGATAATCGATTATAGTTAGTGATAATCGATTATCAGCTCATAGGTCACTTTCCAAAAATTGCGGAATAATCGATTACCGTTGAAGATAATCGATTATCTGGTCATAATTTTCCAGTTTTAGGTTTGAGTGTGAATAATTGATTATTCTAAGGGATAATCGATTATCTGCGATTAGAGACTTTTGCAAAGCCAAAAATAATCGATTTTTATCCTATGATAATCGATTAAAAATGCTAAGTTTACGAAAATTGAGAGAATTTCAGAAATTTGATCCTAAGACATATCTAACACACCTAACTCTCTTCTAAGCTCATAGAATCTATCTTTAGGCATTGCTTTTGTAAAGATATCAGCTAATTGATGTAAAGTGTCAATGTATTCAATTTGACAATCTCTCTTTTGAATATGGTCTCTCAAGAAATGATGTCTAATCTCTATATGCTTAGTTCTTGAGTGCATTATGGGATTCTTAGTTAGGTTAATAGCACTAGTGTTGTCATATTTCAGAGGAATGTGATCAAGGAAGATATTAAAATCCTCCAATTGTTGTTTCATCCACAAAATTTGGGCACAACAATTTCCAGCAGCAATGTATTCAGCTTCAGTGGTAGACAAAGCTACACACGCTTGTTTCTTTGAGTGCCATGACACTAAAGCGCAACCTAGAAAATGACAAGTTCCACTAGTACTTTTCCTATCAATTTTACAGCCACCATAATCAGCATCATAATTTCCTATTAAACTAGGTGAAGCATCAGATGGATACCAAAGTCCAAAAGATGTGGTTCCTTTAAGGTATTTCAAGATTCTCTTGACAACAGTTAAGTGAGATTCCTTGGGATTAGCTTGGTACCTAGCACACACACATACACTTTGCATAATGTCTGGTCTACTAGCAGTTAGGTACAACAAAGATCCTATCATACCTCTAAACATAGTTTCATTTACTCCTTCACCAGATTCATCCTTATCTAAATAACATGAAGTTGCCATAGGTGTGTTTGCCTCCTTACAAGTATCTATACCAAATTTCTTAAGCACTTCTCTACAATATTTTGTTTGGGAGATAAAGGTTCCCCCATCCATTTGCTTTATTTGCAATCCTAACAAGAAATTCAGCTCACCCATCATAGACATCTCAAACTCACCTTGCATTATATGTGCAAAACCCTCACACAAAGAGTCATCTGTAGACCCACAAATAATGTCATCTACGTACACTTGAACAATCAAGATGTGTCTACCTACTTTCTTAATAAACAAGGTTGAATCAACCTTACCTCTAGAAAAATCATTTTCAATCAAGAAGGTACTAAGCCTTTCATACCAAGACCTAGGTGCCTGTTTAAGACCATACAAGGCCTTTTTCAATTTATAAACATGATTAGGATATTTAAAATCCTCAAAACCAGGAGGTTGACTAACATACACCTCTTCTTTTATAAAACCATTTAAAAAAGCACTTTTCACATCCATTTGATACAGTTTAAATTTCATCAAAGATGCATAGGCAAGTAATAATCTAATTGCTTCTAACCTGACTACCAGGGCATAAGTTTCATCATAGTCTATACCTTCCTCTTGACAGTAGCCCTTTGCAACTAACCTTGCTTTATTCTTCGTGATGTTTCCATCTTCATCAAGCTTGTTTCTAAACACCCACTTTGTTCCAATGATTTGAAAGTCATCTTGCTTAGGAATGAGTTCCCAGACATCATTCCTCTTAAACTGGTTCAACTCTTCTTGCATAGCCACACACCATTTATCATCTTGAAGAGCTTCCTCTATGTTCCTGGGTTCTATCTGAGACACAAAAGTTACAGTTAAGCAGAAATTATTTAGATTGTGTCTAGTAGTTACCCCTTTTGATATATCTCCAATGATGTTGTCCAGAGATAGTCCTCTTGGTTGTTGATAGCTTTTAGGATCAACAGCTTGAGATTCATGTTGAATTTTCGGAGGATAGTTTTCATTTAGGTACATCTCTTCAAGAGCTTCCCTCAAATAATCCTCATCACCTGCAATTGGTTTATTTACCTCAAGGTCCACAATCTCATCAAAGACAACATGCATTGATTCTTCAATGATCAAAGTTCTTCTATTAAACACCCTATATGCTTTGCTAGTTAAAGAGTAACCTAAGAAGATTGCTTCATCAGATTTAGCATCCAATTTACCTAGATTATCTTTACCGTTATTCAAAACAAAGCATTTACATCCAAAGATTTTTAAATGAGATACATTTGGTTTTCTACCGTTAAACATTTCATATGGAGTTAATTTTAGAATAGGCCTAATAAGCATCCTGTTCAACACATAACAAGTAGTACTAACTGCATCAGCCCAAAAATATTTTGGCACATTAGATTCATTTAAAAGGGTTATAGCTAATTCTTCTAATGATCTATTTTTACTCTTCAACTACACCATTTTGTTGGGGAGTTCTAGGTGCAGAAAAATTATGTGCAATTCTATGTTCTTCACAAAACTTTTCAAAAGATTCATTTTTCAAATTCACCTCCGTGATCACTCTTCAAGGTTTTGATTTTCAAATCCTTTTCATTTTGAACACGTTTTGCAAAAGATTTGAAAGCTTTAAAAGCTTCACTTTTCAAAGTCAAGAAGAATGTCCAAGTAAATCTAGTATAATCATCAACAACTACAAGAGCATAGTAGTTTCCACCAAAACTTTTAATCCTAGATGGACCAAACAAGTCCATATGCAAAAGTTCTAAAGGTTTTGATGTTGAAATCATGCTTTTGGAAGAAAATGAAGACTTGATTTGTTTTCCCTTTTGACATGCAGAACATAATCTGTCTTTCACAAATTTCAATTTAGGCAAACCAATCACAAGATCTTTTGAAATCAATTTGTTTAAATGTTGCATATGAATGTGTGTAGCTCTTTTATGCCATAGCCAAGGATTTTCCTCTTAAGCAACTAAACATGTTATGCTATGACTAGATGCACATGTTATTATGCCTAACACCTTGTGAAGTAATATCAGAAGAATTCTTAAAGTAAACTGTGCATTTATCACTTTCAAAGGTTACCTTGAGACCTTTGTCGCACAATTGGCTTAAGCTAAGGAGGTTGTGTTTAAGACCTTCAACGTATAAGACGTCTTTTATACTCAATGTGTTTCCTCCTCCAATGTCTCTGGCTCCCGTGATTCTTCCTTTGTTGTTATCCCCATATGTTGCAAATCCTTGCTTTCTCTTTTCAAAGGTGATGAACCTCTTTTTGTCACTAGTCACGTGTCTTGAGCAACCACTGTTAAGATACCACAATGACTTCTTTGACTTAATAGGTTCCTACAAAACAAATTAGCAAGAATTTAGGTCCCAAACTATTTATGGGTCCTTGGGGTTAGTTCATACAAACATACATCACTTCACAACTTTAATCCATGCATATTTACCATTTGGAACACCAAAATGTTTAATGTTGCATTATTTTGAAGTATGTGCATGTTTCATGCAGTAAAAACAACAAACCTCATGCACTTTATTTTTCACAACAGTCCCTTTTTTCAACCCAAACTCTGCGAGTTCTCATAGTTTTAGACCATTTGTTTTGATACATGTTTGCGTGCCTAACATTGCTTCTACTGAAATCTACTTTAGCATGTGATTTAGGCTTAGTTGCCTTTGCAAGTAAATTCTCAAGAATATCAATATCAAACATATAAATCTTACAAGATAAACATTCAACAAGTTCAACAATTGCATTTGATTCAGACAATTTAGTTTCTAGATTACTAACTTTGTTTCTCAAAACAACTTCCTCATCTAGCACTTTTTCATATTTCAATTCACTAGTGCAAAAACGCTATTTAACGTCACCCCATAGACATCGGTTTGTTGGTAACCCGACGTATATGAGTGGACGGTGGCATTATCGTAAATAGCTTGGTAACCTAGACGTCGATTTTAGGCTAAGGCGACGTCTATTACACTGTAGACGTCCACACTGACGCAAACCGACGTCTAATGGTCTGAGGTAGGTGAGAAGACAGTCTATTGACGTCGGTGTTCACGGGGACCGACGTTTATGGGGCTGCAATTAATGCTCTTCACCTAATTCCCAGGCGCTTAGACGTCACGTTGTCAGAAGGCGATGTCTATGACCTGAATGGAAGGCAGGAAGACAAAAAATCTTCAATTTAGACGTCGGTGATGTGGGGAAGCGACGTCTATGTGCCTGTAATTAATTCGGTTCACCAAACTCGAGGGCCACAGACGTCGGGTAGCAGGGTCACCGACGTCCATTTTCCTGTAAGTAATTATGTCATCATTATAGACGTCGGCGTCCCAACACAAATGTCGTCAACATCCCTGACAGGAAATCAAACGTCAATCGTTTCAGCTTCCTAGACGTCGGTTTCCTGATCAACCTATGCTTCATTTCATTTTAAATAATCCGCAGACTCTTCGGGGCATTCAGTTTCTGATATTGCGTCTTCCTCTTCTCCTTTTTCTCTTGCTTCATCTCTTCTTTTTCTCGCTTGCGGTACCTCTTCTTTTTATCTCTTGCGGCATTGCATTGTTGTTTCTGATAACGTCATTGTCTTCCTCCTCTCCTTTTTCTTTCTTGCGACATTGCATCCCAGGTGCGTGGTTTTTATTGTTACTGTTTAATCTTTGTCAGTCTTTCATCGATTATATCTTCTGGTTCAACTGATCGAAATTTGCTTTCTTTGTGTTGTGTTTTAGTGCAATTTTTTTCCTTTCTTGGGGTAACGTAGTAACACATTCTCCATTTGCTAGCTGCCTCCCAGAAATAGCGGCGTCTTTTGAATTTCTTTTGATCGTTTCAACCCAAAAACGACCCTGGGTTGTTGTCTAGTTTTCGTTTCACTGTGATTTTTCCCTCTTGCGGATGAAAAATGGAACTAAGCAACCACCCAGGTTCGGTTTTGGGTTGAAGGGACAATAAGAAATTCAAAAGACGCAAGCTTTTTTTTGGGGGAAACTAGCAAAAGGAGATTGTGCTACTATGGTATCCAAAGACGGGAAAAAAACTGCACTAAAACACAACTACTATATTAGACGTCGGTTAATGGCAAAATCGACGTCTATATGTGCTCTTAGACGTCGGTCTTTGTTATGTTTGAAGTCTTTATGTGCTCTTAGACGTCGGTTAAAGTAGTAACCGACGTCTAATTAGTGCCTTTAGACGTCCATTCAAACTAGTACCGACGTTTATTGACGTCGCTCATGGTCACTAACTGACGTCATTATAGACGTCTGTGGTTAGGATGTTAGAGTCCCATTGACGTCACCGGTTTAGATGTCGGTTGATGAATAAACGTTAAAAGCCCAAAATAACTGACGTTAATCAACGTTCTTGCACCGGTGATTTCAATTCATTATGCTCTTTCTTAAGCTTTTTATGTGCAGCATCAAGTTTTTCAGATTCATTCATCAATTCAAAAAATGCCTTTTGTAAGTCTAACTCACTGGATTTAAAGCTAGAATCACTTCCTTAACTTCCAGCATCTTCAGAATCAGCCATTAGGCAAATGTTTGCTTCTTCATCCGAGTCACTTGAGCTTGAAGAACTAGAAGCGTTTTCCACCCAAGCTATATACGCTTTCTTCTTCTTTTGGAATTTTCTTTCCTTCTTTTCTTCACTTTTCTTATTTTTAGGACATTCAGTCTTTACATGTCCTCTTTCTCCAGGTCATTAACTTAATTACAATGCTTCCTATCACAGATCAACAAAATAAAGCAGCGACTCAAACCTCTAATCCAACACAGCTAACCAACTAAGCGAAGGCTAAACATGTTTTCATAAAAGCGAACTAAACGAACGCGATGTTAACATCAAATCCAATTTACACCATGCAGTTTCATCAACTAAGCGAAGACTCAACACCAACTGGGCAATGTGAAGACCCTGACAAGTGTACCAGATCGTATCAAGTAATATAATTGGTAAACCCAATATCGTTCTTCCCAAAGAACTCTTAAGGCCTAATCTTTCGTGTAAACTAATCGCTTGAGACTTGAGAAAAGAAATTAATTTGAATGGTTAAATGCAAAACAAACGTAAACATACAAATGTAGTGATTCAATTGGCTAAAAGAAAATATGGATGAATGGAGTGGTTGGGGTTTACAATTTCATCTTATCCACCCTCATATATCTACTCTTCTTATTTAATTTGCTTATTTATCATATTTCCATGCAAACTTTCTTGGTCTACCCTTAACCCAATCCCTTGGTGAAAAGAGCCTATTACTAATTACTGGCTTGCTATCTCTAGCCTCCCCTAGTAATTAATAATGCATGATAAACGGAAGCAAAATACAATTGACCGTCCTACCCCTATCCCTAGGCAGTATTAGCATAATCAAGGAATTCCCCCCAGTTCATGACATTACTGTACGTCCCCGTATCAATAAAGACGAACAACATTTACCAAATGAGTTAAACGATAAAAGCATTAAATACAGGTAAGGAACCCAACAATTGATAAATCAAGCATATGCAAGCATATAAACTTAATAAGAATTTGGATATATGAGAGTTTTAAAAGATTACATTGTTCCCCGCCACTGCCCAAGCGTCACAATTGACCGCTGAGCGGTTTGCCTCTTGCCGTTCTGGACGCCCAGCGTCACCGCCTGGGCGCCAAACAGTAGCTCCACCTCGAATTAGCACGCTCAGCGCTGGAATTTGAAGCTTGAGCGGTCCACAAACTCTTCTTTTCTTCCTTTTTCTCCTTCATTCTTGAGTCTATGACCTTCCTACTTCATTTCCATCCTCAATTCTCATCAAAAACCCTGCAAAATAATGCAAAACAAACATAATATCTCTAAAAACAGCTTTTGACTCTCATGTGACACAACTTAAGAGTTTTACCTTATTCTAAGCTCATTTTAAGTTACAAAGGGTGTGTTTTGATATCAAATTTATGCATGAAAATAACGGTTTTTAGACCGTTATCACAACCCCAAACTTAAAACTTTGCTTGTCCTCAAGCAAACAAAACAAAACTTGGCCTTCCACTTTTTCATCAAATAGTTTTACACTTTTCAAAATCCTTTTCTTCACAACAAGTTATTTTTCAATTCATATTTTCAATGGAATCCTACCAAAATTCATGCATGCTTTCAATCCAATCTAGTTCACATACTTAAATATTTTCCAACAGATGTTTTATTCATGAATGATTAATCCATTAAGCATAGATGTACACATGGATTTCAACAATTCTCACAAAGCAAGTGTTTCACTCAATCACTCAAGTGTTTAAGGAATCACTCCACTCTCTACTATTCACATGTCACATAGAACAATATTGCCATTCATCTAAAACAACCAAAATCCTTTCATGCAAATGCCATCACAAGGGCTTTTCCAAGGCTTGTACTGAGGCTGGGCTATCAAGAAAAATTGGTTTTTCTAGATCACAAAATCCTTGAGTCACCAATTTCACTCATTCCCAACTTCTTCCCTTTTCATTAATTTTACATTGAGCTCATCTTTCATGTTTTTTTTTCTTTTCAATACTTGAGCTCAATGCTTTTGTTTTGCCTTTCAATTTTCCCCATACAACCCCAAACTTGAACCTTTTCATCACATATGATTATTCTCAACCCAACTCAAGATAAATAATTTCAAATCAAGGGTTTTCATCCTGTTTAAGGCCAAGGTTAAAAAGGGGTATAAAATTTTAAACTTTTTGGGTGAAAATTTGGCTAAATAAGGGCTTCCAAACATGGCCTTGATCATATAACATAAGCATGTAAATCAATCAATTATCAAGACTAAGGCAATATCATTCATGATTCCCTGTGAATAGTACATACATCAATAAAGATTCTGGAGCTCAATACCTCACACAGCATGCTTTCTCACACATCATTCATGAATCTTGCTTAGCATCACAATCACAATCATAAACCATAATACATCTGTTCATATAGTTAATGAACCATTCATCTGGATATCAACACACACAAATTCTTAATCATCAACCACATTCAATCATTATAAAATACTTGTCATGCAATATAATTATCAAACCATCATCAGAATTAGTGTACAAGCCAAGCATAGACACAAAAATTAAAATTCAACCTGTTCTACAAATCCAAAGTACAAAAGAAAAAGAAAAATCCCTGTTTAAGTGCTGGCATCCATCAGTAGATACCCTCAACTCAAGTCCTCGTCTGAGTCATACTCCTCCTCATCCTGTGCGTCCTCAAAGTTCTCATCATCATCATCTCTGCCTGATGCTCCAGCTGCTTCAGACCCAATATCCTGTACCTGCTCCTGAGGCCAAGCCATCGTACTATGGAACTCATCCATAGTCCACCTATGCACTGGTGGCTGATCATATAGTCCTATAATCATCTCGGCAGTGGCCACCTGCCCTCTGCGGAGAGACTCCATCATCGCCTCCATCATGGACATATACATGTCCCTCATCTGGAAAGGCTCAGCATGCTGTGCCGGTGCATCTGTTGGTACCTGCTCCTGCTGTGTTGTTGCTCTCCTAGGACGTCTCCTAGGAACTACTCCGGCTGGCTCCTCCTCTCTACAGTACTGACGATAATAAGAGGCATCCTCTCATAGGGTGGAACTGTAGTGTCCACTCCCTCCTGCTGGCACAAGTATGTAATCAGGGACAAATGTCCCAGTGGTGTCTTGCTACTTACAGTGGTAGCACAGCTTTGAATCTCGTCGGCGATAATCTTTCCGACATTAACATCCATCTGCCTCAGCATGCAGTAGATAATAAGAATCTGATTCATCGTGATATCGGAGACATGGGAGCATGGCTGTATGTTGGCATGAGTAAATGCCATCCAATACTTGGCTAGGGGTGCCAAATCTGCCCTAAGTATGTTGACTGGTGCTCCATTAGGGTTTCTCTGAAAATGTCTCCCAGGGATACACATCAATCTCTCAAGTTCTTCATAATCCCTGTACTCCCCTAGAATAGCAGCATAGCTGCACTACTCTCCTGGCCACTCAGTCCCCAGGAAAGTGTTGATGGTGTCGGGGTCATATTTGACCAACTGCCCCCTCACATAGCTCATGTATCTTCCAGTAGATACTCCTCCTCTGGGTAAGGCATTAGTGTAAAATTCCTTCACCAGCTCAACGCTAGCTAGTGTAGGATAAGTGGTCAATCTCTCCCAGCCTTGCCTCTCAATCTCCAGTTGAAACTCTGGAGCTAAATCAAGAATCTACATGGCCTTCCTCTCCATCAGCAAACGCCTTTCTTGGACAGTAGCATAATGCTCCTCATGAGAGAAACCTAGGAGAGTAAAATCTCCTTGGTCTCTCTGGCTCCTTCCTCTTGTTGCCCATGGTTTTCACTCTCTTTGAGGTAGACATTCCTGTATCAAATAATTCCAATAACATTCATAGAAACATCATTAGAGGTTAGTGCATCATCAATTACATTTCCAGAACACTCACAGTCCTATACTGAAGGAAAAATAGGGCCCCTCAGCATCCAAGCACCCAAAAACACAAATCCCCAATTTGCATGAATTCCGCTCAGCGGCCAGGGAGACCGCTCAACGGTCTTTAAAGGAGTTTTTCAAAATCCCTCTTTTAACAACCCTAATCTCCACTCTATTTCTAATTTCATCAATCCAGACCAAAATCATGCAATTCAATCTGTTCAAACATTTTCTATTTCATCAAATTATGCATAGAAATCAAAAGCCCTAATTTATCATGTTCCTAAGCATGTTCTAAACATGAACTTGCACAACTTACTTGAGTGAAGACTTTTGAATGCTTGCAAAAATTGTCCAATTAATGATGAATGCCCTCTCCAATGCAAAACCCTCAACCAAAAACCCCAAACTTTGACAAAACAATGGTAGAAAATTGAACTTTTGGTGAGTGGGTGATGAGAAAATGGGGAAATCTCTATAAAAAGCTCTTAAAAGTGAAAGAGGAGTGCTACGGCTTAGGGAGACCGCTCAGGCGAAATGCAAAGAAGAGGTTTTAGAATGGAAAGCATAGAAACGACTCAACTTTTAACAAATCCGAGACAGGTTCCGCTACAACCGCTCAGATGCAAAACGGGCCGCTCAACGGTTTGTGATAGTTTTTCTTCCTTTCTTCTTTGCTTGCTTTTGAGCCATCTCACCCTGTGCACTTGATTTCAAGCTTTAATTTCTCAATCTTATGTCTTTCCCCTCTCAGATGCAGCATTCAATTATGCAATGCACTTAACACAGAGTTTAAAACAAACATAATCAAATGGGTTGCCTCCCAGGTATCGCTTGTTTATACGAGCCTGACCCAAACCTGCCTAGCACTCATCAGTAAGTGCTTATCCTCCTAACACCCTTTAGTAGGTGTGCCTTCCTGTATCCTTCAGTGGATACATAAAAATTTTAGCATCCCTCAGTAGATGCTACCCCAAAAGAGTTTTTAAAAAAATAAAAAATCCATTAAGTTACATAACCAAAATCAAATAAACCTATTCTAAAAATTGTTCTACAACAAATGGGATAAAATTAAATATCTTAAAATCTTTCTATCCCGGTTGGGATATTCATCCTCCCAACTCATCAATTGCCTTCTATCCACTCTTCTGATGGATTTAGTATATGGTTTTCTGATCTCCACCTTGCCATCTTCTTTAATATTGTTGACAATCCACTTCCTTTTCTTAAATCTTACCTGTGAGCCTCGTGGAAGGGGTATATCTTCTGAGTGGATTGTTCCTCCTTTATCAACCTCCTCATCTTTAGGTACCTGCAAAAAATTACAACTGTTAGAATTGGTACCTGTTGTGCTTTCATCTGATGCAACTTCTCTTCTTGACTTTCTGAATCTGGATCTTTTCTTTATTCTAACATTGTTTCCTTGAGAACCAGTATGCAAGAGCACATTCTTTTTATCTCTCATCATAATTCTTCCATCATAGACACTAATGAACATCTTTGAAGTAGCCATGAAAGGTCTTCCAAGAATCATTGGAATGCCCATGACTATAAAGTCAGCCAAAAACTCTAGCTGCTCCACACGCACAACCATATCTTCCACCATACCAAGTGGCTTTTTAATGGAACCATCCGCCACCGTCACAGTAAGATTAGACGGTTTTAATGTTAGCCCTCCAATCTTTCTCAGGAAACGTCTGGGCATCATATTAATGCTAGATCCAGAGTCTATCATGGCTCCTCCTACATCAAAATCATTTACAACACATGAAAGTGTCAAACAACCTGGATCTCTTACCTTAGGCGGATAATTCCTTCTTGGAGGTTGAAGTTCAAATTCTTGCTTATCTTCATCTGCATCCAAATCTATCATATCTCCAAGATAATATTTCATCCTTGCAGGAATTTGTTGGATTACAAAAGGCACCACAGTCACTTGATTTTCTGTAAGTTGCCTCTTGTGACTGAATTTTTCTTCCTCTTCTTCCTCACCTTCACTGCTGCTTATTTCAATGACTTCTCTTTTCTCCTCTTCTTCATCACTGCTTCCAATCTCCACAACTTCCCTTTCAACTTTTCATTTACTTCTTGTAACAACAACTTTACATTCCTCTTTAGGGTTAACATCAGTATTAGCCCTAAATTGGTGCTTCTCAGTGGTTTCTACCCTTTTTGACAACTGTCCAATTTGCATCTCCACAGATCTGAAGCTGGCTTGATTGCTTGCCTGATTGGACTCATAAACCTTCAAAAATTTATCAAATCTATCATTTAGGTCTCTGACAACCTCTGTCAAATGGGTAACCTGCTGCCATAGAGGTGAAGGTTGCTGCTTCCTGAAGCCTCCTGTTTGCCCTGATGGGATATTCAGTGCCTGACTAATACTCGGATGATTCTTCCAACCTTGTTTGGAATTACCTTGATAGGTATTCTGGAACTGATTTCCCATGAAATTAGCTTCTTGTTGCATCTCCTCAAGTAAAGCACATTGACCATTGATATGGTTACCGCCACAGAAATCACACAGCTGTTGTGTTTGGGAGATATTACGAATCTCCTTAGGAAGTTGTGAGAGAATCTTTGTCAAATTATCTAGCTTTTGAGTCAGAAGATGGTTCTGGGCTAGCATGGCGTCATCTGCAGGCAAGTGCAAAAATCCTCTCTTTTGTGTAGGTACGCCCCTTTCACTATAATTTTCTTGCTCATTAGCAGACATATTTTCTATCAAGTCATAGGCTTCATCTTCAGTGTTCTGTTTAACATTGCCTCCAGCTGAGGCATCCAGCATAATCTTCGACTGAGTGTTCAAACCTCCAAGGTATGCAAGAACCAAGGTGGTCTTGTCAAAACCATGGGTTGGCGTTTTTCTCAGCAAGCCCTTGAATCTTTCCCATGCTTGACCTAGAGTCTCTTCCATGCCCTGCTTGAATGATGAGATCTCCAACTTTCCTTGAGTAATTTTGGATTGTGGAAAATATTTAGTGACAAACTTTGTAGCCACAGTCTCCCATGTGGTGAATGTTCCTTTAGGAAAAGAATTAAGCCATTCCTTAGCATTGCCCGCCAATGAAAATGGGAACAAGCTAAGCTTTACTCGTTCATATGATACACCTGCCATCTTCACAGTATTGCAGATTTCACTAAATGTTGTCAAATGATCATATGGATTCTCATTTGACAAGCCGTGAAACTGGTTGCCTTGTACTAGGTGTATAAGCGCTGGATTCATCACCATGTTGGTTTGATCCGTAGGCATGACTATGCTGTTGAAGTGGAAAAGACCAACAACATTAGATTGATCTGCCAATGTGCGTCTTCGAGGAGGTTGTCCTGCCATCTCTTATGTTCTTCTATCTGGTGAAGGTGATAATAATCTGCTAAGAGAAGGGAATAAATCCTAGATGGGCGTCTGACTCTCCTTCTTCCCCTTGTCTCGCTTAAGCCTTCAAGAAGAGGTTGGGTATTTTTCTTGCTTCTAGTATGTCTAGTCTCCTGTTGCATGCACAAGAAACACAAACCCTAGTAGAACTTTTATATAAAAAAATAAAAAAATAAAATATATACAAATATCTACAACCAAGTCAAAGTTAATCAATTTACACTACTAGAAAAAGTTAAACCAAGAGTCCCCGGCAACGGTGCCAAAAACTTGTTAAGACCCTGGCAAGTGTACCAGATCGTATCAAGTAATATAATTGGTAAACCCAATATTGTTCTTCCCAAAGGACTCTTAAGGCCTAATCTTTCGGGTAAACTAATCGTTTGAGACTTGACAAAAGAAATTAATTTGAATGGTTAAATGCAAAACAAACGTAAACATGCAAATGCAGTGATTCAATTGGCTAAAAGAAAATATGGATGAATGAAGTTGTTGGGGTTTACAATTTCATCTTATCCACCCTCATATATCTACTCTTCTTATTTAATTTGCTTATTTATCATATTGCCATGCAAACTTTCTTGGTCTACCCTTAACCCAATCCCTTGGTGAAAAGAGCCTATTACTAATTACTGGCTTGCTATCCCTAGCCTCCCCTAGTAATTAATAATGGATGATAAACGGAAGCAAAATACAATTGACCGTCCTACCCCTATCCCAAGGCAGTATTAGCATAATCAAGGAATTCCCCCCAGTTCATGACATTACTGTACGTCCCTATATCAATAAAGACAAACAACATTTACCAAATGAGTTAAACGATAAAAGCATTAAACACAGGTAAGGAACCCAACAATTGATAAATCAAGCATATAAACTAAATAAGAATTTGGATATATGAGAGTGTCAAAAGATTACATTGTTCCCCAACAATAAAGGGTTTAGTTCACCATAATCATGGTGAAACTAGATGAAATATAATGGAAGAATGGAAAAGCAAACCCTAGGTTTGATAAAGTGGAGCCTAAGTATCCAAGAAATCTCCTCCAAGGTGTGTGGAACAGCTGAGGACGTTTCTCTCTGCCAAAAGAATTACATTTGGATTCGCACTGGGGTTATATATAAGCCAAAAAGATAACAAAAAGATCTTAGAATCCAAAATATAAAAACAGACAACCGCCCAAGCGCCAAAGTTGGCCGCTCAGCGGTTTGGCTCAATCCCCGCCACCGCCCAAGCGTCACAATTGATCACCGAGCGGTTTGCCTCTTGCCGTTCGGGACGCCCAGCGTCACCGCCTGGGCGCCAGACAATGGCTCCACCTCGAATTAGGACGCTCAGTGCTGGAATTTGACGCTTGAGCGGTCCACAGATTATTCTTTTCTTCCTTTTTCTCCTTCATTCTTGAGTCTATGACCTTCCTACTTCATTTCCATCTTCAATTCTCATAAAAAATCCTGCAAAACAATGTAAAACAAGCATAATATCTCTAAAAACAACTTTTGACTCTCATGTGACACAACTTAAGAGTTTTACTTGATTCTAAGCTTATTTTAAGCTACAAAGGGTGTGTTTTGATATCAAATTTATGCATGAAAATAACGATTTTTAGACCGTTATCAGGAAACTAAGCGTATACCCAATTGCAAGTGCAAATACAGATTTCACATTAACCAAGTCAGAGTGACAAACACAATTACAGTCCAGAAATCTCAAGGAAACATTATAATATCGCTAATGACCAACTCAATTAATTTAGGCTAACATGACAATTAAATTAACACGACCAAACACATTAGACAACATTAAAACAAATTAAAATACTAGACACCAACACTGTTACAAACAATTATCTAGCACAGTTAAAAATATTTAAATGCAAAACTAAATTAAAGAAATGACAAACAACTAATCCTACTATGTGAACTAATTCAAAACAAAGAAATAACCAGACATGCTTTTTCCTCTACCATTCACGTGACCTATTCCATCTACCAAATAAAATTAAATGTGCAAATGGCCTAAAAGAAACCTCTTGGCCGTGAGTCTTATGCACACCAACTCAAATTTTGTTTTCTTTCTTTAATAAACAATTGAATAATGCTTTCCTTGTCCCATGTGCTCCAAGAAAGTGCTTTCTTCTACTTTTCTACCATTGAAAACCGTGCTCTTCTCTCTCCCCAAAAAGCCAAAACCGTTTTCTCTCTCTTCTAAAACAAAAGCAACATTGCCTTAAATGGTACAACACAAAAGTGAATTACTTCTATCAAGGTGCCACATGTACATGGTCAAAGGGAATTAAACTAAAGAAAGTCATTCTCCTCTCCTTGTAATGCTCGGACGGTGCTTACTAAACAACAAACCACACTTCCTCTTCTCTCCAAAACCGAACACACTCCCCTTCCTTCAAATCAAATAAAAATTCCAAAAGCAATGCAACCTTGGAGACCGTGTGCCTTCCAACAATCACCATAACACCTTCATTCCAATACCCAAATACAAAATGAAATTCTTCTACAATGGGATCCATGTATTATTGTTTCAACACCCAAAAAGAAACTTAATAAATCTTTTTCTTCCCATCTTCAAATACCATAAGCATACAAGTCAACCTCTCATTCCATAAAAGCAAAAGATAAACATCTTTCCTTCTTCATTTCACGCTAAAATGGGTGCAACACACAACAACTTCTTCTCAAACCAAGGAACTACCATGAAAATGCAAAGCACCACCTCCAACCTAAAGCTTTCAACATTCAAAGGGAAACAAGGAAGATGAGTGACGGTTCTCTCTTCCATCAAGCAAAGATAGATAAGTGGCAAGCAAAAGGAGAAGAAAAATGTAATCTTGGTTCATTCCATTGCTCAAAAACCGAAGACACCCATAAGCTCTCCAAGAGAGTGTTCATACAAGCCAAACAAAATGAAGTGAAGAGTGTGTAAAATGAAGTGTCGGCCTCTCTCTCAAATTGCCGAGAGTTCTCTCTAAATGGGTGGGGTCCACCCCTAAAAGAAACCCTAGGGTTAATGCCATGTGTCCCACAAAATTGGATCTTTACATTTTTGCCACTAAAGGGCCCATTGCACATAAGTTTAATTAAAGCTTCTAGACAACTAAGTTACAATTTAATTAAAAAATGAAATGCCTAATTGTAGGGTCTTTAATGATCATGCCTCCATCCTAATGCTCCAAAAGATAGCTCCAAAATTTCCCTACGACTAAAAATGCAATTAATCAACTTAGAAAATTCAAATTAACTAAAATAAGAATTTCCGATCAAATTAAGCATAATTAGGAAAAACGGGAAAATACTAAACAATTAAGCACAATTCCTTGATTTATTTAAGCGCAATAAACCAAATACAGTCAAGAAAATATTGACTCATCAAAATAGACCACACTTAGTCTTTTGCACTCCTGGGAAAAATCAAGACGCAAATAAAGGAACAATTCTACGGACATCAGGGAAGAGACAGACTCAACATACGGAAAACAAAGACTCACAAGGACAGAAACAAAATTACACAGTTCTCAAGAAATCTGGACAATGAAAGAAAGTCGACAATATCCAAAATAAAATCAAGGAAAGTAGATACTCATGAAATCATCCAAGCAATTCAAAGCATGACGAAAATGATCAATCATCTCAAGAGGTGAATCAAAAGCAACAGAACCTCACAGATGCACACTATCAATGTTTCTCTCAAGTGTCTAAGATAACCAATTTCAACTCAATGCACTCAAGAAAGCAAACACAAATAGACTTGGCAAGCCTCTAATATCAACACTAAAAAACATATGCATGTTCAAATCAAAAGGTCTTTTATGGATGCAATGGGGCCAAGGATAAGGGAGGATAAATATGGATGAGAAGCTAAAAACCAAAAGGAATAGAGGAGAAATGGGGAACAAGTGTAAACACATTCAAACACACCCAAAACCTCTAATTCAATCCTCTTCTTGACTTCATTATTCACAAAATTTTTTTCTCATTTTTCTGTATATTTTTTCTTCTTTTTTTTCCATCTTGTCTCTTTTCTTTTCTCTCTTTTCAGAACACAACTCTAAGAGACAAGATACACAACATATTTACAAAAACAACACAAGAAGAGGAGCCAACTAACCAATTCATCTGAATCTCCCAAGAGACCACACTTATTCCCAAACCAATTTAAAGCTCCAAAATTCCCTAAGGTTAAGGTAATCATGGTTTTTTACTTAGGGCTAGTGGATTAGCTTCAAAACAAAGAAATGGGGAAAGTAAAGGCTTAAAGGGCTATCAATGGATCACAACAAGGTAGGCTCATCTGGCTAGAGAGGCTCAACAACAAAACTGCCTTTATCACTTCCAAACATGCATATCAATTAAGAATCATCAAAAAGAGTCAAGCCAAGGCATATGTGCAAGCAATCAAGAGACATATCACACACAAGAAAGAACATCAAATGGCTCAAATCTCGCACATGGTAATTCTGTCACAATCAATTCAACTCTCAACATCATAATCATCTTCCAAATAGAGAAAAGCAAGGATTTCAAGCTAAACAGAGTATCAATGAAGTGAACGACACATCTACAACCTAAACAAGGTCCAGAGATCACGAAAAACATGCAAAACAAGACACAACAAAGAAAAATCTCCCCTAATAGACCACACTTAAACTACACAATGTCCTCAGTGTGTCACAATGATCAAATGAACAATCAGAACAGTCAAAAGATATGGACAAAGTGCAATAAAAGTGAGAAGGGAAGGAGGAAAGAAACTCCCTGAGTCAAAGGGAAGGATAGGTGGGGTCGACCAAAGACGTCTCCTCCACCACTGCATCCAACAAAGAAGGATTGCTGAGGAAAGGCTTCAGTCTGTGCCCGTTCACCTTGAAGCTTTT
Source organism: Vigna reflexopilosa (assembly GCA_027742785.1). Classification (NCBI taxonomy): domain Eukaryota; kingdom Viridiplantae; phylum Streptophyta; class Magnoliopsida; order Fabales; family Fabaceae; genus Vigna; species Vigna reflexopilosa. The sequence goes on from CM050932.1 coordinate 13,361,009, forward strand.
AGCTGTGGAAGGACTTTGTATCTCAACTACACCATAAGGATAAACATTAGTCACAACAAAAGTTCCAATCCACTTTGATCTCAACTTACCAGTCATGAGGCCGAGCCTAGAGTTGTACAGTAAAACCTGTTGGCCAACCTCGAAGCACTTTCTAACAATAGAACTATCATGGAACCTCTTTGTCCTCTCCTTGTAGAACTTCGAGTTCTCATAGGCCTCCAATCGGATCTCATCCAATTCATTCAGTTGCAACTTCCTTTCCTCTCCAGCCTGGTCAATGGAGAAGTTGCAAGTCTTCACAGCCCAGTATGCCCGATGCTCAATCTCGACTGGTAGATGACATGCCTTTCCAAAGACAACCCGATAAGGAGACATCCCTATGGGTGCTTTGTAGGCAGTCCTGTGGGCCCAAAGAGCATCGTCCAACCTAATACTCCAAACTTTCCTGTTGGGCTGGACAATCTTCTCCAAAATTCTCTTTATCTCCCTGTTAGAGATCTCAGCTTGCCCATTTGTTTGGGGGTGGTATGGTGTAGAAACTCTGTGCATCACCCCATATTTCTTGAGCAAAGCCTGCATGGATCTGTTGCAAAAATGGGTTCCCTGATCACTAACAATGTCTCTAGGCACTCCAAACCTGCAAAAGAGGTGAGATCTAACAAAATCTACAACAACCCGAGCATCATTAGTCCTGGTGGCTCTAACTTCCACCCATTTTGAAACATAATCCACAACAGGGAGAATATAAGAGAAACCAAAAGAAACAGGAAAAGGACCCATAAAGTCTATACCCCAGACATCAAACACCTCACAGAACAGCATAGGTTGTTGAGGCATCTCTTGTCTCCATGAAATTGATCCTCCTGCTCTCTGACAAGGCTCACAGGTGCTGCAAATCCTCTCCGCATCTTTGAAGATGGAAGGCCAATAGAAACCATAGTCTAGCACCTTGCGAGCTGTTCTCTGAATCCCCAGATGACCACCAGGTAAGGAGGCATGACAAAACTGCAGGACCGAGTCAATCTCATGGTCCGGAATGCATCTCCTAGTAACCTGGTCACTGCACAACTTCCACAGATATGGGTCATCCCAAATATAATACTTAGCATCACTCTTAATTTTAGCAATTTGAGCACGGGATGCTAACGGAGGAAAAACAGAAGCAACCAAATAATTTACAATGTGTGCAAACCAAGGAGTAGGGTGAGAAAATGAAATCATCAACAAACTCTCATCAGGAAAACCATCCTGGATAGGCAGAACATCAGCTTCATCCTCAGCTCTCTCAATCCTGCTAAGGTGGTCTACAACCAAATTTTGTGCTCCACTCTGGTCTTTGATTTGCAAGTCAAACTCTTGGAGTAGTAGCATCCACCTGATCAATCTTGGCTTTGACTCAACCTTTTTCAAAAGAAACTTAAGAGCTGCATGGTCAGTGTATACAATAACAGGTGATCCAAGCAAATATGATCTAAACTTATCAAGAGCAAAAACAATTGCCAACAACTCTTTTTCAGTTGTGCTATAGTTTGCTTGGGCAGCATCTAAAGTCCTAGAAGCATAATATATCACTCTAGGCAATTTGTCAACTTTTTGTGTCAAAACAACCCCCAATGCATAGTTAGACGCATCACACATAAGTTCAAAAGGGGTCGTCCAATCTGGTGCCTGAATGATTGGGGTGGTGGTCAAAGCTTCCTTCAGGCAATCAAACGCCTGCTTGCATCTGTCATCACAATTAAAGTCAATATCCTTCTGTAACAATCTGGACAAGGGAAACGCCTTCTTGCTGAAATCCTTGATGAGGCGCCTGTAGAAACCTGCATGTCCAAGAAAAGATCGAAGCTCTCGCACGCAAGAGGGGTAAGGCTATTGCGAAATCTCAAATATTTTGGCAGGGTTTACCTCTATTCCCTTTCTAGAAATGATGTGCCCTAGAACCAAACCTTGTTCTACCATAAAGTGACACTTCTCAAAATTGAGAACAAGATTTGTTTCTATGCATCTTTTCAAAACTTTCTCCAAACTATCTAAACATGCATCAAAAGAGGATCCATACACAGTGAAATCATCCACAAACACCTTTATGAAATTCTCAAGAAAGTCGCTAAAAATGCTAAGCATGCACCGCTGGAAGGTACCAGGGGCGTTGCATAGACCAAAGGGCATCCTCCTATAGGCAAAAGTGCCAAAGGGACAAGTGAATGTGGTTTTTTCTTGGTCCTCAAGAGCAATATTGATTTGGAAATAACCAAAAAAACCATCAAGAAAGCAGTAATGAGATTTACCTGTTAGGCGCTCCAGCATCTGATCAATGAATGGCAGGGGGAAGTGATCTTTCCTGGTTGCTTGGTTGAGCCTCCTATAATCAATGCAGACTCTCCAGCTGTTCTGAACTCTTGTGGGGATAAGCTCATTCCTCTCATTCTTCACCACAGTGAGGCCAGTCTTTTTGGATACAACATGGATGAGGCTCACCCATTGACTATCTGAAATTGGGTAGATGATCCCAGCTTGTAAAAGCTTGGTCACCTCCTTCTTAATGAAGTCCATGATCACGAGGTTTTTCCTTCTCTGTGGCTGCCTAACTGGCTTTGCTCCATCCTCTAAAAGAATTCTATGCATGCATGTGGATGGGCTAATACCAGGTATATCAGCCAAACTCCAACCAATTGCCTTCTTGTGCTTCCTCAGCACACCAAGCAACTTCTCCTCTTGAACAGAATCAAGGGAGGTGGAAATTATCATCGGTTTCTTCTCATCATCCTCTAAGTACACATACTTGAGGTTTTCTGGGAGCTGTTTCAGCTCAAGAGTGGGTGCCTGCAAGTCAGATTCAAGTGTACTTCCTGCAACATGGTTAATGCATTCTAACTCTAAAGAATGTACAGGTAAAGGCAAAACACCCATCTCATCAGAATCCAAATCAATTTCCAACACAAATATATCAACAACATCATCAATATCAAGAATATCATCAACATCCTGGACATCACAATCCTCATCAAAATCCACAACAATATCCAAATCATTCTCAAATCCTGATTCAAATCCAGATTCAATGCATGAATGTAAAGAAGATGGAAAAGAATGCTCTTTCTCATGCAAAGAAGTAAAGTCATCAACAACATACGCATCAATAATGTCATCCAATATGTCAATCCTAAAAACAGAATGGTACTCAGCTGGAAATTTCATGGCATCAAGGATATTAAAGTGAACAACAATATCAGCAAATTCCATGGACAAAGTTCCAGCATACACATCAATCTTGGTTCGGGCAGTTTTCAAGAATGGTCTGCCTAAGATAATAGGAGCGGATCCATGAGAGAATCCCTCCTCCATCTCCAAAACATAAAAATCTGCAGGAAAAATCAGTTCACCAACCCTAACCAAGGCATCCTCTATGTAACCTGTTGGGTGGGTAACACTCCTATTGGCCAACTGAATGACCACACCCGTAGTTTGGAAAGGACCAAGAGACAAAACGTCATATATAGACAAAGGCATGACATTAATGGAAGCAACTAAATCATGCATGGCATTCTCAAATCAAGGGAAAATAAGCATAAAACCAAGAAAACCAACTTTTGACTCTCGCATGACTCAACTAAGTGTTTTACTTGACTTTAAGCTCATTCTAAGCCATAAAGGGTGTGTTTTAATATCAAATTTAAGCATGAAAATAACGGTTTTTAGACCGTTATCACAACCTCAACTGTCCTGCGTGGACTAGACTAGTCCTCTTTCCTATGAGAAGCGGCAGGCGTGGGTGTAGGAGTTGGCTCTGAAGGCACAACAATCTGCTTCCCTGATTTGAGGGTTATGGCACTCACATTCTTTGGATTCTGCACAGTCTGGGATGGTAACTTATCAGAATTCTGAGACTGCGCCTGGTTAAGCTAAGTAGCCATCTGACCCATCTGATTAGTGAGACTCTGTATGGAAGCTCTAGTCTCCTGCTGAAGCTGCGTGTTCTGCATAGTCATCTGTCTCACTAACTCTTCCAATGAAGGCTCAAAAGAAGTAGAAGGTTGGGCAGCTGGTTGGGCAAGTGCCTCTTGCTGTTGTTGTTGTTGTTGTTGCCTCTGATTTTGTTGCATAGGTGGAGGCACATATCTGTTAGGACCTGCAGCATTCTGGAAAGGTGGCGTCTGTTGCTGATGCTGTGGAGCATTGTTCCATCTAAGATTGGGGTGATTTCTCCACCCTGGGTTGTACCTGTTGCTGGACAAGTCATAATTTTGCTGTTGTGGCTGCCTGTTATTGTAAATGTTAGTAGCATAAGCTTGAGGCGCATAAGGAGCAACAGGGTGCTGCAAAGAAGGACAAGCATCTGTATAGTGGTCATTGGAAGGACAAATAACACATAGTAGTGAAACAGATGCAGATGGAGCTGCAGGTCTCTGGTTGGTTGCCAATTGTGTCACCAACCTCACAAGAGAGTCAAGCTTGCCTTCCAATTTGCTTTCAGCAGATGGTGAAGACTGGGCACCAACATCATGTACGCCCCTCACCACAATGGCATCATTCCTGGCGCTAAACTGTTGGGAGTTGGCGGCCATCTTCTCTATCAATAGCTATTGTCCGGGATGCTAGGAAAAATTTCTCCAAGAACAGCCTCTTCAGATCATCCCAGCTAGTGACGGATCTAGGTGCCAAACAATACAACCAATCCTTAGCAGCACTTTCCAATGAATGAGGGAATGCCTTCAAGAAAATGTGATCTTCAGGAACATCATGCGGTTTCATCGTCGAAAAGATAATATGGAATTCCTTCAGATGCTTATGCAGACTCTCACCTGCAAGGCCATGAAACTTTGGCAACAAATGGATCAGTCCAGTCTTGAGAACATATGGAACATCCTCATCAGGATATTGGATGCACAAGCTTTCAATATCGAAATAAGGTGCAACCATCTCCCTAAAAGTCCTCTCACGAGGTGGAGGTTGTGCCATATTGTTCTCAGTGTGAAAAATAACAGAATCGGAATCAGAATCAGGTGTAGATGCAACATATGCAGTAGATGTAGTATGCACAAAGTACTCAGCAGTGGATTCAGATTCAGTAGTAGAATGCACAGTATCTAATGGAATTGACTCAAAAACAAACTCTAAAGACAAATTCCTAGAATGCCTAGCTAACCTATGAAACGTCCTATCAATCTCAGGATCAAAGGGTGGTATGGGTCCAGGATTTCATCTAGTCATGCACTAAATCACAACACCCTATAATCATGAAACAATAGCACACAAATTTTAAACCACAGAAAACAACCCAAGCAAACAAGACGACACTCTCATAACACAAGACAACACAACTCACACAAACACAAACACAACACAAGACTTAAAACTGAACCGTTCGATCCCCGGCAACGGCGCCAAAATTTGATGGGCTGTCGCAACCCACACAAATTTAATGTGCATTTAGAAATGCAGTATAACTAGGAAGTGACTCCTAGGTCGTCTCTCAAGGACCAATTTTGCGGTTTAGAAATTAAGTCAAACACGAAGGGGGGGGGGGGGTTGTGAAAACGTTGTGGTGAATACGGATGAATTAAATCAAAACACTGACGCAACTGATAATTACACACAGATCTAAAAGCGGTTTCAAAGACAGAATGAAACGGTTGGTCATTAACTTAATTACAATGCTTCTTATCACAGAACAACAAAATAAAGCAGCGACTCAAACTAAGTGAAGGGTACACATGTTTTCATAAAAGCAAACTAAGCGAACGCGATGTTAACATCAAATCCAATTTACACCATGCAGTTTCATCAACTAAGCGAAGACTCAACACCAACTGGGCAACTAAGCGTATACCCAATTGCAAGTGCAAATACATATTTCACATTAACCAAGTTAGAGTGACAAACACAATTGCAGTCCAGAAATCTCAAGGAAACATTATAATATCGCTAATGACCAACTCAATTAATTTAGGCTAACATGACAATTAAATTAACACGACCAAACACATTAGACAACATTAAAACAAATTAAAATACTAGACACCAACACTGTTACAAACAATTATCTAGCACAGTTAAAAATATTTAAATGCAAAACTAAATTAAAGAAATGACAAACAACTAATCCTACTATGTGAACTAATTTAAAACAAAGAAATAACCAAACATGCTTTCTCCTCTACCATTCACGTGACCTATCCATCTACCAAATAAAATTAAAAGTGCAAATGGCCTAAATACAAAATGAAATTCTTCTACAATGGGATCCGTGTATTATTGTTTCAACACCCAAAAAGCAACTCAATAAATCTCTTTCTTCCCATCTTCAAATACCATAAGCATACAAGTCAACCTCTCATTCCATAAAAGCAACAGATAAACATCTTTTCTTCTTCATTTCATGCTAAAATGGGTGCAACACAGAACAACTTCATCTCACCAAATTACTTGCATCAATAAAAGTAAAAGCACAAGAAGAAAAGGGTTCAACCTTCAAATACCCATAAATCAACTCAATCTTTCTTCACCCCAAAACGAAATATGGAGATACGTTTTCTCCATTCAACAAAGAAACTTAAACATAAACATCCAAAGTGCAGCAAATAAAAACGGACTCAAATTGGTTCTTCATTCAACCCAATGAACTACCATGAAAATGCAAAGAACCACCTCCAACCTCAAGCTTTCAACATTCAAAGGGAAACAAGGAAGATGAGTGACAGTTCTCTCTTCCATCAAGCAAAGATAGATAAGTGGCAAGCAAAAGAAGAAGAAAAACATAATCTTGGTTCATTCCATTGCTCAAAAAACGAAGACACCCATAAGCTCTCCAAGAGAGTGTTCATACAAGCTAAACAAAATGAAGTAAAGAGTGTGTAAAATGAAGTGTCGACCTCTCTCTCAAATTTCCGAGAGTTCTCTCTAGATGGGTGGGGTCCACCCCTAAAAGAAACCCTAGGGTTAGTGCCATGTGTCCCACAAAATTGGGGCTTTACATTTTTGCCACTAAAGGGCCCATTGCACATAAGTTTAATTAAAGCTTCTAGACAACTAAGTTACAATTTAATTAAAAAATGAAATGCCTAATTGTAGGGTCTTTAATGACCATGCCTCCATCCTAATGCTCCAAAAGATATCTCCAAAATTTCCCTGCAACTAAAAATGCAATTAATCAGCTCAGAAAATTCAAATTAACTAAAATAAGAATTTCCGATCAAATTAAGCATAATTAGGAAAAACGGGAAAATACCGGACAATTAAGCACAATTCCCTGATTTATTTAAGCGCAATAAGCAAAATACAGTCAAGAAAATATTGACTCATCAAGCTTCCACCACCACGAGCGAAATCGGCCATCGTCCACAAAGCTGGCCACTGCCGTCTTCGCTGAAATTCGCTTCCTCACCGACGCCTCCCGCACCGCTCTCCTCCCTCTCCATTCGAGGGTTTATTTCCTTTCTCTCAAACACCAGATATTCCCAGCAACATTCACAGTCGATGCCCACGACGAAAGCTTTTCTCTTCTTTTTTCACTTTTCTTTTATTGATTGATCCTCCTATCATTTGATAATTTGTCTACTGGGATTTGCGAATGAAGAGTGTGTGTTTACAGTTATTGTTCTGTGTGTGCCTATTTCTTACAATTATTGTTCCGTTATCAGATTGGGTTTGTCATTGCTATGATTGATAGTTTGGATTAGTTCTTTCTCCTTGCAGGGAAACCGCATTGGAGATCTCGGTAGTAAAAGTTAAGGTTGACGATGACAATGGGGTTGTGTATGAGGGATATCTATTTGCAGGTTTGGGTTATTCAAAGAGGGCACCGACCTCTAATTATTGAAGGGGGTGAAGCGTGTTTACGTTGTTGGGATTAATGAATAACAATGTCCAGAAACAAATATAATTGCATGTTCAATATGAGCAGATAAAGCCAGACATTACAAAATCAAAACAGAAGCGAGTAGTTTGCAATCATGTAACATTTATAACTTAAGAGCGATGAAGCAAAGGAGAACTTACCTTCTATGTTTACGTTCTCCTCTTGTTAGTCTTGTAATCCTTCTTCTTGAGGTTAAACTTCACGTCTTCTCTTCAGTGGCCTTAGCTTTAGACAACGGGAGGCACTTTAAAGAAACACTATTTTTCTGCTTCGTGGGCGTAAGGGAGAGTGGCAATGAAAGTTCTTTTTTTGTTGTTTTATGGTGGAGATTCGGTCCTAAGTCCTTGATGGAGGAATTGGTTTTTTTTTCTTTTGGATGGAGGAATTGATTGTTTAGAAATAGATGGATCTGTTGAGTGACTAGAGGAATGGTTGGTTCTAGATTTCTCTTTGCAAATGCTAAGATCGAAGGGCACCTGCCACTCACACTGCCATCCCGCCACCCTACTTCCTTTCTCCTGCTCCTCACCGCCAAACAAGGCATTTCCACTTGTGTAGGTCACTGAGCAAAAGATCCCAACCAAAAATGGGAGATAACGTGAAGACTTGAAAAAAGCTAATAGTGTAGGTCAATGTGCTCCGTTACCTGCTTCCCTTTTCTAAGAGGATCCTAATTGAAAAATTTCATTTCCAGAGGTCCATCTGTTAAATCCATAGAGGGATAAAATGGGCGAATGATGATGGTGCTGCCGGCACCTTTTCATTTATTTTTCTTAGTAATTTTTCCTCTTCTTTTTTGTTTTGTTTTATCTTCTCCCTTTTTTTTTTCTCTTTTCTTCTTTCTTTCTTTTTTTCGTTCTCTTTTTTTTAAATATAGTAAAGTAATAGTAATATAGAAAATAGTATAAGACGAAAAGAATAATACATATAATGTAACAAAAATAGAATTAAAATAATAAAACGAGATAAAATAAAAATAAACTATAATAAAATAAAATAGAATAACCATGCAAGAAAGGAAAAATAAATAAAGAAATATAATATAATAAAGTAAACTCAAAAGTAAAATAACAAAATAAAACAAAAATACAAAAATAAAAGAAAATAATACAAGAAAATAACACAAAATAAGACAAATAGAAAAGACCTATTACTTAGTCAATCTAGATGAAATTGGGTGTTGACACCTGCCCCTCTTTACTTAGATGTTACTGGATAATATGAAAATTGAATATTTTCATATTATTGGAGTAAAAGCTAAGTAAAGAAAGAAACACTAATCTCGTATGGATTTCAAAATGAACAAGGAAAGACAGGAAATTTTAAACAAAAAATAAACAGAGCTAAAAGAATTGAGGTGTGCAAACCTTATAGAGGGTGTCATAACCTTATGGATGATTGAATGAGGTGTAACAACCTCGTGGAGGGTGTAACAACCCTATGGATGAGTGAATGAGGTGTAACAACCTCGTGGAGGGTGTAACAACGTTATGGATGAGTGAATGAGGTGTAACAACCTCGTGGAGGGTGTAACAACCCTATGGAAGAATGAATGAGGTGTAACAACCTCGTGGAGGGTATAATAACCCTATGGATGAATAAAATGAGGTGTAACAACCTCGTGGAGGGTGTAATAACCCTATGGATGAATGAATGGGGTGTAAAAATCTTGTGTAGGGTGTAAAACCCTATGGATGAATGAATGAGGTGTAACAACCTCGTGGAGGGTGTAACAACCCTATGGATGAGTGAATGAGGTGTAACAACCTCGTGGAGGGTGTAACAACCCTATGGAAGAATGAATGAGGTGTAACAACCTCGTGGAGGGTATAATAACCCTATGGATGAATAAAATGAGGTGTAACAACCTCGTGGAGGGTGTAATAACCCTATGGATGAATGAATGGGGTGTAAAAACCTTGTGTAGGGTGTAAAACCCTATGGATGAATGAATGAGGTGTAACAACCTCGTGGAGGGTGTAACAACCCTACGGATGAGTGAATGAGGTGTAACAACCTCGTGGAAGGTGTAACAACCCTATGGATGAATGAATGAGGTGTAACAATCTCGTGGAGGGTGTAACAACCCTATGGATGAATGAATGAGCTGTAACAACCTCATGGAGGGTGGAAAAACCCTATGGATGAATAAAATGAGGTGTAACAACCTAGTGAAAGGTGTAATAACCCTATGGAGGAATGCAATTAGGGTGATCATTGGATTCGACGACTGTCTTATAGAGGGGTGCTATCGTAGAAGAAAAACTTGGATTCAAATTTTTGAAATGTTGGTAAATACTGATCAAAACATTGAAGGGATTCAGAAGCAAAGGTCGTATTAACCTTTTTCACAACTTCCCCTTCTCCTTAAAGATTTTTCAAAAAATTTCCTTGCTTCTTTTGAGATGTACGATGTAATTTCATGAGGGTGCATGGATGCACAAACACATGAAACTTTTGTTTCGTTCTTTTCTTTCTTTCTCTCTTTACTTCCTTTCTGTTTTTTTTAATTAATTTTTTTTAGATTCCATGTTTGGAATCCGTTGTTAATATTGTCGTCAAACTCGATGTTCATTCAAAATGAATTCATTGCAAATAATGTCAAGAGGTCGTGAGTCCTTTGATTAAAAGGAAGAGAGTGTAACCACGAGTTCAAATTCCCTTTACCGCTTTTTGCAATTCAAGCTAACTTGAACCCGAGAAGGTGTGGGAAATGGGTATGAAAAGTGGATGGCTGAATGACGGTTTGTGGGCAACATTAACTTTCGTGCTCTCCTTCTCTGGGGGTTGTCATCAATATTTAAACATGCAAGGCTCACAGGACTGGCCCAACTTTGTTGTGCACAGTAAGTGTGATTTGTAGAGGTGGAAAAGTGTGGGTAGGAAGGATTGCCCCAGTTTAACAATTCTCTCTTGATGGGGAGACTTCATATTATATTTTTCATTTTTCATTTACGATGCTTTTTCTTTTCTTCTAGTGACTGTGTCATTCACTACATCATTTTGTTCCAGAGTTAAGTTCATGAGAAAGATCAGGACAAACATTCTTCAGTCTGCGTGGACTTTAATTGGCTTGTACAATGGCTAAAGGTCAAAGGCTTTTGAAAGAAACGAATAATGACGGCCCAAATAAGTGTTTGACGGTTAAATTGTTTTAACAAGAATCATCTGCAAGGTGTCGAGTCAACTGTATCTAGGAGTTTGGAACTTCGGGCATCCTTTTATTTTCGTTTTTGTTTTGTTTTTGTTTTTGTTTTTCATATTCTTTCTTTTCCTTTGGGTCCTTTATTTCGTTGCCCCTGTTGTGGACCTTTTTGGAAACCTTCCTCATCATTTCCTTTTTTTTTCAGAAATTTTCTCATTGATTTTGGATGCCCTTGATATACCTTTTGGATTGACATCGACATGCTAATGATTCTTGTCGAGGGTAATGAAAACAATTATGCCTTCTAGCTCAAAAGGGGTGCAATTGGATAAATTTCTTTTATTATTTGGGTGAAGAAAAATGGCCACACATTACTTTCCCGACCTTAAACCTGAAACGAAACTTTGTAGCGATTGACACATCGACTTCATTTTCTTTCTTCTCTTTTTTTTCTTCTCTTTTATATTATCTCCCCGATCAACGGATCATTGGACACGGGTACCATGACGACAACTGCCCCAGTAATATATTAAGACGATCCTTTGTTTTAAAGGGAAACGAAAAGGTTAGGGGTTCAAGTAGTATGAATGCAGATGCTTTAGCAGGAAAAGAACTCTAGTTACCTCCGAAACTATGAATCAGAAAATGATTCAGGACCGGTATTTTTCAAAACTTTGTTTGCTTTTGCTTTTCGAAAATACCATTCCTTTGAAAATTTTATTGACAACGAATTCAAACATGTGTCTTTTCTTTTTGTTTTTTTTTTCACGACATCCTCCAGGACCGAGCTCGCGTCGACCGAATATACCTGTGATGCTTTTATTGACATGCGATTAATTATCATTATTTCATTTTCATTTTTCCTTATTTACCTAACAACTCAACGTGACATGCAATATTTCAGAAAGTATGCGAACAAAATTATAAAAAAGAACATGCGGTATTTATTGAATGACATGACACAAAGTACAACAAGCTTTAAAGACAATGTCAACATCCCTTAACAGTTGTTAAACCCCTGGCAAGTGTACCAGATCGTTATCAAGTAATATAAAACGGGTAAGTCCGAGTATCGTTTTCCTAAAGGACTCTTAGGTCTTAACTTTCATGTAAAATGATCGCATAAGACTTGAGAAAGAATTAAATTTAAGTGTTTTAATGCAAGACAAAAAGAAACATGCAAAATGCAAATGAATCAATTGGCAAGGAAAAGATATGGATGAATGGAGTTTTTGGGGTTTACAATTTCATCTTATCCACCCTCTTATATCTACAATTTCATGCAAACTTTCTTAGTCTACCCTAAACCCAATCTTTTCTCGAAAAAAGCCTATTACTAATTACTGGCTTACTATGCATTATAAACAGAAGCAAAATACAATTGATTGTCCTACCCCTATCTCTAGGCGGTATTAGCTTAATCAAGGAATTTCCTACCAGTTCATGACATTACCGTACGTCTCCGTATCGATAAAGACAAACAACATTTACCGAATGAGTTAAACGATAAAAGCATTAAGCATAGATAATAAACCCAACAATTGATAATATAAGCATATGCAAGCATATAAATAAAATAAGAATTTTGATATAAGAGAGTTTCAAAATATTACATTGTTCCCCAAAAACAAAGGGTTTAGTTCACCATGTAATGAAGGAATGGAAGAATAAACCCTAAATTTGGTAGATTGGAGCCTAAGCATTCATGGAACCGCCTCCAAGGAGTGTAGAACAGCTCTGGACGTCTCTTCCTGCCAAAAGAATACTTTGAGAATCGCACTGAGGCTATTTATAGCGCATAAAAGTAATAGAATTTAAGCCCAAGCCCATCTGATGGACGCTTAGTGCCTAATTTGGCCGCTCAGCGGTTTTCCTCTAATCGCAAAACCGCTCAGCGGTGGCCCTCTAATCGCACAGGACGCTCAGCGGTGCCGCTCAAGCGAGAAGCAGTGGCTTCACCCACAAAACTGGCGCTCAGCGTTGGAAAATAGCGTTGAGCGGTGACTTTGACTCTTCTTTTCTTCCTTTTTCTCCTTCTTTCTTGAGCCTAAGTCCTCCCTCTTTTACTTCCATCTTCAATTCTCATCAAAACCCTGCAACACAATGCAAAACAAGCATAATATCTCTAAAAACAACTTTTTACTCTCATGTGACTCTACTAAGTGTTTTACTTGATTCTATGCTCATTCTAAGCCATAAAGGGTGTGTTTTGATATCAAATTTAAATATAAAAATAACAGTTTTCCAACCGTTATCACAATAATCCCCTAGCAAGTGTACCAGATCGTATCAAGTAATAATAGATGGTAAGACCAAATATCGTTCTCCCAAAGGACTCTTAGGCCTTATCTTTCATGTAAATTGATCTTATAAGACTTGAAAAAGAAATAATTTTGTGGTGGTATGCAAAACATAAATAAACATGCAAATGTAAGTGAATCAATTGGCAAAGAGAATATATGAACGAATGGAGTTATTGGGGTTTACAATTTCATCTTATCCATCCTCTTATATCTACTTTTCTTATTTAATTCGCTTTATTATCTAATTATCATGCAAACTTTCTTTACCTACCCTAAACCTGATCTCTTGACGAAAAGAGCCTATCACTAACTACTAATTTACTATCTCTAGTCTCCCTAAGTAATTAGCAATGCATATATCGCAGAAGCAAATACAATTGATCGTCCTACCCCTATCTCTAGACAATATTGCTTAATCAAGGAATTCCCTATCAGTTCATGACTTCCCCGGACGTCTCCGCATCAACAAAGGAAAATATCTTCTTACCGAATGAGTTAAACGATAAAAGCATTGAGCATAGATAAGAAACCCAACAATTGATAATATAAGCATATGAATAAAACAAGAATTTCAATATAAGAGAGTTTCAAAAGATTACATTGTTCCCCAACAACAAAGGGTTTAGTTCACCATGGACATGGTGAAACTAGATGGAATTAAATGAAAGAATGGAAGAGTAAACCCTAGATTTGATAAATTGGAGCCTAAGCATCCAAGAAACCGCCTCCAAGGAGTGTAAAACTACTCTGGACTTCTTTGCCTGCCAAAAGAATTAAAAACCCTAGGGTGTCCAAGTCTTTAAATAGGACATAAAAATAACAAAAAACAAGTCCAAGCCCAAACAGATCATAAAAATTGTAGAAACAGGTCTAGGCCCGCGTTCTCGGCGCTCAGCGCTCAAAAACAGCGCTCAACGGTTGCCCTCTAATCGCAGGACCGCTTAGCGGTCAATTTTGGCACTCAGCGCCACCACTCAGCACTCAATTTCGCCGCTTAGCGCTCTCTACAGCAGAAAAGAGCGCTCTGGTCAACTTTTCATCATTCTGGTCAACTGGTTGACCTTTCTGGTTGACAGGTTGACTTTTCTGAATAATGGTTGACTTTTCTGCACTGCAACCATTTGATCTTCAACCTTTCTTTCAATTCATTCCAAAAACCTACAAAATCAAGGGAAACCAAGCATAAAACCAAGAAAACCAACTTTGACTCTCTTATTCTCTAACTTAAGAAAAATGCATGATTTCAAGCTAATTCTAAGCCATAAAGATGTGATTTAATATCAAAATTAAGTATAAAAATAACGGTTTTTCAACCGTTATCACAACCCCAAAATTAAAACTTTGCTTGTCCTCAAGCAAATAAAACAGAACTTGGCTTTCCACTTTTTCATCAAAATAGTTCAACATTTCCAAAATTCATTTTTCTCACAACAAGAGTTACTCAATTCAGATTTTCAGTGGAATCTTATCAAGATGCATGCATGCTTTCAATTCAATTCAGTTCACATGATCACATATTTTCCAACAGATGTTCTACTTATGAATGATCAATCCACTAAGCAAATGTAACCATACAATTTATTAATCCTCTCCAAGCAAGTGTTTCAGTCAATCACTCAAGTGTTTAAGAGGTCTCTCCATCTCTATGCTATTCACATATCACATGAAACCAAATTGCCCTTCATCTACTAAAATCAACATTCTCACATACAAATGTCATCACAAGGACTTTTCCAAGGCTTATAATGAGGCCGGGT
The DNA here is from genome assembly GCA_027742785.1 of Vigna reflexopilosa. Classification (NCBI taxonomy): domain Eukaryota; kingdom Viridiplantae; phylum Streptophyta; class Magnoliopsida; order Fabales; family Fabaceae; genus Vigna; species Vigna reflexopilosa. The sequence continues at coordinate 13,376,072 of CM050932.1, forward strand.
TAACAAGAAAATATTTTTTTTCTGGAACACAAAATCCTTAAGTTAAGAAAGTTATTTTAACATCCAAAGTTCAAGCATAAACTCTCTTTTTAACCAATCTCACTCATTCCCAACTTCTTTCCTTTTTCTCTTTACATTGAGCTCATCTTTCATGCTTTTTCTTTTCAACTCATAAGCTTTTCTTTCATTTAACACTTAAGCTCAATGCCTTTCTTTTGCCTTTCTTTTGCCTTTCAATTTCCCCAACAACCCCAAACTTGAACTTTGGCAATATCATACAATTATTCTCAACCCAACTCAAGGTAAGAATTTTCAAAGCAAGGGTTTTGATCCTGTTTCAGGGCTAAGGTTCAAAAAGGATATAACACATGGTTCTCTTTTCTTTGGGTTAATATGTGGCTAAGAATGGCTTCCAAAAATGGCCTTGATCATATGACATAAACATGCAATTCAATCAATCATAAAGATTCAGGAAATATCAGTCATGCTTCCATATGAATAGCACATATATCAATGAACACTCTAGAGTTCAAAACCTCACACAACTGTGCTTTTCTCAAACATCATTCATACATCCTGCTTAGCATCATAATCATAATTATAAATCATCACACATCTGTTCACATAGCTAGTGAACCATTCACCTGTATATCAGCATGCAACACAAACTCAATCGTCATCCACATCCAATCATCATCAAATGAACTCATCATGCAATATCATCAAGTCAAACCATAGTCAAAAATAATGTTCAAGCCAAGCACAAACACCTACACTACTCAACAGAATTCAACCTATTCTAAAAATTCAAAGTACAAAAGTGAAAGATAAAACCCCTGTTCTAAGCATCGACATCCATCAGTAGATGCCCTCTCAACTCATATCATCATCGGAGTCCTCATCCTCTCCAGCCTCTGCATCCTCAAAGTTATCATCCTTGTCATCATCCTCCCTGACTAGAGCTTTAGCTGCTCCAGCTCCACTCCCATATGCTTGCTCTGGCCAACCCACTCTATTGTTGAACTCATCCATCGTCCACCTATGAGCAGGAGGTGTGTCGTACATGCCTATGATCATCTCGGCAATAACAACCTGTCCTTGGGGGTGGAGAGACCTTGAATGTATGCAAAATTCTTATAACTGATGATGGATGAAACCAAAATGCAGTGCTCGCTAAAAATCCCAAACTTAGATTATGAATGATGCAAAAGTGATAGAGAATGGATTTTCTAAAATGCAACAATTAAACCCTAAATACAATTCCCACTCACTTTACTCATGCAACAATTAAGCCCTAAATGCAATTAGAACAGTATTAAAACATGCAACAATAATAAATCAATATACTGGGTTGCCTCCCAAGTAGTGCTTGTTTAACGTCACGGGTCTGACCCAAACCTTTCTAGCACCCATCAGTAAGTGCAATCCTTTCTAACACCCATTAGTAGGTGTACCTTTCTGTATCCCTGGGTAGATACATAAAAATTAGCATCCCTCGGTAGATGCTACCCAAAAATTGTTTAAAAATTCAAGAATTACATGTCCAAAATAAAATAAAACTAATATATTACAACAACTGGGATGACCCCCAGCAAACACCCATCAATAGGTGTTGATATTCTTCTACTTGATATTCTTTTCTATTTCTTCTTCCTACTGAATCTCTTCAAAAGGTTGATTGAACCAAGCACCTGTTTCCATGTATCAATCATAGGAACTTTAATCTTCAATTTCTTGAAGATCTCCATAAAGCATTTAAACTTCTTTTCCTTCCTATGATTTTTCTTCTGATGAGGAAGGGCTTTTGCATATGATCTTTTCTTCTTTCCTCTCTTCCTCTTTTTCTCAATCTTTTCCTTCCTCAACTTTCTATTTTTATTTTTCCTTGATTTCTTCTTTTTTTATTTTCGCACTTTTTTCTTTTTTTCTTTTCTCTTAACCACTTCTTTTTCCTTATCATCATCTTCTTCTTCCTCACCCAACTTTTCTGTTTCTTCTCCCTCTACAGCTCTCTCTATCTTTTCCTCCTCTATCTCAATTTTCTTCTCATCAACAACCTTATCACTTTCAGAGATAGTAGCTTGGCATTCCTTCCTAAGGTTAACTTCAGTATTACCCATAAGATCCAGAGACTTCATTATGCAAGAGAGTTGGTTCTGCCATAAATGTTGTTCAGCTTCCCCCAACGTTTCTCTTGGCAAAGATGATTGTTGCTGCCAAAGACGTTGTTCGGCTTCCCCTAACGTTTCTCTTGGTATAGAGAATTGTTTCTGTCATAAACGTTGTTCACCTTCCCCGAACATTTCTCTTGGTATAGAGAACTGTTTTTGTCGTAAACGCTGTTCAGCTTCCCACAATGTTTCTCTTGGCACAAATGATTGTTTCTGCTAAAGACGTTGTTCAGCTTCCTTCTCTCTTTCTTCAAGTGTAGGAGAATATTGCTGCCTTTGACGTTCTACTTCTTCAAGTGAAGGACGATATTGTTGTCTTTGACGTTCTCGTAAATCCTCACGTTGTCGCATCTCCTCAATACTTCTGATGAATGATATATTCATACCCGTGATCCGCTGAAGAAATTCGTCATCAGAATTTATGTTTTCCTTGAGTGGAGTGATTTGTTGCTCGGCAGCTTGCCTAAATTGGCTTTGATCCATGTCTGAGTAAGGTTCCCACCAGTGGTTGAAATCATTTTGGTAGAATTGATTGCCCATATAATCAAATTCTTGTCCGTACTGCATCCTGCAAACATTAGGCACAAAACCCTAGAAAACATTTATTAGAACAAAAATAAAATAAACATAAAATCAAGTCAAATTTAATCAAATTCACACTACTAGAAAAGTTAAACCACGAGTCCCCGACAACGGTGCCAAAAACTTGTTAATCCCCTGGCAAGTGTACCAGATCGTATCAAGTAATAATAGATGGTAAGACCAAATATCGTTCTCCCAAAGGACTCCTAGGCCTTATCTTTCATGTAAATTGATCTTATAAGACTTGAAAAAGAAATAATTTTGTTGTTGTATGCAAAACGGAAATAAACATGCAAATGCAAGTGAATCAATTGGCAAAGAGAATATATGAATGAATGGAGTTGTTGGGTTTACAATTTCATCTCATCCGCCCTCTTATATATACTTTTCTTATTTAATTCGCTTTATTATCTAATTATCACGCAAACTTTCTTTACCTACCCTAAACCCGATCTTTCGCCGAAAAGAGCCTACACTAACTACTAGTTTACTATCTCTAGTCTCCCTAAGTAATTAGCAATGTATATATCGCAGAAGCAAATACAATTGATCGTCCTACCCCTATCTCTAGGCAGTATTGCTTAATCAAGGAATTCCCTATCAGTTCATGACTTCCCCGTACGTCTCCGTATCAACAAAGGCAAATATCTTCTTACCGAATGAGTTAAACGATAAAAGCATTGAGCATAGATAAGAAACCCAACAATTGATAATATAAGCATATGAATAAAACAAGAATTTCAATATAAGAGAGTTTCAAAAGATTACATTGTTCCCCAACAACAAAGGGTTTAGTTCACCATGGACATGGTGAAACTAGATGGAATTAAATGAAAGAATGGAAGAGTAAACCCTAGATTTGATAAATTGGAGCCTAAGCATCCAAGAAACCGCGTCCAAGGAGTGTAAAACTGCTCTGGACTTCTTTGCCTGCCAAAAGAATTAAAAACGCTAGGGTGTCCAAGTCTTTAAATAGGACATAAAAATAACAGAAAACAAGTCCAAGCCCAAACAGATCATAAAAATCGCAGAAAACAGGTCCAGGCCCGCGTTCCCGGCGCTCAGCGCTCAAGAACGGCGCTCAGCGGTATCCCTTTAATCGTAGGACCGCTCAGCAGTCAATTTTGGCTCTCAGCACCACCGCTCAGTGCTCAATTTCGCCGCTCAGCGCTCACTACAGCAGAAAACAGCGCTCTGGTCAACCTTTCAACATTCTGATCAACTGGTTGACTTTTCTGCATTATGGTTGACTTTTCTGCACTGCAACCCTTTGATCTTCAACCTTTCTTTCAATTCATTCCAAAAACCTACAAAATCAAGGGAAACCAAGCATAAAACCAAGAAAACCAACTTTGACTCTCTTATTCTCTAGCTTAAGAAAAATGCATGATTTCAAGCTAATTCTAAACCATAAAGGGTGTGATTTAATATCAAAATTAAGTATAAAAATAACGGTTTTCCAACCGTTATCAACAACAGTATCCCCTATCACGGAATCATCATGCATAAAACTTTTTGACCGCATCAGAATTAACTCGCAATGGTAACTCCTCTCCGTCCATCCTTATGAGAATTAATGCCCCACCAGAGAATGCTTTCTTCATCACAAATGGCCCGTCATAATTTGGAGTCCACTTGCCTCTATGATCCTTTTGAATAGGCAAAATCTTCTTCAACACCAGCTCGCCTTCATGAAACTCTCTCGGGTGCACCCTTTTGTCAAATGCCTTTTTCATCCTTCTTTGGTACAACTGTCCATGACACAACTGTTAACCTTTTTTCTTCAATGAGATTGATTGCTCGAATCGGGCTTGAACCCACTCAGCTTCCTCTAATTGGGTTTCCATTAACACCCGTAAGGATGGAATTTCCACCTCAAACGGAAGTACCGCTTCCATCCCATACAAGAGCGAGAAGGGTGTTGCCCCAGTTGATGTTCGTACCGATGTGCGATAGCCATGTAAAGCGAAGGGAAGCATTTCATGCCAATCTTTATAGGTAACCATCATCTTCTGCATAATTTTCTTGATATTCTTATTAGCAGCCTCTACTACCCTATTCATCTTTGGACGGTAAGGAGAAGAATTAAGATGATGAATTTTGAACTCCTCACATAACTCTGCCATCATCTGCTTGTTCAGGTTGGTGGCATTATCCGTGATAATCTTGTTAGGGAGCCCGTATCTGCAGATCAACTCCCTTTTTATGAATCTGGTCACCACCTTTCTAGTCACGTTGGCATACGAAGCAGCCTCAACCCATTTGGTGAAGTAATCGATTGCGACTAGTATGAAACGATGTCCATTTGATGCTTTTGGCTCTATAACTCCAACGACATCTATCCCCCACATAAAAAATGGCCACGGGGTAGACAACACGTTCAAGGTTGTAGGTGGCACATTGATATTATTTGCATACGTCTGGCATTTCTCACACTTTCTCACGTGTGTGCAGCAATCATTTTCCATGGTTAACCAAAAATAACCAGCTCTTAATATCTTCCTGGCCATTGAGTGCCCATTCATGTGCGTGCCAAAGGTACCTTCATGCATTTCCTTCAGTATCAGCTTGGCCACCTTTTCATCTACGCATCTGATGAGAACTATGTCATGATTTCTCTTGTATAAAACATCCCCATTTAAGATAAAGATGCCAACCAACTTCCTTAGCGACCTTTTATCGTTTTCAGATGCCTTCTCAGTATATTCTCGGGTCTTAAAATAATGCTTGATATCGAAATACAAAGGTTTCACATCTACCTCCTCCTCGATGAAATGACAATATGCTGGCTTTGCATGGCTTTTCATTTCAATCATTGGTAATTCTGCATCTTGGACAACTTCGAACATTGATGACAAGGTAGCCAACACGTCTGCCAATTGATTATCTTCTCGCTGTATATGATTAAACGTGATGGAGTCGAAATACTCCATTAATCCCCTGATGTAAGCTTGGTAGGGGATTAATTTTGTATCCCTAGTTTCCCATTCCCCTTTCAACTGGTGGATGACCAAAGCTAAATCTCCATATACATCCAGAATTTTTGCCTTGGACTCGATTGTCGCTCGAATACCCATAGGACAGGCCTTATATTCTGCGATGTTATTCGTGCAATTAAAACATAACCTTGCTGTCATTGGTATGTACTGATTCTCTGGAGAGAAAAACACTGCCCCTATTCCATGTCCCATCACATTCGAGGCTCCATCGAATAATATTGTCCATGCTTTCTCCTTTCGGTCTTCTTTGTTCTCTTCAAATAGAGCCATGATGTCTTCATCATGAAATTCAGGTTGCATTGGCTGATAATCGCTAATGGGTTGATGAGCCAGGTATTCCGCTAGAGCACTACCCATGACGGATTTTTGAGTAACATATACAATGTCATATTCTGACAATAACACCTGCCACCGAGCTATCCTTCTAGTGAGAGCAGGCTTTACGAAAATATACTTGATGGGATCCATCTTGGATATCAACCAGGTAGAGTGACTCAGCATGTATTGCCTTAAGCAATGAGCAGCCCATGCCAATGCACAGCAAGTTCGCTCTAACGATGAATATCGTTGTTCGCAGTCTGTGAATTTCTTGCTCAAGTAATATATAGCATGCTCTATTTTCCTGGCTTTGTCATACTGACCCAATACACAACCCATTGACTTGTCCAATACAGTCAAATACAAAATGAGTGGCCTTCTTGGCTTAGGTGGACACAATAGAGGAGGGTCTTGCAGGTATTGTTTGACTTTTTCAAAACCAGCCTGACAATCCTCATTCCAAATAACAACCTGATTCTTTCGTAACAACTTGAACAATGGTTCACAAGTAGTAGTTAATTGGGAGATGAATCTAGCAATGTAGTTCAATCTACCTAGGAAACCTCGAACCTCCTTTTCTGTTTTAGGCGCAGGCATCTCCATTATGGCACACACTTTGTCAGGATCAACTTCTATCCCCTTTTGGCTAACAATAAAACCCAACAATTTCCCAAACTTCACTCCAAACGTGCATTTGGCGGGGTTTAACCGGAGTTTATACTTTATCAATCTCTCAAACAAATTCCTCAAGTTGAGAATGTGTTCTTCTTCCGATTCAGACTTCACAATCATGTCATCCACATAAATTTCAATCTCCTTATGCATCATATCATGAAAAAGTGCCATCATCGCTCTTTGATACGTTGCCCTAGCATTCTTGAGCCCAAAAGACATCACCTTATAACAGAAGGTTCCCCACAACGTGATAAAGGTCGTCTTTTCCATATCCTCAGGCGCCATCTTGATCTAATTATACCCCGAGAAACCATCCATGAACGAAAATAGCAAAAACTTGGTTATATTATCAAATAGAGTGTCGATGTGCGGTAACAGGAAATTATCCTTTGGGCTTGCACGATTCAAATCACGATAATCAATGCACATTCGAACTTTACCATCCTTCTTAGGCACCGGTACAATGTTTGCTACCCATTGTGGATATCTCGCAACAGCCAAAAATCCTGCATCGAATTGTTTCTGTACCTCCTCTTTGATCTTCAGGGACATTTCCGGTTTCATTCTTCTTAGCTTTTGATTGACTGGGATGCATTCCGACTTAATTGGGAGCTTGTGTTGCACAATATCAGTATCCAGGCCTGGCATGTCATTGCAAGACCAAGCGAACACATCTCTAAATTCCTTCAATAAGACATGCAACTTTTCTCTTATTTCCGCTTTCATGCTAGTACCGACCTTCATTTCCTTTATCTCATCCTTATCTCCCAAATCGAGTACTTCAACATCTTCCTGGTGAGGTTTTATCTTTTTAGACTCTTGTTCCACTAATCTCAGCAGTTCTGGAGAGGGTTCCGAGTCATCATCACAATCACCTTCTGTATTATTGATAGGGTGCTCAAAATTAGGAATATCGACATTGTTATTTTCAAAACATTCATTGTCATATCTGCATTATTTAAATTTGCAAAAAGGAATAAATAAATAGGAAAAATGATGAAGAATGTTGAATGACGATAAAACACAAACAAACACGATTTGATTATCACGCTAAGCGGAAAAACTAAAAACGTCAACCCTAAGTCATGACTCCTAAAGCCCCGGGTGAAGCTATAAGATTAATTAAAACTATTACATTTTTTTCAAATTAAGCATCACAGGTAAATCCAGAGTCTCCCAATTGTTGAGCGGTGCATCTGGGGAGCAGGCCCACATGAAACTTGAGCCTTCAGATCCATCTTCATCCGCCATCTTCATCCTTCCCACCTTGGGTTCTTGTCTTTCGACACGAGCTAGACTACGCTCTTTCCTCCCTTCTATCAGGCTTTTCTTGTCTTCTTTGGTGGGCTTGTACCCTAGGCCATACCGGTTCTTATTCTCGACGACCTCTAGAGGGAATGCTCGCCCCTGCCTATACTTGCCCAAACCTTTCCCATGCATATAACCTTCTTTCAACATCACTTTGGCCATCATGATAGAAGCACGCGACAGATGCGGGTTTAGTGGGAATGGCTCCACATAGGTATTTCCCACGATCTCCAGAGATTCGAAAGTTGTCTCGAGAGCTTCCTCGACTGCCTTAATAAAGCGTGTGGATGATGGTCCGCTCACCAGGAGATCCTCCTTTCCTGACATTATCACCAATTTATCCCCCATGACATACTTCAGCTTCTGGTGTAGTGTGGAAGGCACAACCCCTGCAGAATGGATCCATGGACGACCTAACAGGAAACTATAGGCCAGAAGAATATCCATGACTTGGAATGTCACTTGAAAGATGCACGGACCAACTTGGACCGACAGTTCCACTTCTCCCATCACTTCCCTTTTACTACCTTTTCAAACGCCCTCACAATCATAAAGCTTGCCTTCATATGCATTCCATCACAGGGCAGTTTCTCTAACGTCACTTTTGGCATGACATTCAGGGATGAGCCATGTCCACCAATACTCGTGCTATAACATGATCCAGGCACTTCACTGAGACATGAAGAGCCTTGTTATGCCCTCTCCCCTCAGTAGGTATCTTCTCATCAGTAAAGGTGAGGTAATTGTTAGCAACGATGTTGCCAACAATGCCCTCGAACTTGTTTAGGGAAATACCTTGCTCCACATGAGCCTTACTAAGTATCTTCATTAACAACTTTCTGTGAGAGGTAGAATGCATGAGCAATTCTAACAAGGAGATCCGGGCGAGCATGCGGTTCAGCTGTTCCACCACCCTATACTCACTCTGTTGTATGAATTTTAAAAATTCGCAAGCCTCTTCTTTGGATATTTCCTTTTTCTCCTCTTTGTCATGGGTCTCTTCTGCTTGCACACTCTTCCCCTTTAAGAACTCCTTTGCTTTCACGGCCATTGTTGCTTCCTTATCATTAGTTCTTTCTCTCGCTAACTCTGGTGGTGTAAAGATTCTACCACTTCTCGTCATTCCACCAATGCCCGATATGTTTTCAACGGCTGGATATGTACCCTTTCCCTCATCTAACGCAATTGCCCCATATCGCTAAGGGATGGCCTTTTCGTTCTTGTAAGGAAAGGGGGATGGCACCCGGATGACAACAGACAGTTTTCCTTTAGTTACTGGTGCAGGGGTGGTCCTAGTGAAATGGATCACCAACGGTTCTGGCAGAGTTACATCAGATTCTCCACCAGTTTGTGCAAACACTTCCTCCTCCTTATCCTCGTGGCATACTTGCATCAGATTTTTGTCAAGTAGGTCTTGCAAAATATTCTTGAATTCCACACACTCCTCAATAGAGTGCTCAGCGTCTGGATGGAGTGCACATGCCATACCCACATCATAATCTCCCTTCACTAGGCCCACCTTCAACAAAGCTTCAAAAATAAACCTCCTAGAACTCCGGATTTCGCTCACATCTCTTATCAAATCATGTTTTTCAACCTCGATATCATTCGTCGAGGTACTCCCATGCCCAGACAATGGATTAGCCTCGATGCTAGGCTTGTCTTCTTGAAACTTTAACCACCCATAGTCGATCAGAGCTTGTACTTTATATTTGAAAGCCACACATCGCTCAATTGAGTGACCCACGCCTCCCCCATGATAACTACACCTGGCCTTTGCATCATAACCCCTAGGGTATGGAGGCTGTACAAGCTTCATCGGGCAAATGGCAACCAGACCCTTCTTGACCAGCTTAGGTAACAACTCTGTGTAAGTCATAGGGATAGGGGTGAAGTTAAGAAACCGATTCCTCCTTGGGTTGGTGTTTTGATCTGCATTCAGATTTGGGCTTGCGTTTGCCCCAACCCTCCAAGCTTCGGTTGGGATGCGCTGTGGTGGATAATACCCTTGTTGTTGTTGAGGCCTAGTTTGATGAGCAAATGAGGCATTAACAGCATGAGGAGGTTGGCTTAAGTATGGTCGATAACTAGGAGTGGGAGCTTGACCTCTCCATACAGGCATTACCGATGCTGCATGCACATCTCCCTCCTTCTTTTTCCCTGGATCGAAACTGGGTTTTTTGTAATTTGCAACCGCGGGCGGGCCATATGCTATTTTCCCATTTTTCAACCCGATTTCTATCCTTTCGCCAATTATGATGATATCTGCGAAATTGACGGAACATTTCCAACCATATGTTCATAAAATGGTGGCTGGAGTGTACTTACAAACGTCGCCACCATCTCTCTGTCAAACAAAGGCGGTTCAACTTGTGCAGTTAACTTTCTCCACTGCTGGGCATATTCCTTGAAGGTTTAGTTGTCTTTCTTAGCCATATTTTGCAGCTGCAGACGGTCTGGTGCAACATGCGTGTTGTATATGTATTGCTTCACAAAGGCGTCAGCCAGGTCCGCCCAGCAACGGATTCGAGATGGCTCTAGGTGGGTATACCAGTTCAACGCCACCCTAGCCAAACTGTCCTGGAAAATATGGATGAGTAACTGCTCATCATAAGCATATGCAACCATCTTTCTGCAATGCATGGTCAGATGGCTTTTAGGGAAAGTACTACCCTTATACTTCTCAAACTCCGGCGCGTTGAACTTGTGCGGTATTTTCACGCCAGGAACCAAACTCAATCTGGCAACATCTCCAAACCCGTAGCTTTCAACTCCCTCAACAGCCCTCAATCTCGCCTTCAAACTCTCCAGCCTACTTTTAGCTCCAATGAAACTACTGATTCCCCCAATCACTGTGGTATGTGGTGCGGCCCCGGCTGAAGAGTCCTCCTTAGCAACCACATGTGGCATTACGGTTACTCGTGTTCCTTCAACCGTGTTTGTTTTATTCATCACTGTATTCGCCATGGGAGCCGACACTGAGACAGGTCCCTGAGTGCCGATTGACGGTACATTAATAGTCGTGGGAAAAAAGAATGAAACGTGTTCTTCTTCTGAGTACTCTCCTACGGGAGGAGTGTAACCCGAGGGTAATCCATATAGCGGGAAAGGAATCGATTGGCTCACAGTGTTGAACATCGGGGGTTAAAAGTGGGCATTCCCCTCAACTTGTGCAGACGAAGACTCTCCAGTAGTCTTCAGGGATTTTAGGGCAGCAAGGATCTGGCCGATCTGGTCCTTCAGCTTGCAGATATCGGCTTTAACAACTTTGTGCGCTTCTTCCCAGTCTTCCATAATTCTGGAATTAGCCCGGGTCCTGTAAGGATGTCGTGGAATTTTTGTCGTTGTTTTTCCTCACTCTTATGCTGCTCTTCTTCTTCTATTTTAGTTAATTCAAATTAGATGAAAATGAAACATGCAAAACAAAAGAAAAACGTAATGGATGCTAATAATAGGTGGAAATCACGGGGCCACGATAACATTACGGATGGAAATTAATACAAGTTGGTATCCTACAAAACAGCCTAAGTCTTTCATTTAAAGAAGCTTAATCCATTACATTGCCCGAAGGAACCATACATGAATAACTTATTTTTACATCACTCCCTAGCTCGAGCGATGAAGGCCTTCATTTCGCCTACCAACTGTTTACAATGATTATTAAAAAGTTCTATCTCTTTTGGCAGGCTACAAAAGTGAGTACTTGCTTCGGCGTTCAACACCATCTTGGGGATGTCCTCAATTGCTCCATTTGCTAAAACTGCCAATTGGGAGAAACTTTCATTCCAATGTTTCACAGCCACTTCTTGCTCCGCGATGTGATCTTCCATTCGCTTCACCATGGCCTGATGCCTTTGTTCAAATTCCATCGACCTCCATCGCTCCTCTTGCTCCTCAATATAATCCTCCATTTGTTTTAACATGGCCCGATGCTATTTTTCCACCTCTGCTAGCTTCCATCGCTCATGGTTCAAATTGGCTTCAAACGATGTGGCCATTTCCTTCATCTGATACCGCATTTGTTCTACTTGAATTTGCGCTTCTCTTAGTCTCTTCAAGGCCTCTTGTTTATCTCTTTTGGCCTCTTCATAGAGGTGTTCCCACTGTTTTCCTTCTTCCAGTGCCACATTCTTCTCCTTCACTCTCATTCCTAGCTCTTTGCTTGCGGCCACAAGATCTTGCTTCAATTGGAATGTGTAATCCCTTTCGGCTTTCTGACTTCTAACGATTTCCTCACAGGCCCATGACTTCTCCTCCTTTTATTCCTCATATCCACAAAATCGTTGCGCGCAATTTGTAATTCTTCTTTCAACCTAGCATTCGTTTCTTTCAGTTTTTCCATCTCCGCTTTCAACTGCTTCACCTCTTCACTCTCTAGGTCTTGCGGTTGCCCTTCATTAGTCGGTGATCATTGATTGGCTTGAATGGAAGTTTGACTTCCTTTACCCTTTCTAGGATCCATGTTTGATAACTAACCTTGGTGTCCACCACTCCTATCCTCAGATCCTTTTTTAATCGCATAACAGTTTCCCAAGCACTTCTAACCTTTCTCAACATTTCAGTGAAATGCCCGTCCTCATAGTAGATGAATAATGTAGTGAGATAGTCCGGTGAAGGTGCCCCTTTCATGGGATTCCCGAATTGCCTTTGAACCAAAACAAGATGCTAATTGATACAATATCGAGCACCTATGAGAGGTACATTGGGAAAGCTGCCACAATGATGGATAGAAGGCTTAATCCCAAGCCAAGGAAGTCTCCATTTTACTTTTCCTCCATTCAAACCAGCAAAGAATTTGGCCCACTCATTTCCTCTTGTGTCTTTAAGCCCTTTGTGCGACAGGTCTTTCGATGGACACCTAACATCAACCGCCCTCTTAAACATGCGTGCAGTCATCCACGCATACAACGCCGACAAGCAACAAAGAACTTTCTTCCCTTTCCTCTCATGGAAGAAACTCATCGTCCCATAAACATCCGTGAGGACTGCTGTTACGGGATTCTCTGATCTCGTCCTTCTTGCCACGAAGACATCTATAGCGGTGTAATCCACAAAGTCTTCTATCTTGGGAAACAAGACGACGTCATACACGGTAAGGGCTAACACATCCATGAAAGTCTCCCACTCTTCCTTATCAGCTAAGTGTTGCAAGTACTATTCTAGATATCCTTGTGTCAGTCCGCGCACCTGATTCCTCGTTACCAACCGGTCTTCCAGTTCTTTGGGATGTACCTTCATTACGGCGGCAATGGTAGGGATAGATGCATGATGCTCCAAGTTCTGATATGGCGTGGTACCCTCTAGTGGCAAGCCTAAGATGTGTTCAAACTCTTCTATACTCGGCGCCAATTGGAAGTCTTGAAAGGTGAAGCATCTTAGTGGAGAGTCGTAATACTGAAAAAGGGTCATGATAGCAGGCAACTGTACTTCCACTTCCATCAGACTCAACAGATTTCCATACTTCTTCTTGAAGGCTTCTCTCTTTATGGTCGTTAGTCTTCTGCATAAGTTCATCAGCCCTGTTAAATTTCCCCCATGAATCCTTAGGCGAGGTTTCTTTCTTAAAACGACAGAGTCGGGCTGTTGTGTAGCACCAGATATTGTATCAACTTCCATCTTGTATGAGATCAACTGAATACCTGTGATTTCCCCCTAAAACTAGCATGTTACCAAATAACGAACGAACATAATGAATGATAACACAACGAAGTGAAAACAACACGACTAACAAAAAATGCATGCATAGTATGAAAATGCAATGTCATTATATTCTGAATAGAACAAACATCATGAGGGTTACAGGAACACACATTTCTCCCTTTGTGCCCTAATAGAGGTTCGAGGCTTCGGATTGAAGGTCAAGTATATGCAATCTCACAAGGATAGTTCCTTAAGCCTGAAGATCAATGGTCACTAGAGCTATGGCCCCATTCATAGCATCTCCATAATGGTCGAGTAGTCAACTAGGTGTGAAAACACAAATGAAGAGAACAGACTCTAGTTGGGGTTCTGATGATAGGCAAACAAGAAGTATGTCCCAAGTGGCACCGCTACACAACCCCTCTATTTCTAAGTTACACTCAGACTCGGGTATAAGGCCTCACTCATGATATGCATAATGTGTGTGTGAAGGGAGAATGCAATGCATACCCAAACCCTCACCTGCAAAACAACTAGAAAAATCCCAGGCAGATATAGACATGTTTTCTACCCTAAGGTTCGATATCAAAACAATTCACATGCAATTATTTCAAACATCAAACATAGATAAGGATAAAAGGGAAGAAAAATGCAAAGTAAAACCACATCAAATTCGCGCATCTAATTAAATGGCTTGACTCTCGAAGTCCCCAGTGGAGTCGCCATCTGTCGCAACCGGTGTCGCGATAGGACGACGTCCAAAAAGAATACGATTTGGAAAAAAGAGAGTTTTGGAGTCGCCACCATAGTTTATTCAAGAAAACTATGGAAAAACCATAAAGAGATAAGGAAGGGTCCACGAAAACCAGATTACAGGGAAGCTGTTAGCACCCTACAATGCCTGCCGAAAACAGTACCTTTAATCAGATACGCGAATATGATGTCGTTTTCAAAACGTTTAATTATCCCCGAAGAACATTGTAAAAGAAACAAAAGATATTTTTTAATTTTTTAGCAACAAGGGAGAAAATTCATTTGGAAAGGATTTGGATTTTTGGGAAGCGAGCCTGACAAGGACTAGTCTTGCTCCTACGTATCTCGACTTTGGATGGAGAATCAAGGATCACGTAGTTCTGGCTAAAAGGTTGTTTGTTGTTTGAAAAAGAGGATGTTTTGGTATTTTAATATAAGAAAGGAAAAAGGTTTCCAGCACAAGGACGATGCGAGCGGTCACACGTGTGTTTAACCTTTAAAACGTATTTATTTTTAAAAGAAAGGGAAAATGTTTCCAGCACAAGGACGACACGTGCATTCACACGTGTGCTTTAACCTTTAAAACATATTGTTTGTTATTTTTTTATAAAAAGGGAAAAGGTTTCCAGCACAAGGATGACGTGTGCGGTCACACGTGTTCTTTAACCTTTAAAAAATATTTGTTGTTATTTTTTTATAAAAATGGGAAAAAGATTTCGAACACAAGGACGATGCGTGCGGTCACACGTGTGCGTTAACCTTTAAAACATATTTTTTTGTTATTTTTTATAAGAAAAGGAAAGGGTTTCCAACACAAGGACGACGCATGCAGTCACACGTGTGCTTTAACCTTTAAAACATATTTTTTTGTTATTTTTTTATAAGAAAGGGAAAAGGTTTCCAGCACAAGGACAACACGTGCGGTCACACGTGTGCTTTTAACCTTTAAAACATACTTTTAGTTATTATTTTTAAAATAAAGGGAAAAGGTTTCCATCACAAGGACAACGCGTATGGTCACACGTGTGCTTTAACCTCTAAAACATATTTTTTGTTATTTTTTTATAAGAAAGGGAAAAGGTTTCCAGCACAAGGACGACGCGTGCGGTCACATGTGTGCTTTTAACCTTTAAAACATACTTTTATTTATTATTTTTAAAAGAAAGGGAAAAAGTTTCCAGCACAACGACGACACGTGCGGTCACATGTGTGCGTTATCCTTTAAAACATTTTTTTGTTCTTTTTTTTATAAGAAAGGGAAATGGTTTCCAACACAAGGATGACGCATGTAGTCACACGTGTGCTTTAACCTTTAAAACATATTTTTTTGTTATTTTTTTATAAGAAAGGGAAAAGGTTTCCAGAACAAGGACGACGCGTACAGTCACACGTGTGCTTTTAACCTTTAAAACATACATTTAGTTATTATTTTTAAAAGAAAGGGAAAATGTTTCAAGCACAAGGACGACGCGTGCGGTCACACGTGCGCTTTAACCCTTAAAACATATTTTTGTTATTTTTTTATAAGAAAGGGAAAAGGTTTCCAGCACAAGGATGACATGTGCGGTCGCACGTGTGCTTTTAACCTTTAAAACATACTTTTAATTATTATTTTTAAAAGAAAGGGAAAAGGTCTCCAGCACAAGGACGACGCATGCGGTCACACGTGTGCTTTAACCTTTAAAACATATTTTTTGATATTATTTTTTTTAATATTTATATATTGAAAAAGTAGGTAGATATTTAAAACGGAAGAGAGAAAAAGAAAAATAAAAAATGAAAATACAAATAAAAACAAGAATAAAAATAAAAATAAAAATAAAAATAAAAATAATAAGATAATAATAAAATAAACTAATCATAATAGGAGTGAGGTGCGAAAATGAGAATAGGGGGTATTGGGAACAAAAGAAATTTCGTTTTCTTGTTTTTTTTTTGTTCAAGGAGAATCAAAATGGGCTTGAGCCCAAGCCAAGGGGATTGACATGGGGAGTGAAAAGGTGAGAAATAGGGTGCGCACGTAGGAAAGAAAGGTTTTCTCTTGTTTTAATTAATTTAAAAAGAAAAAGGATCGGAGCCCAACAGCCTAGCGCAAAGGTTTCAGCAGAAACTTTAGGGGTTCAAGCCAGCTCCCACTCACTCTACCACATCACCTTCAGCACCCAAGAGGCCAAATCTCTCCCTCTAAGCAAAACCCTAGAGGCAAAATCACTGCAGCCCCAGCCTCTGCTCAAATGGCCACCGCGAGGGGTTGTCCACGGCGTCTCCGGCGCCATCGACGGAAGAGCCACCACCCTTCACACCGGACCACCATCTTGCATCTTCTTCTTCGCATGAAACCGACCCCAACTCTGAGATCTCACCATTCCCGCCGCCTCCACTGAAACTGCTCGTCGTCACCGTCGCCCATACCAGAAACCAAAGTCGCGCTGGCGATGCATCTCGTCGCCGAAGTCGTCGCCGCCGCTTGACCCCAGACGTCGCCGTCGACACCATCAACAACAGGACCTCTCTGCGCGTGAGAGAGAAAAACTGTTGCTCCTTTGAGACGAGCTTCCACCACAACGAGCGGAACCGGCCATCGTCGACAAAGCTGGCCACCGCCGTCTTCGCCGGAATTCGCTTCCTCACCGGCGCCTCCCGCACCGCTCTCCCCCCTCTCCATTCGAGGGTTTATTTCCTTTCTCTCAAACACCTGATATTCCCAACAACATTCACAACTGGTGCCCACGACGAAAGCTTTTCACTTCTTTTTTCACTTTTCTTTTATTAGTTGATCCTCCTATCATTTGATAATTTATCTACTGGGATTTGCGAATGAAGAGTGTGTGTTTACAATTATTGTTCTGTGTGTGACTATTGCTTAGAAGGGGTCAATTCCTGGTTTGAGGTGAACAGAGGCGTGGAGTTTTAGTTCCGTTATCAAATTGGGTTTGTCATTGCTATGATTGATAGTTTGGATTAGTTCTTTCTCCTTGTAGGGAAACCGCATTGGAGATCTCGGTAGTAAAAGTTAAGGTTGACGATGACAATGGGGTTGTGTATGAGGGATATCTGTTTGCAGGTTTGGGTTATTCAAAGAGGGCACCAGCCTCTAATTGTTGAAGGTGGTGAAGCGTGTTTATGTTGTTGGGATTAATGAATAACAATGTGCAGAAACAAATATAATTGCATGTTCAATATGAGCAGATAAAGCCAGACATTACAAAATCAAAACAGAAGCGAGTAGGTTGCAATCATGTAAGATTTTATAACTTATGAGCGATGAAGCAAAGGAGAACTTACCTTCTATGTTTATGTTCTCCTCTTGTTAGTCTTGTAATCCTTCTTCTTGAGGTTAAACTTCACTTCTTCTCTTTAGTGGCCTTAGCTTTAGACAACGGGAGGCACTTTAAAGAAACACTATTTTTCTGCTTCGTGGGTGTAAAGGAGAGTGGCAATGAAAGTTCTTTTTTTGTTGTTTTATGGTGGAGATTCGGACCTAAGTCCTTGATGGAGAAATTGGTTTTTTTTTTGGATGGAGGAATTGGTTTTTTAGAAATAGGTGGATCTGTTGAGTGACTGGAGGAATGGTTGGTTCCAGATTTCTCTTTGCAGATGCTAAGATCGGAGGGCACCTGCCACTCACACTATCATCCCGCCACCCTACTTCCTTTCTCCTGCTCCTCACCGCCAAACAAGGCATTTCCACTTGTGGTAATAAGCCAAAGATAGTGTAGGTCACTGAGCAAAAGATCCCGGCCAAAAATGGGAGATAATGTAAAGACTTGAAAAAAGCTGATAGTGTAGGTCATTGTGCTCCGTTACCTGCTTCCCTTTTCTGAGAGGATCCTGATTGAAAATTTTCATTTCCAGAGGTCCATCTGTTAAATCCACAGAGGGGATAAAATAGGCGAATGATGATGGTGTTGCCGACACCTTTTCATTTATTTTTCTTAGTAATTTTTCCTTTTTTTGTTTGTTTTATCTTCTCCCTTTTTTTTTCTCTTTTCTTCTTTTTTTCTTTTTTTCGTTCTTTTTTTTTTTTGAAATATAGTAAAGTAATAGTAATATAGAAATAGTATAAGACGAAAAGAATAATACATTTAACAAAAGTAGAATTAAAATAATAAAACGTGATAAAATAAAAATAAACTATAATAAAATAAAATAGAATAACCATGCAAGAAAGGAAAACTAAATAAAGAAATATAATAGAAATAACAAAATAAAACAAAAATACAAAAATAAAAGAAAATAATACAAGAAAATAACACAAAATAAGACAAATAGAAAAGTCTTATTACTTAGTCAATCCGGACGAAATTGGGTGTTGACACAGTGATAATAGATTATTCTGAGGGATAATCGATTATTCCAGACACTTGGACAGTTCTCATAAGAACCAGTGATAGTCGATTATTTGGAGTAATAATCGATTATTCCAGAGCAACATGGTTTTTCAGAAAAGCTCAGGATAATCGATTATAGCTTCTCATAATCGATTAAATACGTAACAGTTCTAGAAATACAAAATTTTCTAAGTATTACAAATTCAAAGACTTTCCTAATACATTTATATTCTACAAAGTGCTTTTAAAACATTTAAAACATCTTCTTTAAGTCATTCTTCTTGTAGCATCATGAAAATCAATATCTTCAAAGTTTACCAATGTTCCTCATTGGTAACATTCATTTCATTGACTTGTGCTGTCAATGAAGATACCTATAACAGATGAAATTATTTAGAAAGTAAGAAAAATGATATCTAAGAAGTTAATCATAAAAAGAACAAACCAAGTAATTGATAAAATATTCATTAACTTGAGTTTGTAATTCAACAACATTAGAAGCAGAAGCTGAAGATGATCCCCTATGAGAACGAGCATGGACTCCAAAGACTTTAGATGGGCAAGGACCCAAACCTAAACCGCGAATGCGTCCACAACGCTCTTTGATTCCTAAAGCATGATCTAATGAATCTGAAGTGGATATTTCTTGTGATTGAGACGATGATAATGTAGATTCATATGCTTCAATTTTTTCCTACATACAATGTTTAATAAAATAGTGAAATCATCTCTAAATCAGATAAAAAAATTCACCCAATTTCATTATTAATAGATATATAATTATCAATGCACAAACAATTTCATCTAACATCACAAAGAATCTGTTTCACTTCACTTCACTGATTTGGTGATCTTGTCACACACATTAAGTGAAACTAGTGTCAAGTCACATCACAAAGAACAAGGAAACTAATAAACTAACTCAAGTTGCTTCTTGAAGCAAATTTGGCTGCTTTTTGAAACAAACTTGGCAGAAATGCAAACTGCTTGAGTCCTAATTTGGTCTTTTATAAAACAAGAATCACACTGTTATAACAAGGCAAATACGATAATAAGGGCAAGCGAGAAGAGAACTAGACAAAAAATATTTTAATATCAAGTAGTTATCCCATTTTTATATCTGCCCGAACATAAGGAACAAGACCTAGATGTGGTGGGAAGTCTTGAATTGGCACAATTGAAAAAAAAACAGTATAAGAATGAAGAAAAAGTGTTCGTTTAATATTTATCAAAGTTCATTTCAAACAGGTATTTATCAAAGTTCCAGATGAAGTAATATGAAGAAAGAAGTTAAAAAAAACTTTTATAAGAATGAAGAGTATAAAACATTGTGAGTAAAGTGGATTGTACAACATTGTAAGTAAAGTGGAATATAAAACATTGCTTTAATATTCAGGCCTTTTTGTGTTTATAACCATCACAAAAAGTTAAAGATTATAAACAGAACATGAAATCTCCAATGACAACTAAAAGAGGCAATCACAGTATTTTTATATTTTATAAATTAAAACTAATGTCATTTTTACCATACCTTGTGAAAATATAACTGTTATCCAGCTGAGACACCGTGCAAACCTCCTTAGACAAAGTACCCACTCTGTTGGCACCACCAAATTTTCCACCAGCGTGCAAGACCTGCAAAGTTCAAAGGAGTAAATAATTGTTATCCAAAAAGATCAAGTACATAAAATATTCTAGAAATTTATTACATCTTACAATATCTCCTTATTACATCTTACAAGTGGTGAAATCGAATCAAGTTATAAATCTCTACAAAATATTCTAGAAATTTATTTAAATGAACTTGAGATCACAAGTCAGAAACTCATGATGTGGTTACGGAAATGAGTCTTGGTTGGTGAAAGTGAAAGGAAGTCATCATGTGACTATGAAGATTAGGTTAGAGTGAAAAATGAAGATATAGATAAAGAGATAGATGAAGATTAGGTTAGAGTGAAAATGAAGATTAGGTTAGAGTGTGAATTGAAATGGAAAGTAAAAGAGGAAGGAGAGGAATTGGGAAGTATTAGGAATGGGATGCTCAGGCAAGAGGAAAAAAACACAGAGAGAATAATCTGATTGAAGAGATAAGATGAAGATTGAAGAGATAAGATGAACATACCAAGGAGACAGAAGTGATGCAAATCGCCTCAGCAGAGTCCTCACCGCCTTGAGCCTCGACCTCGCCGCCTTGAGCCTCGACCTCGCCGCCTTGAGCCTCGACCTCGATGCTCAACCCAAGTAGAAACGAACATGAACACGCAAAAATGAACACGAACACGCAAAAATGAACACGAACACATAGGGGAGAGACACTCCATGCACACGCAGAAATGAAAGATTTTGATGAAGGCACAAGGAGGGAGGGAATTAGGGCTCATATTTAGGGGATTAGAAATGAAGGTGCGGAAAAAGAAACTGAACAATAATATTAATTAAGGACCGGATAACGGTCTAAAAACCGTTATTTTCATGCATAAATTTGATATTAAATCACACCCTTTGTAGCTTAAAATGGGCTTAGAATCAAGTAAAACTCTTAACTTGTGTCACATGAGAGTCAAAAGTTGTTTTTAGAGATATTATGCTTGTTTTTCATTGTTTTCCAGGGTTTTTGATGAGAATTGGAGATGGTAATGAAGTAGGAAGGTCATAGACTCAAGAATGAAGGAGAAAAAGGAAGGAAAGAAGAGTCTGTGAACCGCTTCCACCACTGAGCGTCCTAATGCAAGGAAAAGTTGTTGTCTAGCGCCTAGGTGGCGATGTTGAGCGTCCATGACGATAAGAGGCAAACCGCTCAGCGGTCATTTTAGACGCCTGGGCGGTGGCGTGTGTTGAGGCAAACCGCTGAGCGGCAAATTTTTGCGCCTAGGCGGTTGTCTGTTTTTATATTTTGGATTCTGAAATCTTTCTGTTATTTTTTTGGCTTATATATAGCCTTAGTGCGAATCCAAATGTAATTCTTTTGGCAGAGAACAACGTCCACAGTAGATTTACACCTTTAAAGGAGATTTCTTGGATGCTTAGGCTCCACTTTATCAAATCTAGGGTTTGCCTTTCCATTCTTCCATTATATTTCATCTAGTTTCACCATGATTATGGTGAACTAAACCCTTTGTTGTTGGGGAACAATGTAATCTTTTGAAACTCTCATATATTGAAATTCTTGTTTACTTTATATGCTTGCATATGCTTGATTTATCAATTGTTGGGTTCTTTACCTGTATTTAATGCTTTTACCGTTTAACTCATTCGGTAGATGTTGTTTGTCTTTATTGATACGGGGACGTACAGTAATGTCATGAACTGGGGAGAATTCCTTGATTATGTTAATACCGCCTAGGGATAGGGGTAGGACGATCAATTGTATTTTGCTTCCGCTTATCATGCATTATTAATTACTAGGGGAAGCTAGGGATAGCAAGCCGGTAATTAGTAATAGGCTCTTTTCACCAAGGGATTGGGTTAAGGGTAGACCAAGAATGTTTGAAGAAGATTAGATATATGAGGGTGAATAAGATGAAATTGTAAACCCCAACAACCTCATTCATTCATAGTTTCTTTTAGTCAATTGAATTCCTGCATTTGCATGTTTATTTTTGTTTTGCATACAAACCACTTAAATTAATTTTCTTTTCTCAAGTCTAAAAACAATTTGTTTACACGAAAGAAGATGAGGCCTTAAAAGTCCTCTAGGAAAAACGATATTGAGATTACTGATTTTTATTACTTGATACGATCTGATACACTTGTCAGGGTCTTAACAAGACCGCCAAAAAATTATTCTAAAAAGTATATATATTTTAGGGACGGTTTTGGTAAGTTATCGCTAGAAATTTTATTTTTTTTTTTTAAAAAAAAATTACCTATGATTTTTAATATAAACCGTCGAAACTTATTTGAGATTTTCAAAACCGTTGAAAAAAATTGAACTTACTCATAAACTAGCTTCAATTTATGAAAAAGACTTTTTTTTTAATTGGCAAAAGTATATATATATATATATATATATATATATATATATATATATATATATATAAATGGAGCATTTGGGATACTCTAAGTCGTCTACAAAATTAAAATTAAATCTCTGGTTTTTCAAATTTTATAACTTGGTAACGTTATATACAAATTATAAATAATAAAATTGCTATTATTTACAAATTCATGGTAATAAAAGTGATGTTTTAGTTTTTTAATAAACATGGAAAAACTTGTAGTGTCATATATGATATTTTTCTAAAACGTTAAATCGTAATCTACATTAACAGTTAATTAATGAATTAAGTAGCATGTGAAACATGCAGGTATCAGAGCCAGGTGTAATCAGCATGCTGCAGACAGAGAAAATGTTCATATATGTTCTTAGTTTTAGAAATAAATAAATATAATTGAATAGTATTTGATTTTGAAAGGAAAATAGTGATGTACAGTGTAATAATACTGACAGTAGGTTGGTCAAAACTTTGAAGGACAAGTAGATACGTAGACGTAACTTTGGTGCCTCATGCATTAACCTTTATTTTCATTCACTGTTGCCTTCAACTCTAATTTCTGCATCACTTTTGAGGTGGTCCCTAACTTCTCAAACATGCAATCAGACACAAAAGAAAAACTCACATCTTCAGACATTAAAATATGGACAACAAGTTTATGTTCTGTGAATGCTTAAGGAAAACCTTTCACTTTCTTGAAATTATGAATAAAAGACTCAGAGCCATTTTATGGTCAGATGCTGTATGATGATAAGAAAATAATCAATTTTATAATGAATTTCTTACTACTGAACTTTCGAATCAAGGAGGAGGGAGGGAGGGTTTATCAAGTAAAATAAAAAATTACTTTCATTTATTTCAATCATATTAAAATAAAAAATTTTGGGTTTATCAAGAAGAGGAAGAGTTAAAAACAGTGACCCACACAAATAATTTTACTCTTCAATCCATTGTGAGTGATTTTCATTAAACTTTCGCAACCTTTATCACTATCCATTCCTATTTTATCACTATCAAATCAAATATTACTATACTCAACTAATAAAATAATAAATCTCTAAAACTTAAATTTATCCCAACAAACTCCCCCATAAACTTAAATTCTTCTCTGTTCATTCTTCTCTCAGGATCTACGGCCTTGAGTGTTCCGAACTTCTCCGCTTCTCAGAGTTTGAATGCGTCTCCTTGTACGCGTGCGTCTCCCTTATACTGTCTCCAATTACCATATTTGACTCTCTTGGCCAATTGAAGAAGGAAAACACTCTTTGCAATATTAGCCCTCTATTACTCTTTCTTTCTTCTTTCCTTTCTTCTTTCCTATCTTCTTTCCTTTTTACTCTTTTTTTTGGACACTCTTACTTCTCTATCTCATTTTTTTTTTCTGAGTATTTGACTTTCCCTCGCTCCTATTTTTCTCTAAATTCTCTAAAATATCAACTCACTTACAAATAAAAACTTGTTTACTCTATCATAAAATAATATTCTACCTAAATAAACAGAAAATCATAACTACTCATTCCTATTTCATTTCTATCAAATCAAATATTATTATACCCAAAACTAATAAAATAATAAATTTCTAACATTTAAATTTATTCCAACAAAAATTACTGTTATAATTATTTGATACCATATATCGCATTAGACTAATTGTAACAGTAATAATATTATCATTTTTTTTTATAATTATTTTTTCTAATGAAACTATTATTTCAAATCAGTTTAACAAATTTTATACCAAATTTTCCTATCAGATCAATCTTGAAGTCAAGCTTTGGAATTGCGTTTGTGACTGATTGAATTACGTAAAAAGAAAATAGTATATTTAACGTTGTCTCTTTTTGATTATTAGGCTTATTATATGATATAATTTCTCTAATAGAGTGAATTTCTCTGGAAGTAGATAGATAAATAGAGTTATATCTACTCTAGTTTGTTTGTAAATATTAATCTCGCTATACTTCAAATTAAATCAATTAAAATATAATAATGATTTGTATTTACAAAAAAATAAAAATGTTGTAAACAACTTTACCTTCTCTTATTTTACACATGTAATTTAGAGCGTAGTTGAAAGTGCTCTTATATAAAATTATAAAAATATAGCTATCATTTAATTTGTTGTTAACATTTACTAATACAGTTTTTTTCAACTGATTTGAAAAAAATTATGATTAAATTTATGACATTTTTTTTAAAAAAAAAAGTGTTTACTGAAGAAAATTAAAAAAAGAAAAACTAATTAATATTACTGAAGAAGGATCTACAGCAACTTCTAATTAAGTGCATGTTTGAATTTATATTAAACAATCCTCAATCACATTGAAATATAAAATGCGATTTTAGATAAATGAATAGATGAAAAATGGTTAATAGCATCTAACTAAGTAGTTCCAATACATAGTTGGCCTACATTTTTAATAATTGGCAGAATCATATATATGGGCAGTGTTAATTAATTATGCCATTTAATTGAATTTTGTGAGAATTAATTCAAGTGCTCGGTTATAATTTTGACAATTAATTCTAGCATGCTATTCATTTATTTTTGCCACCTATTTGAAGTAGCTAGGTTAACTGAATATATCATGAATGGACAAATTTATATATATTTTTAATACAATTTTGAATGGAAAGCAATATTATATATATGAATATGAATATGTGAATTAATGTATAACTCATTCTTCTCTCTAATGATTTTTAGTTATTTCTAATGTTTGATACGGCCACTAGACAAGACATTCAAAATTTTAGGGAAAATTAAACATGTAAAAACAAGAATCTGCAAGTAGCGAAGCTGGCAAATATATAGTAATAAATAGTTCATACATATATGATTTTAATAACAAAGTCTCAAAACACTCTGAACCGAAATAAACAAATTTTGAGGTACTAAACAAATCACACAGCTGAACTTGTATTAACGGAGTTGAATCACAAAAGTCTGGAGTCATTCAAGCCATTGGAAATGTTATACATTAACATGTTGCTGCTGCCGTAAGTGTCCCTTTCATCTTCTGTGGTTCCGTTGACAAATGTCGTGGAAGATGATGAATTCAAAGTACTTGGGCTGGAAGATGAAGTTGTTGACGATAACAGTGAACTCAAATTGAAATTTGGCATTCCCTCGTTGTTACACAGATTCTGATTTTCCAAGAGACTGTTGAATATAGAGTTGAACTTGGGTGAAGAGAAACACTGCATAGTTGATGATGATTGGGCAATTTGTAAGTCTGATATGTTGTCATAATGCCACAGATTTTGAAGGGTGTTTGGGTGGGTAAAAGAGGTAGCAACTGGAGAGATTTGATTCTCTAATTTACTTTTCATCAGTTGGTGATCCACGTTCAATGGATTAGACTTACCAATAAGGTTTTCTTGAAGTGAAACCTGGGGTTGATTTGGTTGGAAGGTTTGTAAGGTATCATCAAGTTGCATTTGGGTACATTGGGCTGATTTTGCAAGAGTTGGTTATCATTTTGGTGGAAATTATTATGATTCAATACATTATCAGGGTTGTTTCTGCTTTGACATGAGAGAAGAGTGGAGAGCAAACTTAGCAGCTGGCTGGAGTTTATCATCGATCTTCCTGAAAGAAAAGGGTAGTTAAATTCGGGTGATGAATTGAACAAAGATGTGTTGAGAATGGAGGCAAGTTGTAGAACATCAAGGCGTGGTGTGTGAGTCATAGGATCAATCCCCATCTTGAAAAGCTTTTTCTTGATGTGGGTGTTCCAATAATTCTTGATCTCATTATCTGTTCTTCCTGGCAAGTTAGCAGCAATTGTAGACCACCTGTGCAGGACAAAAATTTTCATTTAGAAATCAATAATTAATTTGCTGTGTTACAAAGAGACAAAAGAAGAAAATATTGTTTGTTATTGTATGCATCATTGACTTTGCATAGTTGTCTAGCTACTATTCTCTAACTACAAAATGAATTTTAATGGTTCACAGGGTTTAAAGTCCATGCATTAGTTGGCGATTCTGTATATCATACAAGTAAATTCAAAAAGGGTTCTTTTTTTAAATACATTGTTAAAGTAGACTGAGGAAATATGCATGTACGAACAAGGAAAAAAAAAAAGGTTAGGACGAAAAATAATGCAGGACTTTAATTCATCTCTTACTTGTTTCCCAAAACACTGTGTAACTGGATGATGGCTTCTTCTTCTTCGAATGAGAATCTCCCTCTCTTTATATCAGGTCTCAAGTAGTTCGCCCAGCGAAGCCGACAACTCTTTCCACATCTTCGTAGTCCTTACATATCATTAAAAAAAAAAAATGCAAAACTTTATGTTAGGTTCATCTTTTTCTGGTGTGACACGGTTTAGATTTCCAGCAATATTTTATTAACAGATATATAGCATAAGATTCATTTGAAGTTTGTTCGATAATTGTGTGAAGTAGAAAGATTGACTTGCATAAAGCTGGTTAGAACTGCTAACACTTAATTAGAGATGGTCTTAACAATAAAGTAATTAGTGTTACCTGCATTTTTGGGAAGGGTTCGCCATTTGCCATGTCCATGTTTTTGAATGTAATCGATGAGTTTCTGATCTTCCTCTGGGGTCCATGGACCCTTCTTGAGTCCATTTTTTTCAGTAGATGACTTGGTCATGATGAAGAAGATGGAGCAATGACAGAAAATTGCCAACACGACTGTGATGATAAAGGCTTATAGTTTGTATATGAAAATCAAAAAGAGAGAAACAAGAAAGACGGAAAGAAAGGAGCGTAATTAGTAGCTGTAGGATAATGAGGGAGAAAGTGTGTGTATATATATATAGTAGAGGCTAAGTGGAAGGCAATGTACCTAAGAAACATGTTGAAGTCAATGGGATTCGGTACCGTCCTTTCACTCCTATGTTTATTACTTGCTTGACGTGTCTATCATCTTCACAAAATTTACAAATACACTCCCACGTATTATGAGTCAAGATGAACTTTTTATATATTCCACTTTTTTTATTTTTTTTATTTTCTGATTACACCCTCGTTTCTATTTTTATTGTGCATTAAAAATTATTTGAGTAGTAAATATTCTTTTTTATTTTAGTGAAATAGAAAGAGAGTATATAACTTTGAACTTATTGAACAAAATGAACTTATAGAGACTAAGTGAATGAGCTCACTTCCGTAATGAACCGAGTCTGTTCTTGTCGTGATAAGTTTGAATTTGACTCAATCTAATTCACTTGCACATTCACTCTGTCACTAGTTTGAGACCCTCACCATCATTAGTTTAAACTATATTTACTTCAATATTATTACAGCCATCACATTCCTTATCTAATTGTAGTTTGAGAGGTTATTTAATAATTAAAAATATATTTGAGAATCTAAAAATATATACCTACATTTGAAAGAAATATTTCATAATAAGATTAACCTTCACTTATAAATTTTTATTTGATGTTAAATCTCTATCATACTAACAAACAATAAATTTCATCTTAGATAACTTTTTTTTAAAAAATAAATATATTTTTATTCTCTAATTTTGACACAAAGTTAGATTTTGTTTTTTCTTTTAAATTTGGTCTTTAAATTTTAAAAATAAATTGACATAATGTTTCTAATTTAATTGAGTTAAATTGTTTGGTATGTGTCAAATAGAATTTTAGGATGACTTTTGAACTATTTAACATGAAACATTGTTCATTTAAAAAAAAAAAAAAAACTTAACATTATTGGTTTAAAGGAACTCAATTTAAAATGTATTAAAGTTTAAAACTAATTCTAATTTTAAGACTATAAGATTGATTATTATAAACATATTAAATGTAGACATTAAATTTAACTTAATTTTATAAAGAAAATATTATAAAATAAAGTTTGTATTACTTATCCATTATAAAATTGAATAATTTTAATTGGTATGTATAGCCTATAAAATGTGTTAAATAAATTGTAAGAAATTGTAAATACGAGAATAATAAGTTTGAGTGACTTACTGTGCAGCAGACATTGTTATAGTTGTTGACCATGATGAGAGGATGAGTTTAGCGTGGATTGTGTTGTGCATGATCAATGAACATGCAACAGAATAACCCTACCATAATAGACTGTGCTACAGTGCACCACCGATATGCTACGTATTCATCGCAAGCTCATGCATATAACTAGCCTCATGCTGGTATGCAAGATTTTCACTGTTTGAGGTTGAATATAACTATCAACACCACATTGCAAAACACGTCTTCATCAGACCATTTCTACTTTTTTCAAACACTAATAAATAACTGTAAATACTCTTCTTTCATTTCTAATTTACTTTTTCCTTTATTTTGACATCTTACTTCATCAATTGGTATATTCGATTTCATTTCATTAATCTTTGTTCATGCACGACGCGTTTCTATCTTTATCCATAGAAACTCTGGTTCAAGAAATTATCGTATAAACTTTTTATTCTGTAAAAAAAAATGAGAAATAAAGGAAAATATTAAAAATAGAGAAAAAAATCTGATAATTTTATGATTATATGCAAAATTATAACTTTCTTTTAAGCAAATATTATTTATTACACAAAAAATGTTTTAATCTGAGTCTTACCTAGGAATCCAGTTAAACAAGTTCTAAGGTTAAACAAGTTACGCGAAAAAAAGAATAGTAGATACTCTCATTCTTAACATTGAAACATGTTCATCATTTAACTTTTATCAATCTAAAGTAGCAGTAAAATTAGAAAGAAAATTTATATCCAAGTAGTAATAAACAATTACATTGGAGAAAACACACATATATAGAAAATAAGTGATGAATTTATTAGTTATTTTTATTACAATCACTTTTTTCATTTTTGGTATATGATCATTACTATTTTATCTCAATGCATTTTAATAATATGGAGAAGCCTAGTCCTATGTCATACATAACTTAAAGTTCATGTAAAAAAACAAAACCGTTCAAGTTGACATTACTCTTCTTTTATGATTGCTGTGCTATTTTTTACAATACCTAATTAATTAAATCGATATTAAAAAAATATTTAATTAAGTTAAACTTATTTGTTTTTAGAAATTATCTTTAAATTATTAAAGTAAGAATTCTAAATAAATTTTATAAAATGGGGTAAACCCAACTTTTGTAAGTCTTTTCATTATAGTTATTCCATTAGAAAACAGAAATATATATTTGAATCAAAGGATTTTATCAGTTTCAAAATAAGTTTTCTAACACATATAAAAAGAACCTTTTTATTTCCCATCACTGGTTTTTGACCATCTTCTGTTGCCAGCTTGCTAAACTGTAAAGTAAAATTGTATCTTTTTCTTTTCACATTTATTCTTCATCATGTGGAAACTTTGTTTTGCTCCTATGAGTTTGAGGGTACCTTTCATTGCTTATGGAAAATGAACTCTGCAGTAGGTTGGCTGCACCAGTAACTAAATTTCAAATTACGTGGATTTTATAATCACGATAATAGTAAGTCATATTTAATATAGTAACTAGTCCTAAATTTATACGTTTATTGAATGTGAAGTAAAAAAAACAAAAGTTAAAAAAACGTACAAATTGAAAAAATAAAATATAATCTTATGTCTTAAAGTTCATTCACGGAAAAATCTCCCTCACATTCACAGTAGTTCTGAATAATAAAAACTCACAAAAGAAAATAAATATGAAATCATAATTATAATATTGTTATAAGTGGAAAATAATATTAAGAAAGTAAATAATATTACGAAAATGAAAGCAAGTAGGAAAATGAAAGGTGTAAACATCGATAACAAAGTGTAGAGATATAATAGAATTAATAGGGTACTTTACTATTTAGTGAAAAAAAAAAACAAAATGGAGAGTTTGTTTGGAAGAACGAAGGGCTAATTAAGAGAAGTTTTATCAAAATTAAAGTTAAATCATTAATGAAAAATATATTTTCTATAGCAAATTATTATACGAGTTATAATTCCCTAGGTGTAAAATGTGAAACTGTAGCAATTTTGTAAATAATTAAGATTTTATACTGGTTAGACTTAGAATCGGTGTAAAAAAAGTGAAGTTGAACATGGGATTCTTAGGTTTCTAATTTCCTAAACAAAAAAACCTAAACACAAGTTGCAACCTTAAACTCTTTCCTTCCTCCTAAATCCTTCTTTTACTTTTCAAGTTAGATTCATTATTTTAGTTCACTCTAGCTTTCCGTATAGGTATATTTTAGTTCAGTTTTGGTAACTTTCTCAGTCGCTTAATTTCTTTCTTTCTTTTAAAATAGTTTATAGGTTATATTTCCTTTTCCTTTTAATTTTTTTTTTTATTTTCACACCTTGTTTAGTAATTAATAATTAGTAAATAATAACAGGACTTTGCTTAACACTTTAAACTTTATTTTAGCTGAGTCCATGGATTAGACTCTGGTTATCCCTTTACTACATTAGTGGGAAACTAAGTGTTCTGCTTTTGTACAACGAAAAACAGTTTAACACACTTATATAGGTGATTTCATCAAGTGTATGTTGTAAATCATATACTACCCCGTAAGGGATATGAAGATCATTAAAAACTTTGTTTAAGGTAAAATTCTTTCACCACACAGAATTTTAATGACAAAGTTTAACCTCTCATAATGTAGTGTCTAGCACTTTCATGCACACCATAAAAATGAACATAATTGATTAAAATCAATTTAGTATTATTAAAACTAACGAGTAACTTGTTTTTACCCATATCAACCTTATTCATGAGATTTCTAATCACAAAGGTTGGGTTACCATCACTTGTTTGTTTGCAAATGGCTTAAGTCTCATTCCCATTGATGTTTCTAATATAATTTGTCTTCACAGGGGTTTTGTTAGAGGATTTGCTAGATTTCGTTTTGACTTCACATAATCAATGGAAATAATTCCACTCTTTAGTAAATTCTTCACCAAATTGTGTTCCACTTGTATATGTCTATTCTTTCCATTATAATTCTTGTTTTTAGCTATAGTTATTACCGATTGGCAATTACGGTGTATTGACACTTGTTAACACTCCAGCAAGTGTACCGAGTATCGTTTCCCAAAGGACCTTAGGCCTAAACGTTCGTATGAATTATTGATTTCTTAAGACTTGATGGAACGAAAATTAGGGTTTTAAATGCAAAACAGAAAATAAACATGCATGCAAAGATTGATCAATTGACAGTTGGAACTATATGGATGAATGATGTTGTTAGGGTTTATGATTTCATACTAATCCACTCTCATATATTTCCAAATTCTTCTTAATTCTACTTCTTTATCAATGTTAGTGCCACTTTCTAAATTTCCTTAATTCCAATATCTTGGAGGATAGAGTCTACTCCTAATTACTAGTTTACTATGTCTAGTCTCCTTAGCAATTATTCATGCATTACATAATTCACACAGAAGCTTAAGGCAATTGGTCCTCCTATTCCTATGTCTAGGTAATATTGCTACCAAGAGAATTCTCTCATGTCTGGACCTAACTATACGTGTCCATATAGATAGAATCAATGATTATGCTATTGAATAATGTCTTAAACAAATCATGCAAATATAATGGAGGAAAAACTCTAACAATTGATAAAAGAAAGCATATGAATAAGCAAGAATTTCCATATATATGAGAGTTTCGAAAGGATTAAATCGTTTCCCCCAACAGCAAAGGGGTTTAGTTCACCATAATCATGGTGAAACTAGATGAAAAGAATGAGAAGTATGAAAAAGATAACCCTAGAATTGATAGATTAGAGCTTCCGCATCCAAAATCCGCCTCCAATGAGTGAAAAGAGTGTTTCTGCGTCCTTTCTGCCAAAAGATACCCCCTCTGGTTCGTCTGGGGTCTATTTATAACTTATAAAAATAACAAAATTTTAGCCCAGGCCCATAAGTACACCACCCGGCGGTGGCTTCACCGCCCGGCGGTAGGTGCGACACTTTGACTCACCCCCCAGCGGTGCCCTTTAAGCGTCTGGCAGAGAATTCTCTAAGGAGTACACCGCTCGGCGGTAGCTGCGACTATTCTTCTCTTCACTTTTTCTCCTTCTCTTAAGTCCAACTCCTATCTTCTTCAACTTCCTTCATTCAATTCCTGATAAATCCTGCCAAATCATGGTAAAACCAAGCATAAAACCAAGAAAACCAACTTTGACTCTCTTATTCTCTACCTTAACCAAATTGCATGATTTCAAGCAAATTCTAAGTCATAAAGGGTGTGTTTAATATCAAATATAAGTATGAAAATAATAGTTTTTGAACCGTTATCACAACCCCAAACTTAGAACTTTGCTTGTCCTCAAGCAAACAAAATGTAACTTAGTCCTACACAAATCATCATAATGGTTCAACTTCATTCCAAACCAATATTTCAAGACAAGTCACCACTCAAATCAGCACATCAATAGTGTTCCCATAATCACATAATCTCAAACAGATGATTTCTCATGAATGATCAATTAGCTAAGCTCAGATAAAATCAAAGATTCATGGAATCATTCCTCACCAGACATGGTGTTTCACTCAATCACTCAAGTGTTTCAAAAGATTCACTCCTTCCCTCTACTATCCACAAGTCACATAGAACAAAATTACCTTTCATTTACCACAATCAATCATCATCACACACACATGTCATCACAAGGACTTTTTCAAGGCTTATAATGTGGTTGGGCTAACAAGAAAGATTGGTTTTAATAGATCACAAAATCCTTGAGTTAAGAGAGTTATTCAAACATTCATATTCCAAGCACAAACTCTCTTTTTTCCAATCTCACTCATTCCCAACTTCCCCTTTTATTTAGATTGAGCTTTTCTATTTATTCTATCTTTTTCATCTTTTTCTATCTTTTTCATGCTTTGCTCAATACCTTAGCTCAATGCTTATCTTTATTTCAATCTTTCCCCTAACAACCGCAAACTTGAACCTTTAATCAATACCACACAATAATTCTCATCTCAACTCAAGGTAAAGATTTTTCAACAAGGATTTCATACTGTTTAAGGCTTAGGTTCAAAAAGGGTAGAACATATAATGTTCTTTTCATGTGGGGCTTAAATTTTACTTTGGCTAAGAAAGAGCTTGTTCAAAAATGGCCTTGATCATATGACATATACATGCAATTCAATCAATCATAGAAACTTAGGCAAAATCATTCATGCTTTCAAGTAGATAGCAAATATATCATCAAGAACTCTAGAGCTCAAAACCTCACTCATAAGATCAATAACTATTCCAAACATCCAGTCAAATACCCTTCTTAGCATCATAATCACAATCACAATATAATCATGCATCTGTTCACATACCTGGTGAACACTCCACCTGTATATCAACATATGGCAATCTCAATCATCATTCAATAACAAGCATCATCTAGAAACTTATCTCATGCAACATCAAACAGTCAAACCATCATATTAGAAAATTTTTAGACCAAATATATTAATCCTATACTACTCAACAGAAGCAAATCCTATACTACTACACAAAAATAAAGATAAGAAAAAAAACCCTGGGTTGCCTCCCAGCAAGCGCTTGTTTAACGTCGCCAACCTGACCCAATAACCTTACGGGTCCACCAACTTCATCACCGTGGAAAGACGTTCCACCTCTCCTCCCAAGTAATGCTTGATTCTTTGACCATTCACCACCCAACTTCTCTGTGGATCTCTAGCAGCTGGATCCATCAATTCAACAACTCCAAGAGGATGTACATTCTTTATTATGAAGGGCCCCGACCATTTTGACTTCAACTTTCCAGGAAATAACTTCAACCTTGAATTGAATAATAACACATGCTGCCCTAGGTTGAAAGTCCTCTTTATCAGCTTCCCGTCATGATAGAATTTTTCCTTTTCTTTATAACTCCTAGATGAGTCATATGCATGCAACCGTGTAACACCCCGATTTTTCGGAATGTCACGGTCGAAATTTATTTTTTCAAAACTTTTCTTATAACATATTTAATTTGAACAATCAAACTTTATTCGATTAAAATGCGGAAGTAAAAACATAATTATAAATATTGTCTGTTCAAAACAAAATTCTGAAGTAATCCTTTTACAATAAAGATACCAATTCTGAAAACTTTTAAATAGAATAAATCATCATCCCCGAAATATAAGATCCCAACTCTCACGTCGGCTACTTCAATCCAGTCTTATCTGTAATGCCATCTACTCCCGTACAAGTACGATCATCGTAGGTGGAAACCACAACCATAACTTTCAGGGTGAGCAACCAGAAAAATCATAACATACAACAAAACATATTCATTTTAATTACAGAATAATATAATCATATAAACATATTCCATCACAGCATTATCATCACAGTCAAGCCATTCATGAACCAATGTCATTTTCTTATACTGTGTCGTCATGACCTATTATCACTAACAGGAACCTGTTCCCAACAGGGCAATTCGAGTTGTCTTCCATCGTAACTTCCGACCTATCTCCCCGACTTCTCAAGGACTAACAAGTAAAAACACTGGCACTACGTGCACCAGTGCACTATACTAAGCACGAGCCGAAGTCATTTGGGCGAGACATCCACCTCCCCGCGTAGAGGGAAGTTACACTTGAATCACAATCTCTTGAACGAGAGTCCAATACATCACATTCTTATCATAGTGCGATACGAAAAACTCAAACACGACTGACGACAGTACAAGGAAATAACATAGTTTCATGTTCACATCACAATTCTATACACATTCTCATTAACTTGCATTCCTCCTCAAATCATAAGATTTATCTCACCATTCTCAAAATATACAGTGTTCCCTCATCATAAGGTTTAAAACATCTTTCTCATCACATTTCATACGTAGTCTCAATATTATACATTAACTCACCAATCACA
Source organism: Vigna reflexopilosa (assembly GCA_027742785.1). NCBI lineage: Eukaryota > Viridiplantae > Streptophyta > Magnoliopsida > Fabales > Fabaceae > Vigna > Vigna reflexopilosa. Next base: position 13,411,663 of record CM050932.1, read on the forward strand.
AATCACCAGATTTATAACATCACTCACAATAAGATACATATTGCTCAATAACATGCATTATTCACAATCACAAACTTTATAACACAATCTCAATATGTTCTACACTTAACTTCAATAATCAACATCAACTCCTCAAACACAGGATTCTGCTACACCATATAAAATACGACTTCATATACAACACCGCAACATCTTAAAAATACTACTACACCAAATAAATCACCACAGAAACACATAAAAGTACTACGATAAAATATCACAACATATAAAAATATTCAACTTTTATTATTTATTCTATATACATAATAATCCCCCATATTAATATCTGAAAATTATTCATAGCATGAATACCTATCCAACTCGAAACTTCGTAGAAAAAGGAAACATATTATATTATATTATATATATATATATATATATATATATATATATATATATGATTATATACACACTTAACACCTAATATGATATATATATATATATATATATATATATATATATATATATATATATATATATATATACTCATAACACATAAAGTAATATATGTATGTATATGCAACACGTAACCTAATATCCTACCATTCATTCATAAACTAATGTAATCTAATGTGTGTTAACACTCTAGCAAGTCTACCAGATCGTATCAAGTAATAATAAAACGGTAAGTCCGAGTATCGTTTCCTAAAGGACTCTTAGGCCTAAACGTTAATGTGATTTCTTGATTATTTAAGACTTGAATAACAAAAATTAAGGTTTTATAATGCAAAAACGAAAATTAAATATGCATGCAAAGGTTTTGATCAATTGACCAAAAGATAACGCAGGTGAATGATGTATGAATGAATTATGTTGTTGGGGTTTATGATTTCATTCTAATCCACTCTTATATATCTAAGAATTCTACTCCTTCATTAATGTTAATGCCACTTTCTAATTTACCCTAATCCCAATGTCTTGGTGAAAAGAGCCTACTCCTAATTACTAATTTACTATGTCTAGTCTCCCTAGCAATTATTCATGCATTACATTTGCATAGAAGCTTTAGGCAATTGATCCTCCTATTCCTATGTCTAGGTAAAATTGCTATCAAGACAATTCCCTCATGTTTATATCTAACTATACGTGTCCATATAGAAAGAATCAAGGATTATGCGTTTGAATAATGTCTTAAACAAAGCATGAAATATAACGGAGGAAAAACCCTAACAATTAATGAATGAAAGCATATGAATAAAGCAACAATTCAATATATGAGAGTTTCAAAGGATTACATCAATTCCCCAACAACAATGGAGCTTTAGTTCACCATAATCATGGTGAAACTAGATGAAAATAATGGAATGAATGAAAAGATAAACCCTAGATTTGATAGATTGGAGCTCCCGCATCCAAAATCCGTCTCTGAGGATGTGAAGAAAGTGTTTCTACGCCTCCTTCTGTCAAAAGATGACTCTTCTGGTTCGTCCAAAGCCATTTATATCATATAAAAATAACAGAATTTTGGCCCAGACCCAATAGTACACTGCCCGATGGTGGTTTCACCGCCCGGCAGTGGGTGCAACCGCCCGGCCACCGCCCGACGCTCCCTACGGCACAAAACTGCACTCTGGTTGACTTTTCAACATTCTAGTTGACTAGTTGACTTTTTTGGTTGACTAGTTGACTTTTCTAGTTGACTGGTTGGCCGGGCGGTGACCCACCGCCGGGCAGTGCCGCTAGGCGGTGGTTTTCCAGTTTTTCACTTTCTTTCGCCTGGGCGACACCGTTGGGCGCCATTCTGAGTGTCGCACCCACCGTCGGGCGGTGAAACCACCGCCGAGCGGTGTAGTATTGGCCTTGGGCCAAAATTCTGTTATTTTTATAAGTTATAAATAGCTTTGGACGAACCAGAAGAGCTATCTTTTGACAAAAAGGACACAGAATCACTCTCTCCACTCTTTGGAGGCGGATTTTGGATGCGGAAGCTCCAATCTTTCAATTCTAGGGTTATCTTTTTCATTCTTTCCATTCAATTCATCTAGTTTCACCATGAATATGGTGAACTATGTTGAGATTTTTGACAACACAAAATCTATATCACCCTAATTTTTGATGATGACAACACATTGCTTAATAAAACACATATGTTGTTGTTGTGTTACATGTTCTTATGCTGAATGTTTGATATATCTGTTGAACATGTTTATGTGATGTATTGCTGTGTGAATGCATACATATTGAGCTTGTACTTGGTACATCATTTCAGGATGCATTGCACATGTTTTAATGCATGAAAACCACAAGAACTTTTGTGAACTTATAACTGTGCGACAAAGCTGCAGTAAAGTCGACTCCATCATTAATTGATTTGACTATGCTAAAGACTTTGTACAAATTTTGAGAATCAGTGCTCTGTGAGATTTTGAGAAGGAAAGAATTTCAAAATGTTCTTATTTTTCGAAGTCGACTATGTGCGCCACATATTCGACTGTATTAGTTGTTTGATTTGAAATTCTGTTATGCTCTTGCACTATAACGGCTATATTTTCGAAAGTTAGTTGAGCATTGAATGTTTAGTCAACTGTATTAAATGTGTTTTTATTTTGGTTGACTGTATGCTACTTGTTTGACTGAACTGTTATAACTGTCATAACTCAGTCAACTGTATTAGTAGCTTATTCGACTAAAAGAATGTCTGTTAAATAGATATCTATAAATTGACTGAACACGAAGATGTTAAGAGACTTTTGATGATCTAACAATTTCATTTCTGTTTCAGATTGATATCTCTGATCTTAGTGCTCCAAGAATTCTCCAAGAATACGGTGGTGATCTTACTTGAAAGAGATTCAAAGGGAGACTAACTGCGTATACACTCCTTGATCACATTCTGCACATTGAAGGTGTTTCTGGTTTGATCAAGAATCTATTCTGGCTTGGCATCCTTGAAGCCTGCTGCATTAGACCTGTTGTGATTACAGGGGAGAGACTCGTGGAGTCTGTTTCACTGTGAGGATTGTTCAAAGTGGTGATTGGCAGATTGCAGGAGAGGGGACATCTTGCTGCATTTCTTGCTGGATTTGGTTAAGGGTTAGAGAGGAGATTTATATATTTGACGTGGAGGTCTTCTATAAATTCCTTGTTGTAAAAACCACAACCATTATAGTGCATTTGCTTCCTGGGTTGGAAGGACACTAGATGTAGGCATTGTTGGCCGAACCAGTATAAAAACCAGTGTTTGATTTTCTCTATCCCTGCACTTTTACTTACAGTCAACTTTACTATTTGCGCAGTCAACTACGTTATTCCGCTGCACACGAATTTTCATTACTTGCATTTCAAGAGAGTTTGTAAAGTTTAATAATTTGCTTTCAAGATTGCGAAAAGACTTTGTTTTTGATAAACCACCAATTCATAAAAAGAAGCCTACCTGTTTTCCAACAATTGGCACCAGAGTTGGTTTTCATAAAATATTTGAAAAACTAGTCGACTCTCTTTTTCTTTGATTCGACTATATACTTGGGGATGGCTTCCTGTTTTCAAAATTTTGGTGAAGGTGCTTCAACAAATAGACCACCTCTGTTTGCTAGCGAGAATTATCCATTTTGGAAAATCAGAATGCAAATCTTTCTTGAATCGCAAGATAAAGGAATTTTGGATGCTACTTTAAATGGTCCATTTGTGCCTACCAAAACTGTTGATGATAAAACTGTTTTAAAACCTTTTACTGAGTGGACTGCTGATGAAAATAGAAATGCTCAGTATGATATTAAAGCTGGAAATATTATTGCCTCTGCACTAACAGTTGATGAATTTTTCAGGATATCTCAATGTAAAACGATAGTCAACTTATTAACCATGCAGGTGTGGAAAGGAAGGACATATCAAGCCTGAATGTCCAAAATTGAAGCCAAAGCAGAAAGGAAAGAAAAGATTCCATCAAGATAGAAACGTGAAGTAAAAAGGAGCATACATTGCTTGGGAGAATACAGATTCTGAAAAACTCAAGTGATGAAGATGATGATCATGAGGAAGAATCCAACATTTGGTACATGACTGGAGTAACATGGGACGACTATGACAGTGGAAATCATGTATGATCTGCTACGAGATGCCTTTCAAGAACTGCAAGCTGAAGCAATGCGACTACAGTACAAGGTTAATCGACTAAACTCTGAAAGGAGAGACTATGAATATAGAATTAACAACCTTGTTTCTGAAAATGAGAAATTGGAAAAAGAATTAAGTGATGCCTTGTTATCTACTAAGGAAGTTAAGATGAAAACTGTTACCGTAGAAAAACCTTGTGAAAAATGTCTACACACATTGAGAAAATAGATTACTTGACTAGCACGCTAGCCAAATTCACTTAAGGTAGAGAAAATTTAAATGTTGTACTGAAATCCTCTGGCAGAGCTATATATAGACAAGGAATAGGCTATAGAGCTCAATCTAATAGAACCAATGCAAAGAGATTTATTGATTTGAGTAAACTTGTTAAACATGCTTGTTTATATTGCAATTGTGTTGGTCATAATGTTAAAAACTTTTATTATAGAAATTTTGCTGTTCCAAAAGGTCTATATGTGTGGAAACCAAAGGAACAACTGACAAGAACTGATAATCAAGGACCCAAAGCAAAATGGGTACCTGCAACTAAAGCTTAAACTGTTTTGCAGGACAAATAGCAGATGCAATTTGAACTCAAGGATGAATCACTTTGGAAAATCAAAATCTTGAGTATCTTCAACGGGTAAATTGTATCATTTTGCTGCATTATGCTTAAACTAATTGGTTGATGATGACTAAATGCATGATTAATTGTAATGAGTTTGAAAAGTTGTTTTCACGAGTCTTAGTCGACTGTTTTATTAATTCATTCGATTATGCTTTCTGTTCCCTAATCCTTGAAAGAAGGTTTCAAGAATCATATCTTCATGGGTTCTTCAAGTCGCTTTGGAAATGGAGAAAAAGAAATGCAGATCACCATCATCAAGGAATCAAATCCATTGGGATGGATCAATGATGAAGAAGTGCGCCAAAGCTTTTTGAGTGGTTCCTTCAAAACCATAGTTACCCCAATGAACATCAATCTAGACATGTTCAAAAGAGAAGGATTCATGTTTCCATACTGGTTAGAAAAGCAAGGACAGTCCGACTTTGTACATATGAAGGGGTGCTGGTATCTTGACCTGGTCAAGGTGTTCTATCACAATTTAAGGATAGAGAATGGCGATATCTTTTCCAAGGTAAAGGGGGTTAACTTTCATCTTGATGATTTTATTTAGAATATTGTGACAAATTTGCCATCCAAAGGTGTTTATTCGCACTTACCCACAACTGAAGTAAATACCGTGCTTAGCAAGAAACGAGTTTATCAAGAATGGTGGAGGTTTCCAGGGGTGTATTCTACTGAAAATATTTTTGTGCATGAAGGGTTACTGAAAGAAGAAAAGATTCTTTCACATCTCTTGGCAAAGATCATCTTACCCAGTAGAGCCAAGAAAGACCGGGTGACCACAGAAGGCATTTATCTGCTTCATGCTATTAAAAATAGCATTCCCACAAACTGGTTGCGAGTGGTGAAAGATCACATGGAATACGCTGCTCTGAGAAGATCACTGCATCTACCATATGCCTGTCTTATTAGCAAAATCTTGGTACTCCTAGGCGTTGACGTCTGTAACGAGCAAAAATGTATCTGGAGCTCCTCAAATGCATTTGATAGAGATTCTCTTATGTCACTAGGGTTAGTAAAGACCATTAATGGATGGAGATTCATGGGAGAAAATTGTTTTGAGAATCTTACAGGAAAAACATCAGCTATGACAACAACCAAAACAATCATCTTTCCTGAAACAAATTTTGAGAAATACGCCGCTGAACAAATAAGAATTCTGCACGATAAGTTTGACAATCTTGTAAGGATGCATCGTGGTAATCTGCAACTGGGGGTAGAAAGTTCTGATGAAAAAGATTCAACTGAAACCTTCTGACTAGCTTAGGGAACTAGGAAACATGTCTATCTTATTGTTTCATGATTGTCCTAGTTGTTTATAAGTGTTTCTTTTGTAAATGGCTTAGTATGCCATCGTTGTTGTTTTGTATCTTGTTCTGCTTCTCCATTGTAATATCTTTTGAACAAGAAATGAAATCAGTTGTTTGAATCAATTATAGTTGCTTTTAATCTGTTTGACATTGTTTGATCTGTTCTATTGATTCGACTGCATATTGTTTGAAGTCTACTATGCTTGTTCTTAAACTGTTACATATCTTTGCATATTGACATCTTATGAATTATATTTCTTGCATAACTAAAGTGCTTGATCTGCAAAAGATCTTTGAAAGGTTTTGTAGGAAAAACATTGCTTTGGAAATTGCAGGTGAAATGCAACATCATTAGCAAGCAATGTATTCGACTGGGAAATTAATTCAATCGACTGGATAGTAACAAGGTTACGAATTCCATTTCTGGAATTAGATTATTTTTGTTGATTGATTATTTTATCCTGATTATCTGCAATTTATCTCTATTCTAAATATTTTATGCATATCTTGATTGAGATAACGTTGTGAGATTGTTGAAAATTGTATCATCACATGTTAGAATTGATTGATATCTTATCTGTGATACAATTCTGTGTTTTGATGATTGTATACTCTGATTATCTGTACTGCATTATGCATCTGATCTTGTTTAAAAATTTATGCATGATGACAGGGCGAGTATTACATTCTTACACATTTTTGTTCACATGTCTGCATTTCAGGGGGAGTTATCTTTTACTTGTGAATAAATGTGATAGAGGGAGCATCAATGCATGTTAAATCATTACTTATTTTTACTGATGCATCTTTTTTTGTTTTAACAGCTTATTATATCTTGAGCATTCCTTTTTTGTTAATGCACAAAGGGGGAGAAAGTTTATGAAAGCTTATGAAAGGGGGAGAATGTCTTCTGTTTCATATCTGATTATATATTGTTGTTTGGTTGAGTTACATTCAGAGTATTTGAATTGTTTGATATCATTTGTTTACTCTGGTTTGTATCTGATTGTGCAAACATGGTTGGTTATTAATCATGGTTGTGTATCATCAAAAAAGGGGGAGATTGTTGAGATTGTTGACAACACAATATCTATATCACTCTGGTTTTTGATGATGACAACACATTGGTAATAACACACATATGTTGTTGTTGTGTTACATGTTTGTATGCTTATGATTTGATATATTGTTGAACATGTTTATGTGTTTTACTGTTGTGTGAATGCATACTTGTTGAGCTTGTACATATTACACCATATCTGGTTGCATTTCACATGTTTTAAAGGATGTAAACCACATGCACTCTTGTGAACTTAAAAGTTGTGTGACAAAGCTACAGTAAAGTCGACTTCAGTACTAATTGATTCGACTATACTAAAGTCTTTGTACAGATTTTCAGAAACAGTGCTATGTGAGATTTTGTGAAGGAAAGAATTTCAAATTGCTCTGATGTTAATCCCCCTGGCAAGTGTACCAGATCGTATCAAGTAATAATAAATGGTAAGACCAAGTATCATTTTCCCAAGAGACTCATGGCACTAAACTGTTGTGCTTTTGCTTAACCAATCAAGACTATAAGAACAAAATATATTGGGGTTTTTGAATGTAAAGTGCAGAAAAATAAACATGAATGCAATTTGCTCAATTGAGGTTAAACACAAAAGTGGATGGACGATGTTGATAATATGAGATTGGTTTGTTCCTAGGGTTTAGATTTCACCCAATCACTCTCATATATCTACTTTTGTTATTAAATTCGCTTTATTACCTAATTGTCATGCAAACTTTCATTGCCTACCCTAAACCCGATCTCTCGGCGAGAATAGCCTATTACTAACAACTTGTTTACTATCTCTAGTCTCCCTAAGTAATTAGCAATCCATTAATTACAAAAGCAAAATACAATTGATCGTCCTACCCCTATCTCTAGGCAATATTGCTTAATCAAAGAATTTCCTATCAGTTCATGACTTCCCCGTACGTCTCCGTATTGACAAAGGCAAATATCTTTATACCGAATGAGTTAAACGATAAAAGCATTAAATACAGATAAGAACCCAACAATTGATAATATAAGAATATGAAACATATGAATAAAATAAGAATTTCAATATAAGATAGTTTAGAGGTTACATCTTTCCCCAGCAACAAATAAGGTTAGTTCTCCATCGTCATGGAGAAACTAGGTGAATAATGGAATGAAAGAGATAGAAACCCTAAAAAGAGAAAAGGAGAGTTGTCATCATCTCCAAATATACCCCCAAAGGGGTGAAAAGTGTGTTTCTGTGCCTAAGCCATCAAAAGATACAAACCCTAAGACGTTCTGGCCTTTATATAGGGCATAAAAATAACAGAAAACAAGTCCAAGCCTAAACAAATCATAAAAATAACAGAAAACAAGTCCAAGCCCGTGACCCCAACGCTCAGCGCTCAAAAATGGTGCTCAGCGGTTTGCCTCATAATCGCAGGACCATTCAACGGTCCCCCTAGGCCAAAAATAGTGAAAAATAGGCAAAACTGGCGCTTAGCGCCACTGCTCAACGCCCAAAACTACCGCTCAGCGCCCAAAACCGCCGCTCAACATTTTGGTCAACTGGTTGACTTTTTGGTTGATTGGTTGACTTTTCTAGTTGACTGGTTGATGTTCTGCATTATATATGAGTTTTGTGCACTGCAACCCTTTGATACTTCAACCTTTCTTTCAATTCATTCCAAAAACTTACAAAATCAAGGGAATTTAATGATAAAATCATAAAACATATCCTCAACTCTTTTATTCACAAAACTAAAGAAAAATCATGATTCCAAACAAGTTTCTAAGTCAACAAGGGTGCATTTGATATCAAAATTAAGTATGAAAATAACGGTTTTTCAACCGTTATCACAACCCCAAACTTGAAACTTTGCTTGTCCTCAAGCAAACAAGATGAAACTTAGTCTTCCAAAAATCATCATAATGGTCCAACACAATCCAAATATTTTTTTGGTTCAAGACAAATAATCACTCAAATCCACTCATCAATAGAATTTAGTCAAAATATGCACATGCTTTGATTCAAATTACTCATCATGGTGTTCACCCAATCACATAATGTTCCAACAGATGCTATTCTCATGAATGATCAGTTAGTTAAGCATAGATGAAATCATGAATTCATGGAATCATTCATCACCATATAAAGTGTTTCACTCAATCACACAGGTGTTTCAAGAGGTCACTCCTTCCCTCTACTATCCAAATGTCACATAAAACAAAATTGCCTTTCATTTGCCACAATCAAATATCATCACACACACATGTCATCAGAAGGACTTTTCAAGGCTTATAACGTGGTTGGGCTAACAAGGAAGATTGGTTTTTCTAGATCACAAAATCCTTGAGTTAAGAGAGTTATTCACATAATCATGGTTCAAGCACAAACTCTCTTTTTACCAATCTCACTCATTCCCAATTTCCCTTTTCTTGACATTGAGCTTTTCTTTTCATGCTTTGCTTTTTCTATCTTTTTCATCTTTTCTCATGCATTTTCTTTTCAACACATAAGCTCAATGTCTAACTTTTCTTTTCTTTTTAATTCTCCCAACAACCCCAAACTTGAACCTTTAACAATACCCCAAAAATATTTCTCAACCTAACTCAAGGCAAAGATTTTCAAAGCAAGGGTTTTCATCCTATTTAAGGCTTAGGTTCAAAAAGGGTAGAACATAAGATGTTCTTTTTCATGTGGGACGAGATTTTTGGCTTAGAAAAGGGCTTATCAAAAACGGCCTCGATCATTGACACATACATGAAATTCAATCAATCATAGAAACTTAGGCAAAATCAATCATGCTTCCAGTAGATAGAAAATATATCAATAAGAACTCTGGAGCTCAAAAACCTCACACAAGCTTATTCCAATCATTCAATCAAATACCCTGCTTAGCCTCATAATCACAATCACAAAAACACAATGCATCTGTTCACACAGCTTGTGAACACCACTTGTATATCAGCATATTCTGCATATTCTCAACATCATCAATATCAAAGCATCATCAAGCAATACCCATCATGCAAAAATATCAATATCAAACCACTGCATCAGATATAGTGTCCAACCAAGTTCATCAATCCTACACTACTTAACAGAAACAAATAAGTACAAAAACAAAAGATAGAAAATCTTGTTTTAGTGCAGATAGCATCCATCAGTAAATGCTATCTCATCTCCTTTTTCAAAATCGTCATCCTCAACATCTTCCTCCATAGATGGAGCTTCAGCTGCTCCAACTCTGATTCCTTCCTCTTGTTTCCCATAGTCTTGATCCTCTTTTCTGATGAGGAGGCCCTGCCTACATAAAGTACAATTCACAAAACCATAAGAAATCTCATTAAACTTTAGTAGAACATAAAAGTTCTTCCAAGGAATGTGGAGGAATCAACCCAAAATAGCTGTGCTCTCACAAAACCCTAAACTTGGATGAAAAAATTGATAAAAATTGGGTTTTCAAGAGAGAGGATGATAGGAGAAGTGTTGGGAAATCTTTGAAAGAATGCTTGAAATTGAAAGAGAGGTTATGGGTTTGGTAAAGAGTGCTTGGGCGAACCTGAGGGGTAAAAAAAAATCAAATAATCTTTTTAAAACGCATATACCCCTCAGCAATGCCACCGCCCGGCGGTGTGCGCGGTTTACACCCCTCTTTTTTTTCTGTTTTAAACATTTTAACCATTTAAACCTTCAAATTCAACTTTCAAAATTTAATTTTTATGCAATTCCCAATCACTTAACTGACATATACGACTAGAACAAGAATTAAAACATGCAAACCTTACCATCACCCATCAGTAGGTGTACCTTCCTGTATCCTTCAGTAGATACTTAAATCTACTAGCATCCCTCAGTAGATGCTATCCCAATGGCATTCATCAGTAAATGCTGTTAATGACATCCATCAGTAGATGTCTATTCACCATCCTTTTTCATAACAACATCCATCAGTAGATGTTGTAGAAGCATCCATCAGTAGGTGCTATCATCACTGCCATCAGAAGGAGCATATAACCTAAAAAAAACTTAAACACACAAAGAAAAATCAAATCCATATCACACAAATAATTAAAAAGAAAAAGTTAGAAACTGGGTTGCCTCCTAGCAAGCGCTCTTTTAACATCATTAGCTTGACCCGGTAAAGCCCAAACACCCATCAGTAGGTGTTGATATTCTATGTTGGCGTTCTTCCTTCCTTCATGACACCAACAAAATCTCAAAAATTTCCTTGTCACCAACTCAACGGATTCTCAATCTCAAGAACACGCTCTGTTTGATTTGATAGTCTTGACAACCCATAACCTATTCTAAAATTTCATTGGTGTGCCAGGTTTGGGTTTGTCCCTTTTCATATCAGGGTGTTGGTGAACCAATTCTCCTTCCTTATCTGCCTCCTGATGATCTTGTGCACCTAGTATAAATTTTATCCTGCACATACTAAAGAACACTACACTAGAGCACATAATTGGCCCAAAAATAAAAACCGTAAAATATTTTTTTTTCTTTTTTCGTCTTTTTTTTTTAAATCTAATCGGTTAAGAATCACACACATAGAATAGTTATACCACGAGTCCCCGACAACGGTGCCAAAAACATGTTAATCCCCCTGACAAGTGTACCAGATCGTATTAAGTAATAATAAATGGTAAGACCAAGTATCATTTTCCCAAGAGACTCACGACACTAAACTGTTGTGCTTTTGCTTAACCAAGCAAGACTATAAGAACAAAATATTTTGGGGTTTTTGAATGTAAAGTGCAAAAAAATAAACATGAATGCAATTTGATCAATTGAGGTTAAACAAAAAAGTGGATGGACGATGTTGATAATATGAGATGGGTTTGTTGCTAGGGTTTAGATTTCACCCAATCACTCTCATATATCTACTTTTCTTATTAAATTTGCTTTATTATCTAATTGTCATGCAAACTTTCTTTGCCTACCCTAAACCAGATCTCTTGGCGAGAAGATCCTATTACTAACTACTAGTTTACTATGTCTAGTCTCCCTAAGTAATTATCAATGATTAAATTACAGAAGCAAAATACAATTGATCGTCCTACTGCTATCTCTAGGCAGTATTGCTTAATCAAGGAATTTCCTATCAATTCATGACAAAGGCAAATATCTTTTTACCGAATGAGTTAAACGATAAAAGCATTAAATACAGATAAGAACCCAACAATTGATAATATAAGCATATGAAACATATGAATAAAATAAGAATTTCAATATAAGAGAGCTTAGAGGTTACATATTTCCCCAACAACAAATAAGGTTAGTTCTCCATCGTCATGGAGAAACTAGGTGAATAATGGAATGAAAGAGATAGAAACCCTAAAAAGAGAAAAGGAGAGCTGTCATCATCTCTAAATCTACCCCCAAAGGGGTGAAAAGTGTGTTTCTGTGCCTAAGCCATCAAAAGATACAAACCCTAAGACATTCTGGCCTTTATATAGGGCACAAAAATAATAGAAAACAAGTCCAAGCCCAAACACATCATAAAAATAACAGAAAACAGGTCCAAGCCCGCGACCCCAACGCTTAGCGCTCAAAAACAGCGCTCAGCGGTTTGCCTCATAATCGCAGGACCGCTCAACGGTCCCCCAAGGCGAGAAACAGTGAAAAACAGGCAAAACTGGTGCTCAGCGCCCAAAACCGCCACTCAGCACTCTGGTCAACATATTGGTCAACTGGTTGACTTTTTTGGTTGACTGATTGACTTTTCTGGTTGACTGGTTGACTTTTCTGCATTCTATTTGACTTTTGTGCACTGCAACCCTTTGATACTTCAACCTTTCTTTCAATTCATTCCAAAAGCCTACAAAATCAAGGGAATTTAATGATAAAATCATAAAACATGTCCTCAACTCTTTTATTCACAAAACTAAAGAAAAATCATGATTCCAAACAAGTTTCTAAGTCAATAAGGGTGCATTCGATATCAAAATTAAGTATGAAAATAACAGTTTTGAACCGTTATCATCTGACATGTCGAAGTCGACTGTGTGCGCCACACATTCGACTATTTTAGTTGTTTGCTTTGAAATTCTGTTATGCTCATGAACAATAACGGCTATGTTTTTAAAAGTTAGTTGAGCATTGAATATAAGTCAACTGTAATGAAATAGAATTTATTTTGTTTGACTGTATGCTACTGGTTTGACTAAACTGTTATAACTGTCATAACCTAGTTGACTGAATTAGTAGCTTATTCGACTGAGGGAGCGTCTGATTAACAAAATTCTATAAATAGATGTAATATGAAATTATTCAGAGACTTTTGGACAATTGTTGAATTAACACTTTCAGATTCTGTTTCAGATTGTTTCTCAGAGATTATAGAGCTCAAAGAATTCTCCAAGAAGACGGTGGTGATCTTTCTTGAAGGAGATTCAAAGGGAGACTGACTGCGTACTCATTGCTTGATCACATATCTGCACATTGGGGTGTTTTTTGGTTGATTAGGATCCTTGTTGGCATCCTTTGGTGATTGCTGTTGTGACCTATTTTGATTACAGGGGATAGACTCGTGGAGTCTGGTTCACTTTGAGGATTGTTCAAAGTGGTTGGCAGATTGCAGGAGAGGGAACATCTTGCTCCAAGTCTTGCTGTGTGTTGATTGCCTATATTTTGGTTAGAGGGCTAGAAAGGTGTTTTATATTTTTGACCTGGAGGTGTTCTATAAAAGCCTTGTTGTAAAAACCTTGACCATTATAGTGCATTTGCTTCCGGGTACAGGAAGGACACTAGATGTGGCATTGGGGCCGAACTAGTATAAAAACCAGTATTTGATTTTCTCTATCCCTGCACTTTTAATTACAGTCGACTTTATTATTTGCGCAATCGACTTTAATGTGTTGAGCAAAACATGAACAGATGAAAAAGATAGAAAAGATAGAATGAAAGAAAAAGATAAGCCCAATGAAAAAAGGGGAAAGGTGGGAATGAGTGAGATTTGTTGTTTAAAGAGAGTTTGTGCTTGAATGATAAATTTTCAAATAACTCTCTTAACTCAAGGATTTTGTGATCTAGAAAAACCAATTTTTCTTGTTAAGCCCAACCTCATTATAAGGCATGGAAAGTCCTAGTGATGATAACTAGCTTGTGAGTATGATTGATTGTGGTTACATGAAAGGCAAAGTTAATTTGTGAGACATTGTGATAGTAGAGAGAATTAGTCACCTCAATATACACTTGTGTGCTTGAGTGAAACACTTTCTTGGTGAAGAGTAGTTCCAGTTATACATGATTGCGTCTGTGCTTGGTTAATTGGTCATTCATGATAATAGCATCTGTTGGAAAGATTGTGATTATGTGAACACCATATTGAGTTTAATGTAAGTAATGCATCTATACATCTTGACTGATATTTCTATGATGAGCTGAAAGTGATTACTTGTCTTGAAAGAAAGAGTTTTGGAAAGTGTTAATCCATTCTATTGATTGTTTGAAAATTGAGTTACATTTTGTTTTGCTTGAGGACAAGCAAAATTCTAAGTTGGGGGCTGTGATAACAGTTGAAAAACCGTTATTTTCATATTTAAATTTGACATTAAACACACCCTTTATGACTTAGAATTAGCTTGAAATCATGCATTTTGCTTAAGTTAGAGAATAAGAGAGTCAAAGTTGGTTTTCTTGGTTTTATGCTTGGTTTTCCCTTGATTTTGTAGGTTATTGGAATGATTTGAAAGAAGGGTCGAAGTATCAAGGTATTGTAGTGCAGAAAAGTCAACCAGAATGCAGAAAAGTCAACCAGAGTGCAGTTTTGTGCTGTAGGGACAATTTCTAGCATGATTATGAGCATCTTTAAACAAAGTAGGCCAATGAAACCCTGACTAAAGAATCTTTGCAGCAGTTCTCTCTCCATTATAGTGACCTCCATAGGGAGAATCATGACAATGCCAAAGAATTGCTTCTGCCTCTTCTCTTGTCACACATATCCTTAAAAGATTATCTGCTCCAATCTTGAACAAGTAAGGATCATCCCATATAAATTGCTTAGCATCATGTAAAAACTTTTTCCTCTGTTGCCAATTCAACTCTTCTGGAATAACTCCTGCAGCTTTAAAATTAGCCATATCAACAAACCATGGCTTCTACTAAATATACAAGAGTGTTTCGTCTGAAAAGGACTCCCAGATTTCTTTCTCCTTACTTTTGACTTCATCATTCACTAATTGGGATAAGTGATCAACAATCAAATTTTCACTCCCCTTTTTATCACGGATTTCCACATGAAACTCTTATAGTAAGAGCACCCATCTAATAAATCGTGGTTTTGAATCTGACTTTGTAAACAAGTACTTTATAGCCGCATGATCGGTGCACTAGTGCAAAAACGGGCTATTACGTTGTTTCTTTTTGGCCTTTAACGACGCAACCGCAACCGATGTTATAACTGGTGACGTAAATTAACGTCGAATATTACCGGGTGACGTTAATCAAACTCGTTTACATCGAACAGAAAGGTAATTGACGTAAAGTTAACGTCTTTTATGCGCGTCGACGTTAAAGTATGTCCTATAGAATAGAACTTGACGTCCAAATATTTGAATAAATAATTATTTTTAAAGAAAACTTTTTCGTCATATCGTCGGGGAAACTGACGTAATATTGACGTCGACGTTGAAGAATGATGACGTAATATTGACGTCGAAGAGCCAATATTTAGGGCCAAAGTAGTCCCTCAATCCCGTAGCTCCTCCAACAGCATGCACACGACCTAGGCGGTTGATAACGGTTCAAAAACCGTTATTTTTATACTTAATTTTGATATCAAATGCAGCCTTGTTGACTTAGAAACTTGCTTTGACTCATGATTTTTCTTTAGTTTTTGGAATAAAAGAGTTGAGGACATATTTTTATTATTTTATCATTAAATTCCCTTGATTTTGTAGGTTTTTGGAATGAATTGACAGAAAGGTTGAAGTATCAAATGGTTGGAGTGTATAAAAGTCAAGCAGAGTGCAGAAAAGTCAACCAATCAACCAGTTAACGAGAATGCTGAAAAGTTGACCAGAGTTGACCAGAGTGCTGAAAAGTCAACCAGAATCCATAAAAAGTCAATCAGACGTGATTTGATATATTTTCTACGATTTTTATGATTTGTTTGGGCTTGGACCTATTTTCTGTTATTTTTATGATTTGATATATTTGATGGATTAGGCACAGAAACACACTTTTCACCCTTTTAGGGGTAGATTTGGAGATGATGACAACTCTCCTTTTCTCCTTTTTAGGGTTTCTATCTCTTTCATTCCATTATTCACCTAGTTTCTCCATGACGATGGAGAACTAACCTTATTTATTGCTGGGGAAAGATGTAGCCTCTAAACTCTCTTATATTGAAATTCTTGTTTTATTAATATGCTTGCATATACTTATATTATCAATTGTTGGGTTTCTTATCTACGCTTAATGCTTTTATCGTTTAACTCATTCGATATAATAATGTTTGCCTTTGT
Organism: Vigna reflexopilosa; assembly: GCA_027742785.1. Taxonomy (NCBI): domain Eukaryota; kingdom Viridiplantae; phylum Streptophyta; class Magnoliopsida; order Fabales; family Fabaceae; genus Vigna; species Vigna reflexopilosa. The sequence continues at coordinate 13,428,194 of CM050932.1, forward strand.
CGATACGGGACATACGGGGAAGTCATGAACTGATAGGGAATTCATTGATTAACAAATACCACCTAGGGATAGGGGGGTAGGACGATCAATTGTATTTTGCTTTTGTTTATAATGCGTTGCTAATTACTAGGGGAGACTAGGGATAGTAATCCAGTAGCTAGTAATAGGCTCTTTTCACCGAGGGATCGAGTTTAGGGTAAACTAAGAAAGTTTGCATGACAATTGGATAATAAATCAAATCTAATAAGAAAAGTAGATATATGAGAGTGATTGGGTGAAATCTGAACCTTAACAACAAATCCATCTCATATTATCAACATTATCCATCTACTTTTGTGTTTAACCTCAATTGATCAAATTGCATTCATGTTTATTTTTTTGCACTTTATATTAAAAAATCCCAAAATATTATTTTTATAGTCTTGATTGGTTAAGCAAAAGCACAACAGTTTAGTGCCGTGAGTCTCTTGGGAAAAAAATACTTGGACTTACCATTTATTATTACTTGATACGATCTGCTACACTTAACAGGGGGTTAACAACGGTCTAGCCGACCTGTGGCTGCTACTAGGAGGTCCTCCCTACCTTGTGCCACAAATGTGCCTTGAGTCTGTTGCTTAACCAAGTCATCCTACATATCATAATAGACAAAGTTACATAATTTTTTATGAACTATGGTAATTAGTTAAAAGTTTCCACTTACAATTCTATTGGATATCTCCTGAGCAGACTGGGATGTAAACTGGCCATTGGACTTTGTCCGTGCAGCCTTCCACAGTTCATGTCTAGCTGGTGGAGGTGCTAGATCAGGTGACTCGAGACCTAACCCCTCAGCTCGACGTTTTCTCATCTTTTTCTCTAAAAACGCATAACCACCACGAGAAAGTACGTGTGGTTTATCATTAAGCCTCTGCCTTTCCTGGGCGGCTATCCTTTTCACCTATGAAAAAATGAAAATTATTAAGCATAAATTTGAAATTAACATCTTGTCTTGTGTGACTAGAGCAAAATATTATAAAACGTACCTACCATTCAGGAGTAAGTCTAGATTATTTAAACTGCACCCACTGCTCATCAGATATTTTATACCTTGAACAAGGAGTGTCATTCTGTTTAGAGCGGAAGACGAATTTACGTGTCATTGACGTCTTGAAGTCCCTCCACCGGGTTGCAATTTGGGATAAAACCTTCTTCCTTATCCTCTCATCATCAGGAATAACCCAACTTCTCTATTAAAAAAGAAAATTAGTGTTAAAGCATGTTCAACAAAAATAAGTCAATTGTGGAAGTAAAACAGCTTAAAGTACATACCAAAATATCCTGCCCTAGTAGATCTTTCTCAACCTCTGACACATGACCCCAACGATTAGCGAGAATAGGGACATGAAATCTTGCCAGCGTGCCCGAGTAACTCTTAAACTCTGTTGCATGTTCCCCTATAGGCACAAATGTTTTAGGATCAAACTTCACCGACAATGGTTTATCATTAACCCAACGGGATGTGACACCAGACATCTGAGTCATCTGATCCAGGGCTCGTCATACCTGTTTACAAAGTTAGTAAATTATAGTTAGAACAGATAATGAAATTGTGACACTGGAGAAGATGACGAAGTTCGCTGACAATGAACGAACACAAACATCATACGTTGAAGGAAAAAATAAACTATTATACATATACCATACGTCCAGAATCGAAAAACACAACACAAACACGAGCACATACATCATACATATGAGATATCGAAGATAAAAAAATAAACATACTTGAAATGGTGCCACTGGAGAAAGATGAAGTTCCCTAACCACGTACGAAACACAGCCTGAAGATAAACGAAGAAGATTCATCAAAACTTAGTAATGGGAACCAAATGACATTACAAGGATAGAAAAGATTAAAAATAAGCTTCTTTCTTTATCGCAGTCATCCACGAAGAGGAAAGTTGAAGCAGAAATGGCAGCGCGAACAAACAGTGAGACCGTGTTATGTTTTTACATTCATATTCCACGTCGAAAACAAGACAAATTTGACGTTATATTTAAAAACCACGTCGCAGACCAAAATAATTCGACGTTTCCAGTAAAAAAACAGGCGCCTTTTTTTATATAATTTAAAAAGTTTACGTTGCAGACTTAGTATGTGACGCCTAAAGTTTTTCCCATTCGTCTGCTTTTACTTTTTTTCTTCTGAACACGAGAGCATTAAATAGAATGTCGTATTGTCTAGGAATTTGACGTTTTCTCTTAATTAGCCGCCAATATCAGAAAGTATCGTACTTTTCGATCTCTTTTCTTTTCACTCGTGCCATAAAACGTCGGAGGCTGCAGGGCAGGGACATGAAGGGAATTGAAGTATGTTGGGAGCATTAATGGTGTGCTTAATAGAACGTCGTATTCAGTAAGGCTTTGACGTTTTTTGCTTCCGTCAATATCAAAATGTGGCGCTCTTTTTTCATTTAAAATCAGACATGAAATCTTTTCTTTTAACGTCTTCCTAATTCGATTCAAGTTACCAGTGTACTGAAATTTGCACTTTAACACCAGTGATCAGTTCTTGATCAATATCATAATCGTCTCCAGTATAAAAACGTTCCTGAGGTGTCTTCATCACTTACCGATCCAGATGGGTTTTTGTTTCTTGTAAGCCAGGCAACCTTCTCTTTTCTTCTTGTAACGTCTTTCACAATGTAGAGTCTTTAACTCCTCAACTTAAAAACTATACGTCGAATTCTATTGGGCTTCGACGTATTAATTGAGAGTTTGATAAAACACATGTGATTAGACGTTTTCTTCTTTAGCCTCCCGCCCTTTGTTTCCTTCTTTCCTTTAAACCTCCAATAACCTCCCGTTACCATTATATTTTAAGATATGATTTACATACTTTTAAAAAAAATTATATTATAAATATTAGTGTAAATTTATCGTAAAATATAATAATGATTTGTGGGTCAAATTTAAAGAGAATGAAACTTAATTTCTTTAAAAAATTATTATAATTTTAGAAAGAAAATAATAATAATAATAATAATTAATGAGAATTAAGTTTATACATTAGAATAATTAAAATCATAATAAATATTATTATATTAAGAAAAGTCATGTCAAATTAATGTTCTTTTAACATAGTGTACACCGTAAATGAAATTCTTTTATTAGATTCAACGGCATTCCCATAACTTATATTTCTTTCCTTTGCACTTTTAACTAGTGATCAGTTTTTGATCAATATCAGAACTGCATAATCTTCTCTTCTCAACTAGATTGAGAGGTAGTCCACATACAATGAAATCAACATTCACAATTCACAGATCATTTATTAAAATAAATCTTCATTGCACTTCTAAATAAAACAAAAGGAAATAGAGAAACCAGCGATGGCTTAATACCCATGATTACAAAATTAAAAAAAAAAAAACACTTAGAAAAGTAGTCCCTATTATTATCAAGAAGATTTCATTCAATCTTCATCGTCAGAATCTTCGGTATGATCTTCACCACAAGTAGGTGGACTTCCGACAGTTTGCTCATCAGTGAAGAACCATCCATTCTGAGTCCTTTTCAGCCCAATAGATGACAGACTTCGTATACCAATTTCTTCTGACCTGTTGCACATAATTCTTTCTTCTTCAGATACATCTACTCCTTGGAGTTCCAGCACCTTGCTGATAAATACACCATACGACAATTTGTGTGCATAATGATCTCCTGCAGCGATCATGTGGTCTTTTAGAACCGCAACCCAGTTGGTTGGGATTCTAGTCTTGATAGCATTTAACATAAATACATCTTCTGTTGACATTCTGTCCTCGTTCAATCTTTCAGGCAGCAGTAGCCAAGTCAGGACATAAGCAATAATTCTCTCCTCCTTGTTTAAGCCATCATGTAGGTATTGCTTATCCATACTGTACCTTCCTGGATATCTTAAGCAGTTTACATATATAGCTCTCTTTGTTAGCCACATGTTTGACTGAGAATCACGGATATGAGAATTCAAACCTTCAGCTTTCAGACCAACAATATTTGACCAAACATCATCGTTAATAGTAATGTTAACACCTTTGACCCTTGAGTGAATGACCCCATTTACAACCCTGAGGTTTGTGTTGAAAACCTCTACCAAATCAGGATAGCAATTTCCTTTCATCTGGACAAAATCAGTAAGCCCTTGATATGCAATCCATTCTTGAAAACGGAAATCTTCTTTCTTGAAGAATTACAGGTCCAGATACATGTGAGGAACTATAGTTTTTAAATGTCTCCAGTATAAAAACTTTACTCGGGTCTCTTGATCACTTATCCATCTAGATGGGTTTGCGCTTCTTGTAATCCGGGCAACCTTCTCTTTTCTTCTTGATGATGATGAAGAAGCCATTTCTCAATAGAATTCTCGGAACGTCTTTCACAATGTAGTAGTTTTTAACTTCTCAACTTCTCTGGTTTAAAAATACAAACGATACGTCGAAGATTTTGGATATTTGACGTTTTCTTCTTTTGCCTCCCGACCATTTGTTACTCTCTTTTTCATTTAAACCGCCCATAACCTCCCGTTACCATTATGTTTTAAGATAAGATATACATACTTCTTTTATGTTTTTATTTTATGATTTTGTGTAAATTTATCTTGTAATATTTAAATATTATATAATTTAAGAAATATTTGTCGGTGAAATTAATAAAGATTTTGTGCAAATTTATCTTGTAATATTTAAATATTATTTTAATTTCATGTTAAAAATAATAATAATGTATGAGAAATAATTTTTTTTATTAGATTCAACAACATTCCCAAACCTAATATTTCTTTCCTCTACTTTTAATAGTTTTATGATTAATATAGGTATGATAAAGCACAAATCAAGTATTCAATGTCTCTTTCTAGGTGTGTATTTTAGGATAAAGATAGGTATGATTATACTAAAATACTTTAATTGATTTTTAAAAAATAATACTTTAAATTTCAGAAACGATTAAGTTCAATGATAAACTCAAGGTTAACATAGATTACTGTTTAACAAAATTGAGATATATAGGATAGTTAGTACAAAAGATTGACAAAGTTAAAAACTGAGATGCATAAAACCAAGCTAAAGATCGAAAAGAGACAATGTGTATCGAGAATAGTCAGGTTTTATCGAAGTACAACTGTCGTCGTGAGTTAAAGGTCAAGACACACCGATATCGGCCAAAAATTAAGTTTGACTAATGGGTTGGGTCGAAGGTTAAGGCAGGTTAAGTTTGACTAATGGTCCAGACTGGTTGACTCTACATGAATGTTGGGATGGGTGATTCAGACTAAAGGTTGAGATAGACTAACATAAGTATAAGTTGAAGGTCAACCTAATGTCATTAGACTTTCTTCTCAACTTCTTAGGTGCCTTAAACATTTATACCTGTATGTAGGGAACCAAGTACATATGAAACAACTTTGGAAGTCATAATATGCATTTGCATTTAGGTTATTGGTTTAGACAGCCAGGCCAGGTCATAGTCGAGATGGCCAGGCCAGGTCATGATTGAAATTAGGCAGAATTCGACCACAACCAACATTTTTTTAAGGATCATGATATGTTAACAACTTCTTGACAAAATACAATGTATCACTATTTTATTGGTCTGTATATTTTAAACGTACCAATCACCAACAAAGCGGTTATAAAATTGTTAACCAAAATAGCCAAAAGTTTAAAATACAATATTAGATTTTTTATTATATTTTTTTTAATTTTTGTGTATATGAATTAAAGGTCACCTCATGTATAATAGAATAAAAACACTAGAATTTATTTTAAAAACAAAATTAAATAAATACATAAGACCACAAAAACCAAACCATTGTTTATATTATTTTAGATGATTAAACAATTTTTGTGTTATATCTTTTTGTGTTAAACATCATTTTAGACGATTAGACGAATAATCAATTTGTTTATATTATTTAATATATTTTCATTTAAATATTAATCTAAAATATCATTAAAAAATTAATTATGTTAGTTTAAAAATATATGTATTTATTATTTTTAAGTTTAAAAACAAATTTTATCATTTAAAATCGATTATACTAACTTGGCAAAATTTAAAGTGAAATTATATAAATACATCGGGGCACATCAAACTGTTTAACTTCGATCCCTTCAAATGTCTCCTTCTTCGCGGGTGATTGAAAGTAGACATTATTGGGTTGCGGGAAATGAATTTATTCTTATCTGAATTAAATTACAATTATTACTTTTCCTCTGAATGATGTTTGAACGTCGATTTCGGATGGGATTCGACGTTCATACACAAAGGCGGTTGCTAAGCATAATTACACGATGTACGTCAATCAAACGAGATCTATTACTTTTTCTTTGAATGATGTTTGAACGTCCAATTCACCATGGCTTCGACGTTAATACAACATGGTGGCATGTGGCAGTTAGTAACTATAATCACACGATGTATGTCTTCGGTTCATCTATAAATATAGCTTGCATTTCATGTATTCCCTTGCCTCCTCTTTCCATATTGAACATATTAGGATTCATATTTCTTATTTCGTTTTCTTTTTATTTTCCTTAGATTTCTAAGCATCTCTGTTCTTCTTATTGCATTTTGATAACTCTAACTTGAAAGTGGTTTATTCATCGTCATCTCATACGAAGAAGCCCTTTCAAGTTAAAGTTAACAAAATGTTTTTATAGTATAGAAATGGTTAAGATATCTTAGTGAAAGGAAAGTGCTTAGGAAAAAGAAATATGGTTCACAATATGTTTAGTGCTGAAAGAATTTTAAGCTCTAAAATAATTATCTAATAAATTTGTTCAATTTCATTATTTAACAATGTATGATTCTCTTTTTAAATTGTCCATAACTTGCACTCCTCCAATAGATTTTCAGAGCTATTTGATTTCTAAGGGAGGAGACAACTTAAGGACAATTTAAATTTGGAATCTATTTACACTGTTGACGTCAAACGTTTAGTTCACTCGATGCAAAAATAATATATATGTAGCCATTTGGAAGTCATAATATGCATTTGCATTCTTATAAAGATTAACATCTATGTTGCGATTCTTCCGTTACTTATCAACCTGCTAGATTGTGGCTTCTCCATCTCTGTCTTATACCAACCTCTAGTCCAAGGAAATAGTCAAGACGGCCAGGCCTGATCATGATTGAAAGTAGGCAGAATTCGACAACCAAAATTTTGTTAAGGACCATGATATGTTAACAACTTTTTGACAATATACAATGCATCACTATTTTATTGGTCTGTATATTTTAAATGGACCAATCACCAACAACTACATAACCATTTATAAAAAGTAAAAAATAAAAAGTCCACATCGAAGATAAAAATTTAAAAGAACTCTTTCAACAAAAATTTGGTCACATTGAAATAAATTACTTTGAAAAATTTAATAGTTATAATAAGTTATTAATATAAATAAAATACTATGATTAACATTATTAGAAAAACAAATTTGAACTCTCTCATGCATTATTTCTATGACTTTTAATATTTTAACAAACGTGTGATCAATAACCAGTCACGTTGTCACCATAAATAATCATTAAAAGCTCATTTTCATTTCTTAATTTATAACACTTTAAATCGATTCTTTATTATTTAAAATCAATTATATTAACTTAGAAAAATTTAAAGTGGAATTATATAATACAGAGGGGCACATCAAACTTTTAACTTCAATCCCTCCAAATCTCACCTCGATAATTGAAAAGTACACAATTTCTTGGGGGCGGGTAGTCAATTTGTTATTGTATGAATCAAACAAAATAAAATATATTAATTTTTTTATGATTGATGTATGAACGTCAAGCTCTGTTCTTTAAATTTCTTTTTGCTCTTCTTGAATGTCAAAGTGCCTCATTCATGTCTCAGTTCATATGAAGGTGGCCTTTGACCTTCATCAGAACAAAATACTTTTTATAGTACAGAAATGATTAAGTTATCTTACTGAAGGGGAAGTGTCGAGGAAAAAGAAATATGATTCACAATATGTTTAATGCTGAAACAATTTCGAGAACTAAAATAATGATATAAAAAAAACTTCATCCTTTAACAATGTATGGTTCACTTTTTAAATGGCTTGGAGTTGTTTTCTGCCATTAAAATTCAGAGTTATCGGGTTTCCTATGGTGGAAACAACTAAAATATTTTAAATTTATGCATTCGAATATTTTATAAAAAACATCATCCTTTAACAATGTATGGTTCATTTTTTAAATGGCTTGAAGTTGTTTTCTACCATTAGAATTCAGAGCTATCTGATTTCCTATGGTGGAAACAACTAAAATATTTTAAATTTATACAGTTGACGTCGAATATTGAGTACATTCGATGCAAAGGCGTGGAGATTTACGTCATTTTTTGAGATAATCGATGTCCTGTACTTTAGAAGAAATTACGACATCTAAAATAAAGACCGAAGATGATGAAATACATTATAACAAAAAACAGGAAGTAAAAAAAAATTAAAACAAGCAAAATAATGTAGAATGTTTTTGAAATTCATAAATGTTAAGATTTTCTTCTGGTTTTCCGCCATGCCTTCATGGATAACAAAGAAATGACTTCGTTTAGAGGAGGAATTGATGGAAAACCAAAGGAAAAAGTTAACATGAATTTGGTTGCGGAAGTTTTTGTAGGATAGGTTTTCAAAGAGTCTACTTAAAATTCATAAGTGTTAACATTTTCCTATGTTTTAGCCCTTTGCCTTCATGGATAACAAAGAAATGTCTTCGTTTAGTGAAGGAAAAGAACTAAAACAAATGAAAAAAGTTAACATGAATTTGGTTAGGGAAGATTATCAAATGGTTCAACTTGAAATGAAATCCAAATCTGTTAAGCTATTTATAATCCAATATTAAACGTCCAATGCAAGGGACAATTTGAAGATATATTTGCAATAGTACGTCACAACCTTTGGCAGCATTGACGTGACAGGCATATGAGTGGTTGGCACCACTAATTGTGTTGTTTTAACATAGCACCAATATTACGTCGCATTCTACGTGTCTTTGACGTTTTCTTCTTCACCAAGAAGCCAAAGGTCGCTCCAAATTTTTTATATTTTTTTTCTTTTGAACCCGAACTTTAACGTCAAGACTCCTAGTTCATCGATGTATTTTTCGTCAGCAAGCAGGTCATATCAGTATCCAAAGAGATATTTTACTTTTTCTCTAAATGATGTTTGAACGTCGAATGTGGAAAATATTTGATGTTCGTACTAAATGTGGACTATGAAAATTAATTGTGTGCCTTTACCAAAGCACCAATATTACGTCGAATTATAATGGACTTTGACGTTTCAACTTCATCAAGATACCAATGGTTGCTCCTATTTTATATATTTCACTTTTTTTCTTTTAAACTCTAACTTTAACGTCAAGGCTCATATATCTTCGACGTATTTTTTATCTGCAAGGAGGTCATATTAGTATCCAAAGAGATTTTTTACTTTGTCTCTGAATGATGTTTGAACATCGAACTTTGGTAATATTCAACGTTCATACTAGATGGTGGACTGCTAAAATTAATAGTATAATTACTCTATGTACTGCTTTTTTCATGATGAAATGATATTTCACGACGATTCTATGGAAGTGTGATGACATCGTTTCATCTATAAATATACATGTGTTTTTCTTATTATTCCATTCATCCTGTTTCATCAACATACATATTACAATTACATTAAAAACACATATAACAAAGACCATCCCCAGTAACACCTTCAACCATTTTTCCAACATAAGAACCCTTTTTGCTCTAAACAAGCTATTTTCATCTTTTCATCATCAGCTTCTTCCATCTTCATCACACTTTGTTCCATCATCATCAAACTTCCACATGCTTGTTCATTTCTTCCACTTCTACTCTTTTCTTCTCCATACAACACATTTCCTTCTTCTATTGCTTCTTCACTGCACCAGGGAAAGAAGTTGCAGCCAACAAAATCTTCGCCCCCACCTTGTTGAACGACAATAGGCACACTCCCTCGACACACGAAGAGAGCTTGCTCCGATTATTGCTTCTTGATAATAGATTATTGTAGTTCAAAATGTGAATTTTACAAAGTTTATAAGACTTTCCTACTACATTTAATTTCTACAGGTTGCTTTTAAAGAATTTTAGACTCTTCTTCAACTAAGTCTTCTTGCAGCATCATCAAAATAAATGTCTTCAAGATTTACCAATATTCCATATTGGTAACAACCCTAGGCTAGAGCAACCCAAGTGGCCTCCTCTAGCCACCTTTCTCCTAGAGTTGGCCCAACCTCTCTTAGAGAAACCTTAAACACATCTTCCCTCACCACACAACTCAACAAAACATGAGCTATCAACACCTTTCACCACCACCAAATTCCGCAATCTTCATCCATGAACTTATGGCTTGATTTGCTTCTAGATTTGGCTTGTCCTACCTAGAGCATTTTTTATTTTTGCCATCATTTGGTATCAAGATCCTTGGTTCTTCAAAGAGCTAAGTTTCTTGGTCTTGATCCTTTGTTATTTCCTTGTTGTTTAATGCTTTCCTTTCTTGTCTTTTTTGTTAGTTTTTACTTGTTCATTTTTTTGTGTTCTATGGTTCTAGTGTCTACTATCTTTTGGAACCATTCCATTTTCACCAAGTAGGGTTACATTATGTGTTTTTAAGCTTTTGTTGGGTCTTTTATTGATTTATATTCGGTGCATTTCATTGTTTGAGTCATTTTAAGTTTTTAATCCATCCATGTTTGTCTAGAGCCATGTGTAGTTCTTTTCTTGTCAATTTTCTCTAGTAACTTTGAAAAATCATAAAAAAAAAATATAACTTCGTTTGCAAAACTGCACCATATACAACCATTTGAGTTCATACTTGCCATTAGATCATTGGCAAGCTCTTAAAAAAAAAATTCTCTATTGACGTTTTTAGTTTTCAACTCCATTTTGATTCTAGTAGGATTTTCTTCTATTTTTTGTTTCTTGTCTTTGTGGCTCTTAAAACCCATATATGACCTCTGTTCTAAGTGTGTGGTGGCCTTATTTTGCACCTTAAAAGAGTGGAAAAAGAAGTGCTAAAAGCTTTTAAGCAAAAGGCCTCAAAAGAGTACTAAAGAGAGCCTAGAAAAGCGCTGAAAAATATTGTGTGCTTAGACCACTACCATTGTTTTTGTGCAATCTATTTTGGAACATGTTTTGCTCACTGTTTTGGGTTTTTATCTTCACATTCCAGTGGCTAAAAGTCTTGGCTATGATGCTAAAAGAGTGGCCTTAGTGCCCCATGATAACGGTCTCAAAACCGTTATTTTCATGCATAAATTTGATATTAAATCACACCATTTGTAGCTTAAAATGAGCTTAGAATCAAGTAAAACTCTTAAGTTGTGTTACATGAGAGTCAAAAGCTATTTTTAGAGATATTATGCTTGTTTTGCATTGTTTTGTAGGGTTTTTGATGAAAATTGAAGATGGAAAGGAAGTAGGAAGGTCATAGACTCAAGAATGAAGGAGAAAAAGGAAGAGAAGAAGAGTCTGTGAACCGCTCAACGGTAAATTCCACCGCTGAGCGTTCTAGTGCAAGGAAAACTTGTTGTCTGGCGCCCAGGCAGTGACGCTGAGCTTCCAAAGCGACAAGAGGCAAACCGCTCAACGGTCAATTTAGGCGCCTGGGCGGTGGCGTGTGTTGAGGTAAACCGCTGAACGGCCAATTTAGGCGCCTGGGCAGTTGTCTATTTTTATATTATGGATTTTAAGATCTTTCTGTTATCTTTTTGGCTTATATATAGCCCTAGTGCGAATCCAAATGTAATTCTTTTGGTAGAGAACAAAGTCCACAACAGCTTTACACCTTTGGAGGAGATTTCTTGGATGCTTAGGCTCCACTTTATCAATCCTAGGGTTTGCTTTATCAATACTAGGAGCAAGAAAAATACCCAACCTCTTCTTGACGGCTTAAGTGAGACAAGGGGAAGAAGGAGAGTCAGACGCCCATCTAGGGATTTATTCCCTTCTCCTAGCAGATTATTGTCACCTTCACGAGATAGAAGAATAGGGGTGATGGAAGAACAATTTCCTCCAAGACGCACATTGGCAGATCAATCTAATGCTGTAGGTCCTTTTCACTTTAATAGCATAGCCATGCCTACGGATCAAACGACCAACATGGTGATGAATCCAACACTAATACACCTAGTACAAGGCAACCAGTTTAACGGCTTGTCAAATGAGAATCCGTATGATCATTTGACCACGTTTAGTGAAATCTGCAACACTGTGAAGATGACAGGTGTATCAGATGAACGAGTAAAGCTTAGCTTGTTCCCATTCTCATTAGCAGGCAATGCTAAGGCGTGGCTTAATTCCTTTCCTGAAGGAACATTCACCACATGGGAGACTATGGCTACAAAGTTTGTCACTAAATATTTTCCACAGTCCAAAGTTACTCAAGGGAAGATGGAAATTTGATCATTCAAGAGACTTTAGGTCAAGCATGGGAGAGATTTAAGGGCTTGTTGAGAAAGACGCCAACCCATGGTTTTGACAAAAACCACCTTGGTTCTTGCATACCTTGGAGGATTGAACACTCAGTCAAAGATGATGCTGGATGCCTCAGCTGGAGGCAATGTTAAACAAAAGACTGAAGATGAGGCATATGAATTGATAGAAAATATGGCTGCTAATGAGCAAGAAAATTACAGTGAAAAAGCCATACCTACACAAAAGAGAGGAGTTTTGCACTTACCTGCAGATGACGTTATGCTAGCTCATAACCATTGATAACGGTCTTAAACCCGTTATTTTCATGCATAAATTTGATATTAAATCACACCCTTTGTAGCTTAAAATGAGCTTAGAATCAAGTAAAACTCTTAAGTTGTATTACATGAGAGTCAAAAGTTGTTTTTAGAGATATTATGCTTGTTTTGCATTGTTTTGCAGGGTTTTTGATAAAAATTGAAGATGGCAATGAAGTAGGAAGGTCATAGACTCAAGAATGAAGGAGAAAAAGGAAGAGAAGAAGAGTCTGTGAACCGCTCAGCGGTAAATTCCACCGTTGAGCTTCCTAGTGCAAGAAAAAGTTGTTGTCTGGCGCCCAGGCGGTGACGTTGAGCGTCCAGAGCGACAAGAGGCAAACCGCTCAGCGGTCATTTTAAGCGCCAGGGCGGTGGCGTGTGTTGAGGCAAACCGCTCAGCGGTCATTTTAGGCGCCTGGGCGATTGTCTGTTTTTATATTTTGGATTTTGAGATCTTTCTGTTATCTTTTTGGCTTATATATAACCGTAGTGCGAATCCAAATGTAGTTCTTTTGGCAGAGAACAAAGTCCACAACAACTTTACACCTTTGGAGGAGATTTCTTGGATGCTTAGGCTCCACTTTATCAATCCTAGGGTTTGCTTTTCCATTCTTCCATTTAGTTCATCTAGTTTCACCATGATTATGGTGAACTAACCCCTTAATTGTTGGGGAACAATGTAATCTTTTGAAACTCTCATATATTGAAATTCTTGTTTACTTTATATGCTTGCATATGCTTTATTTATCAATTGTTGGGTTCTTTACGTTTGCTTAATGATTTTATCGTTTAACTCATTCGGTAAATGTTGTTTGTCTTTATTGATACGGGGACGTACGGTAATGTCATGAACTGGGGATAATTCCTTGATTATGTTAATACCTCCTAGGGATAGGGGTAGGACGATCAATTAGATTTTGCTTCCGCTCATTATGCATTATTAATTACTAGGGGAGGCTAGGGATAACAAGCCAGTAATTAGTAATAGGCTCTTTTCACCAAGGGCTTGGGTTAAGGGTAGACCAAGAAAGTTTGCATGGCAATATGATAAATAAGCAAAGTAAATAAGAAGAGTAGATATATGAGGGTGGATAAGATGAAATTGTAAACCCCAACAACCTCATTCATTCATAGTTTCTCTTAGTCAATTGAATTCTTGCATTTGCATGTTTATTTTTGTTTTGCATTTAAACCATTAAAATTATTTTACTCAAGTCTTAAAAAATTTGTTTACACGAAAGATGAGCCCTTAAGAGTCCTTTGGGAAGAACGATATTGGGTTTACCAATTATTATTACATGATTCGATCTGGTACACTTGCTAGGGGTTTAACAACCATCTTCTGACTCAAAAGTTAGATAATTTAACAAAGATTCTCTCACAACTTCCTAAGGAGATTCGTAATGTTTCCCAAACACAGCAGCTGTGTGATTTCTGTGGTGGTGACCATATCAATGGTCAATGTGCTTTGCCTGAAGAGATGCAGCAAGAAGCTAATTTTATGGGAAATCAGTTTCAAAATACCCTCCAAGGTAATGCCAAACAAGGTTGGAAGAATCATCCAAGTATTAGTCAGGCATCGAATTTCCCATCAGGGCAAACAGAAGGTTTCAAGCAGCAACAACCTTCACCTTTGTGGCAGCAAGTCACCCATTTGACAGAGGTTGTCAGAGACTTAAATGATAGATTTGATAAATTCTTGAAGGTTTATGAGTCCAATCAAGCAGGTAATCAAGGCAACATCAGATCTTTAGAGATGCAAGTTGGGCAGTTGTCAAAAAGGGTAGATACCACTGAGAAACACGAATTTAGGGTTAACACTGATGTTAACCCTAAAGAGGAATGTAAAGCTGTTGTTACAAGAAGTAAGCGAAAAGTTGAAAGGGAAGTTGTGGAGATTGGAAGCAGTGATGAGGAAGAAGAGATAAGAGAAGTCATTGAAATAAGCAGCAGTGAAGGTGAGAAAGAAGAGGAAGAAAAATTCAGTCACAATAGACCATTTATAGAAAACTAAGTGACTGTGGTGCCTTCTGTAATCCAACAAATTCCTGCAAGGATGAAATTTTATCTCGGAGATATGATAGATTTCGATACAGATGAAGATGAGCAAGAATTTGAAGTTCAACTTCCAAAAAGGAATTATCCGCCTAAGGTAAAAGATCCAGGTTGTTTGACACTTTCCTGTATTATAAATGATTTTAAGGTAGAAGGAGCCATGATAGACTCTGGATCCAGCATTAATATGATGCCTGGACGGTTCTTGAGAAAGATTGGAGGGTTGACATTAAAACTGTCTAATCTTACTGTGACGGTGGCGGATGATTCTAGTAAAAAACCACTAGGTATGGTGGAAGATGTGGTTGTGCGTGTGGAGCAGCTAGAGTTTTTGGCTGACTTTCTAGTTATGGGCATAGAAGATGATGAGAGGATTCCAATTATTCTTGGAAGACCTTTCATGGCTATGTCTAAAATGTTCATTAGTGCCCACGATGGAAGAATCATGATGCGAGATAAGAAGAATGTGCCTTTACATACTGGTTCTAAAGGGAACAATATTAGAATAAAGAAAAGATTCAGATTCAGATTGTCAAGAAGAGAAGCTGCATCAGAAGAAAGCATGACACGTACCAATTCTAACAGTTGTAATGTTTTACAGGTACCTAAAAATGAGGAGGTTGATAAAGGAGGAACAATTCGCTCAGAAGATAAACCATTTCCACGAGGCTCATAGGTAAAATTCAAGAAAAGGAAGTGGATTGTTGAAAATATCAAAGAAGATGGCATGGTAGAGATCAGAAAACCATTTACTAAAGCCATCAAAAGAGTGGATAGAAGGCAATTAATGAGTTGGGAGAATGAAGATCCCAACCGGGATGGAAATATTTGAAGTTATTTACTTTTATCCCATTTGTTGTAGAACAATTTTTAGAATAGGTTTATTCTGGTTATGTAAGTTGATGGATTTTTAAACACTTTTTGGGTAGCATCTATTGAGGGATGCTAAATTTTTATGTATCCATTGAAGGATACAGGAAGGTACACCTACTGATGGGTGTTGGTAAGATTCACACTTACTGATGAGTGTTAAACAGGTTTGGGTCAGGCTCGTGACGTTAAACAAGCGCTATTGGGAGGCAACCCAGGTTTCTTTTTTCTCTTGTACTTTGAATTCGTAGAATAGGTTGAACTTTTATTTTGTGTCTATGCTTGGCTTGTACAATGGTTCTGATGGTAGTATTAAAATGCCTGACAAGTATTTGATAATGATTGAATGTGGTTGACTGAGAATGTATGTGTGTTGATATCTAGTTAAATGATTCACTAATTATATGAACAAATGTATTGTGGTTCATGATTGTGATTGTGATGCTAAGCAGGATAAATGAATGATGTGTGAGAAAGCATGTGTGTGAGGTTTTGAGCTCTAGAGTTCTTACTGATATATGTATTGTTCACAGGGAATCATGAATGATATTGCCTTAGTCTTGATAATTGATTGATTTACATGCTTATGTTATATGATCAAGGCCATGTTTGGAAGCCCTTATCTAGCCTAAATTTCACCCAAGAAGTTTAAAATTTTATACCATTTTTGAACCTTGGCCTTAAACAGGATGAGAACCCTTGATTTGAAATTATTTATCTTGAGTAGGGTTGAGAATAATTTTATGTGATGAAAAGGTTCAAGTTTGGGGTTGTATGGGGAAAATTGAAAGGCAAAAGAGGAGCATTGAGTTCAAGTATTGAAAAGAAAAATGCATGAGTAAAGAAGAAAAGGAAAAAGTAAAAGCATGAAAAAGGAACTCAATGCAAAATTGATAAAAAGGGAAGAAGTTGGGAATAAAGGAGTTTGGTGATAGAGAGAGTTTAAACTTGAACCTTTTCAATGATGAAATAGGTCTCTTAACTCAAGGTTTTTGTAATCTAGAAAAACCAAATTTTCTTGATAGCCTAGCCTCATTATAAGCCTTGGAAAAGTCCTTGTGATGATATTTGCATGTAAGGATTGTTATTGTTTTAGATACATGACAATATTGTTTTATGTGGCATGTGAATAGTAAAGAGTGGAATGATTACTTAAATACTTGAGTGATTGAGTGAAACACTTGCTTGGTAAGAATTGTTGAAATCCAGGTTTACATCTATGCTTAGTGGATTGATCATTCATGAATAAAACATCTGTTGGGAAATATTGAAGTAGGTGAACTAGATTGGATTGAAAGCATGCATGCATTCTGGTATGATTCTACTGAAAATCTGAATTGGAAATTAACTTGTCATGAAGAAAAGGGTTTTGAAAAGTGTAGAACTATTTGATGAAAAATTGGAAGGCCAAGTTTTGTTTTGTTTTGGTTGAGGACAAGCAAAGTTTTAAGTTTGGGGTTGTGATAACGGTCTCAAAACCGTTATTTTCATGCATAAATTTGATATTAAATCACAACCTTTGTAGCTTAAAATGAGCTTAGAATCAAGTAAAACTCTTAAGTTGTGTTACATGAGAGTCAAAAGTTGTTTTTAGAGATATTATGCTTGTTTTGCATTTTTTTGCAGGGTTTTTGATGAAAATTGAAGATGGCAATGAAGTAGGAAGGTCATAGACTCAAGAATGAAGGAGAAAAAGAAAGAGAAGAAGAGTTTGTGAACCGCTCAACGGTAAATTCCACCGCTGAGCGTTCTAGTGCAAGGAAAAGTTGTTGTCTGGCGCCCAGGCGGTGACGCTGAGCGACCAGAGCGTTTTACCAAGGGATTGGGTTAAGGGTAGACCAAGAAAGTTTGCATGGCAATATGATAAATAAGCAAAGTAAATAAGAAGAGTAGATATATGAGGGTGGATAAGATGAAATTGTAAACCCCAACAATCTCATTCATTCATAGTTTCTCTTAGTCAATTGAATTCTTGCATTTGCATGTTTAGTTTTTTTTTTGCATTTAAACCATTAAAATTATTTTCTTTTACTCAAGTCTTAAACAATTTGTTTACACAAAAGATTTGGCCTTAAGAGTCCTTTGGGAAGAACGATATTGGGTTTACCAATTATTATTACTTGATACGATCTGGTACACTTGCTAGGGTTTTAACACCCCATTTGCTCAAAGTTGCCAAAAGACAAGAACCGCCCACTTTTCTTCTAGTAATTTTTATTTTGTGAATCTATTCTAGCACCTTTCATTAGGATTTCTTTTGATTGCTAACCTTTATTTCTTAACCTTTAATTTCTTGCTTGTCTTCTTGGATTTCTTAGTTTTGTCATAATTAAAATTCCTTTTGAAAGCCTTTCTTGTTTTTGGACCTTTTTATTGCTTTTATTCCTTGTTTCCTCTTGCACAATTTCGGTTTTGGTTACTTTTTGTGGTGTAGGTTCCCTTTGTGCGGTGATCCAATATCTTATAGGTAGCCTTCTAGGTGGTGGAGACCCAAAGGGAGCTTGAAGTCTAGAGTGGTAGCCAAAAGAAAGGAGAGAAACACCTTGGGAGGTAGCTTTGATTTGTTTGTAATTTTTGGCTTTGTAATCTTTCTTTCTTTTTTCTCTTGTAATTCACGGCCTATTTAGGTGTCTTGGGGGAGTCTTTGGTGCTCAATCCCATCTCCTAACAAGAACCTTTATTTCTTAGTAAATTTCGTTTTTCGTTGGTTGGTTGGAGGAACCAAAGTTCTTCTAACTTGATCATTAGGTCGCATAGCTAGTTTATTTGCTTTCTTTAATTGTGATAGCTTAGTGTGTGTCAACTTTAATTTCAACTTTAGTAGCCTTTGAGAAATTTGGTTCAAGAGTGCCTAAGGTAAACTTTGGCTAGGAAAGGTTTGGTACTTAAGCAATCCATTGTGATTCACCTCCCTTTCCTGGAAGTGAACTTGGGTGTCTTTTGCCTCCTTAAGTCTCTTAAGGAACTTTCTTTGAAATTTAAGTATTTTGTTTGTTGCATTGCATCTTTTTGAAAACCTTTAAGGATGTTTAAGACTAATTCCTTTGAAATTGGAAGTGACTCTAGTGAGGATGTAAAACCCACTTTGAAAAATTTAGCAAAAGAGCTAAAGTCACTTAAAATTTGGCAAAGGCAAGAAACTCTTCTCAAAGAAAAAGAAAGAATTGAAAGAGAAGAGTATCTTGTTAAGTTGGAAGAAGAACTTAGAGTCCTTAATGAGAAATAACAAAAAGTCCAAGAGGAAATAAAGAGAAGTAGAAGTCATACAAGGAGGAGTTCTAAAACTCCAACTCAACTCACACACTATGAGGTAGATAGTAGGCTTGCAAACCAATACTATCAACCTTACCCACATAGAAGTCATGATAGAGAGCACACTCCAAGAGAAGTTAGAGTAGTCCTCCCCCATTTCCATGGTAAAGAAGATGTTGAGGCATACTTAGATTGGGAGATGAAGGTAGAACAACTCTTTGAGTGTCATAAGTGAGTGAGGAGAGAAAGGTCACATTGGCCACCTTGAGTTTCCAAGGGAATGCTATGTATTGGTGGACCTCCCTTGTGAGAGAGAGAAGACTCTCTAATTTTCCCTAAGTCACCTATTGGAATGACTTGAAAACTGCCATGAGAAGAAGGCACATTCCCCCATACTATCATATGGAGCTAATGGACAAACTCCAAAGGCTCCAACAAAGAGATATGAGCATAGAGAGCTATAGGCAAAAGATGGAGCTCTATATGATGAGGGCGGGGATTAGAGAGGAAGAAGAGACCACCATTTCTAGGTTTCTAAGTGGTCTTAATCTTGAGATTAGGGATAGAGTGGAATTGTTGCCCTACCAAGATGATAAGCTGTCGTTGGAGCTATCAAATTAATACTACTTTTCAAGGCAACTTCAGTATTGCCAAGTAGTATTCAAGAAAATAGATAGGGCTAAAGTAACCCTGAGTCGTCTCCCAACGAACACGGAATTGCTTTCGAATATTTGACTCTTATGAATGCTATGCAATGCTTATGAATAAAAGTGAGAATGTTTAAAGAATTTTGTAGAACAAAGAAGAAACTTAAAAACAATTATGAAGAAACAGGCTATTTCCACTACTTTTCCAAAATAGATTCATCATTGGTTATTCACAGATCATTGTTCAATTGATTATTGTTTAAGTTTCAAATTAATTAAAGTACATTCTTAATTAATTTGAGGGCAGTTATGCAGTTAATCAAAGTACATTCTCAATCAAATGCAAGACCTTTCTAGATTATTCACAATGAATTCAACCAAAGTACATTCTCAATCAATTTTATTGTGTTTAATCATGTCTATTCTTAAATCTCTTAACCAAATTAAAAGCTAATCAATCAATGTAAATTCTCAATTGATTATAGTTGAAATTATTACTACCAACCAAAGTACATTCTCAATTGATAGTAAAAACCATTTAATCATATGAAAGTTCCTAAATTCAATCAAAGTAGATTCTCAATTAAACCTAGAAACCCTAAACTCATATAATTAATATGCATGTAGATTCAAACACATTATGATGCAAAAATCTTTGCTTTTAATATGGTAGAGAGATGAAAGACATAGAGAGAGAGCAACTTAAATCAATAATCAAAATAAACAATTGCATTAATTCACTTAACCTCAGAATCCATAATGAAATTACAGCAGAATAGCCCTAAATGCTTAGCTCTCCATCAATGGAGTTGAATACATGATGAAATAAGAGAGAGAGGAGTGGTGAATGAATGAATGAAGATCCCCTTTCTGTCTCCCCTAGGTCTCTTTATATAGGGCTTGATTGGGCTTGGACTTTGAATCTTCTGTTGATAAAATCTTTTATCTTATATCTAATATCTTTCAAATATTCAATAGATTTAATCAGTTTTTGAGAATATTTGATAATATATTTCCTAGATCAAAAAGATTTGGCAAATATTATCTTTTGATATTTATTGATATAGTTAAATAAGATAATTATTTAACAATATCAAGTAAAATATCTTAAGATATATTTTCTCCAAAATATCTTTTAAAATATCTAACAGATTTAAACTTGTCCAAAATTACATTTCAACCCTTTTTATTTTATTTACACATAAGTCTAAAATTTTCCTCTAATTGCACTTTAGCCATCTCTGTCTTTTCAAAATTGCATAAGAGTTCTGAGTTGACCAGATTGGACCATCTTTGACCATTCAATTTCATGCTTTAAATGAATAAAATTTTAACTTCAGCTGCACAAATAAACATTAGAACATCCAAAATAATTTATGCAACTAAGAATCACATTTTAAGCATTTTTATTTCCCAAACCCAATAAATCCAATTGTCACAAATTCACTTTAAATCAATAATTTAAGCACAAAAATCTCATTAAAAATTTGAATTCTAAAACATAAATGTGGGCATAAATATGCACTCATCACAAGACTTAAATGACTTGGTACAAATTTGCATTAAGGTAGAGCAACAACTCTTAAGAAAAGGTTTGAAAGCTTTCCACTCTAACTCTAGTGTTAAGAAAGACTACAAGAGGGAGGGTAAGCAAGTGGTAGAAGAAGAACCCTTTAGAAATCTAGGGAGGGAGAAGATAGAAGAGAAAGAAAAAGAGAGGCCAAGGGTGGGAACATCATACACTCACACTAGGAATAAGGTTCAAGTGTCTGGTAGAGGTCACATTGCATCACAATGCCCCACCAAAAAGACCATGATCTTAAGAGGTATTGATTTATATAGTAGCCAAGATGAGGAGAGTGAGAGTGAGAGTAAGAGTGAGAGAAATGGTGCAAAGAAAGAAGAAGAAATCCCAAGTGAGGATGCCCATCCTTGTGAGGGAGAACTTCTTATGATAAGAAGGGTTCTCCATAATCAACCTAGTTCACAAGAACACACACAAAAAGATAACATCTTCCACACTAGATGTAAAATCTTAGACAAAACATGTTCCTGTATTGTGGATAGTGGCTCATGTTCAAATTGTTGTAGCATTAGGTTGGTTAAAAAGCTTGCATTAGCTACTTTTCCTCATCCTCAATCTTATAAACTTCAATGGATCAATGAGGACAAGGAATTGGAAGTTAATCAACAAGTGATGGTGAAGCTATCCATAGGGAATTATGAAGATAGTGTGCTATGTGATATAGTACCTATGGATTTCTCAGAAATTCCTTATAAATCTTCTTCTTGTTGGTCCATTGGTTGAGTTTAGAATTTCTTTCATGAGACCTGAAGCCTTGTGCTTTGAGACCAGTAAAAGATAGCCATATTTCATTATCAATTTTAATATCGACACCTTTGACCCGAGAGCATATAACACCATCGACAACCTTCAGATTGTGGTAGAACACTTCTACCAGGTCAGGATAGCAATCACCGGTCATTTCTACAAATTTTGCAAGACCAACATCTACAAGCCAATCTTGATAAAGAAACCCTTGCTTTCTGAATAATTCCACATCCAAGTACTTGTGATGGACCACCTGGAAGAGTTTTCTATAACATCCAAATTTGTATCGTGTTTCGTCATCACTTATCCACCCATTTGGACTAGCATTTCTTACAACCTGTGCAGCCTTCTTTCCATGCCGTGAAGATGAAGAAGCCATTTGAGAATAGGATTTAGAGGTATAGGGAAAGGTTACAGTTTCAATATAAGTTCAGAAATATATTTAGTTTCAATATAACTTCAGCATAACATGTCCTATACCATTAGCACTCCACGTTCTATAGTTGAAATACTTAGAAGTTTAAATGAAAACGTCGAAGCCCCATAAAACTCGACGTTCATTGACGGTAAATATTTAAACCAGCGCGCCATTCTTTTATTCTTTTTTTTCTTTTAAAACACAAATATTTACGGAAAATCTGAAAATAAAATCTCAACTGTGATGGCATACCCCTTGCCATGACCTAGCACATTCATGAAGAGTTGGAGACATCTATGGAAGATGGACCTATACTCTTTCTCTTAGGCCATCTAAAGCCATCATGAAGATTTAGTAGAGTTAGAATAATTTTGGGCCTTGTATTTTGGGCCAAGTAGTCTAGATTTTATTTGGGCTTTGTATTATGGGCCAAGTAGTCTAGATTTTATTTGGGCTTTGTATTGTGGGCCTAGTAGTATAGGATTTTAATTGGGCCTTGTATTTTGGGCCAAGTAGAATAGGATTTTGACCAAACAAGTCAACAAAGGGTCAAGGCCCAAAGTTGACTATGCTTGGATGTCCAAAATGGGTGTGTTGACCAAGGGGTCAACATTTTGGCTAAGCTTGGAGAACAAGGGAGAATAATTTCTTCCTAGACATGTGGAAGCTTCCCATTGGAGAGTTTTCCTCCTAGTTAGTGGCCATGTGTCACTCTAGGAATGGAGGGTTTTTCCATAAGTAGTGGCCACATGTCACTCTCTCATTTGAGAGGATTTTTGCCACTTGTCTCCCTCCTATTGGAGAGGATTTCTCCTTGCTCTCCAAGATAACCAAGGTGGCTCTTTTAGGTTAAAGTTTCAGCCCATTTTGAGACACCTTAGCCTATAAATAGAGGTGTTCTCCATCATGTAATCACCTTTGATTTAGAGTAAAGTTATGCTGTCATTTTTGTGCCATACTACTCTTTTATGGTCACCCTAGGCTAGAGCAACCCAAGTGGCCTCCTCTAGCCACCTTCCTCCAAGAGTTGGCCCAACCTCTCTTAGAGAACCCTTAAGCACATCTTCCCTCACCACACAACTCAACAAAACCATGAGCTATCAACACCTTTCACCACCACCAAATTCCGCAATCTTCATCCATGATCTTTTGGCTTGATTTGCTTCTAGATTTGGCTTGTCCTACATAGAGCATATTTTATTTTTTCCATCAAACTATCTTCAAAATAATAAAAAGAAAATCAAACTAAATATTACTAGACCCAAAACTAATAAAATAAGATTTAAACAAAATTATTAATAAAACCCTAAAATTTAGGTTTATCTCAATATTATTGTGAGCCAGAAGCCAAAGAGTTACTCCCCTTTTAATTATTTTTTCTTTTTTCTTTTAAACCACCAAGATTACGTCGAATTCTTCGGGGATTGACGTATTATTTGTCTGCTAGAAGCCGAAGAGTTTCTCCTTTTTAATTTCTTTTTCTTTTTAATCAAACAATTACTCCATTTTTAATCAAACAGTAAACGAAGAGTTATAATACTTGGATGTTTCAATTTAAATACCACCAATAGTACGTTGTAATCCTTGGACTTTTCAGAAGTAAAAGGCTAACTCCAATCTACTAAACCACATAGGATTGCTCATTTCATTGTAATGGAAGAATCAGTTCAAAGAGATAACAAAAGACAACGCACAGAAGATGACAAGTCTACAATTTTTCCAATCAAATCACTTCCCACAGACTTATTGGTTAATGTGGTTGCAAAGGTAAGTTCTGAATCTTGGATTGATCATTACAACATGAAAGTATGCTGTAGAGATTTTTTGAATGCCACAAAAGACAATTATATGTGGCAGCAAATTTCTTTAGAAAAGTTTTCGTTGATTCCATGGTCATGTAAAGAAGCAAGGGCATTTGATATTTTCATGCAAAGTTGTAAAGAGGGTGGAAATATTGAAGCTTTCTATAGAGAGGGATTAAGAGAAATAATTAGATATAAGGGAAATATTGAAAAAGGCATTAATGACTTGAAAATGGCTGACAAAAAGGGTTATCTTGACGCAAAATATGTATATGGTTTGATCTTATTATGTTCATACGATAATGATTTAAGAAAAGCAGGGGTTGAGTATATGCAACTTTTGAGAAATGTCAACTGTGTTTGAAGGTGTAGAAATAAGTTAGTAACTTTGTTGGGTAATGTATGGAGAAAACCTCATGGAACATTGTTGCGCAATCCAACTCCTTTATGTTCCCAGAGACAATGCAATGGTTGGAGAATGAAGAAGTTTATTTCTTGGGAAATAATGGATACTGAAGATGATGATGATAATATTAAAAACTCGTGTGAAAATTGTAGGTGGGATGTTGAGTTAGACTTTTTTTATAATCTTTTATTCTATTCAATTTAGTAATCAAATTCTATTGTAGGTGGGATGTTTTGTAATCATCTCTTGAATATTAATGAAATTCTTTATTAGTGAATGGTGATTGAATTGTTTAAAATGATTAAATCACTTTTATGATTCCAATTGTCCATTTTAATTTTACATCATTACATTGCATGCAGCAGCATATCATATATGTTTTTAAAACACCAATATTACGTCGAATGATAAAGCTATTCGATGCAATATTAAGATATGAACGTCCAAGAAAGGGAAGTCAACGTATTATTTAATATTACGGCAAAGGTATCTCCTTTTTTTTTTACTTTTATCTTTTTTTTCTTTTTCCTTTTTAACCTGAAATAACACGTCCATTTTGAAAATATTCGACGTCCTCTATTAATTCCTAGAAGGAGTTTATGAATTTTATGATTTGAAGTTGTAGCGTTTTGAAAGGCCTTGGAATTGTTACAAGTTAACACAACTGTTGTTACAAGAAATTTTATAAATTGATGTCTACTTAAATAATTACTGTTGGGAAAGGGCTGATATGGGCTTCAATAATTAAAGGCAGTCTACTTAAATGATATATGGGAAAATGCAGTTTGCTTCTAGAAACGAAGAGGTTGACGTCAATTTCTTTAGACTTCCAAAGTGTCTTTTTGGTTATATTCTTTTTTCTTTTAATCAAACAAAAAAAAATGAATTCCTTGTGCATATGACGTATTATTCATTATTAGAAGGCATATGACGTATTATTCTTTTTCCTTTTTTTCTTTTTTTCTTTTAATTTCGTGTTGTTACTAGAGTGGTTGTGAGCATTAATATTGACTCTATAAATATAATGCTTAACTCTATATACAATTCCACAGTTTGATCGTTATTGATTCATTTTTAAGTTCCAAAAAGTTGTTCTCTCCGAAATCAGATCCACTAATTCAGTAGAAAACAACTTTTCGAAACTCAAAAATTGAATCATATAATCAAGAAACATCAAGTTATAAAAGCAGTTCCAGCGGTTCTACAGATTTTAAAAAGCACTTATGTTCTTACTATTTTTCTTTTCCTATTAAATAAAAAATCGCAAACCCGTGGTTACGCACACTTCATCGTCTTCCTCCTCGCTTTTTTCTACGCGACATTGCATTTCCATGTGCATTTTATCTCTTTTGAATCGTTTAAACTTACTTTTCCTCCGATTAAATTAGTCTTTGATGGATTATCTTCCATTTGAACCGATTAAAATGAGTTTTGGTTGTGTTTTGGTACAGTTTTGCTCGTGTCTTTTGGTAGCGTATTAGTACCTTCTCCCTTTACTAGTTCCCTAGTAAGAAAAGCTTGCGTCTTTTGGTCTCTTATGGTATTTCAACCAAAACCGAACATGGGTCTTGCCTAGTTCTCATGTCACCGTATTCTTTTTCATTAGCGGTTTACATGACGTCTAGGCAAAAACCAGCTTCGATTTTGGGTTGAAATGCCATTAGAGATGCAAAAGACGCAAGCTTTTCTTATGAAGAAACTAACAAAGGAATGCATAGAAGTCGAATGCATAGAACAATTCGACGTTATATAGTTGTTTTGAAAGAAAAAGAAAAAATAATAAAAAAGGAACTAAATAATAAAATGTCGTAGCCAGTATAAAATGACGTTATATGGGTTGATTTAAAAGAAAAATAAAATAATAACTACTAGCTGAAGGAGATAACAGAAAACACAAAGAAAAAAAAATTAAAAGATGGAGTTCATAGGAGAAATTTTATGATTGGATCTCTACTTAAAATAATTACTGTTGACATCAAAGCCAGTTTAAATTGACATTTTATTGGTTGATTTAAAAGAAAAATAAAAGAATAACTAATAGGTGTAATATACAACGTCGATCTTTTGTCATTGTGACGTCATATTATTTAACAGAATTTTGTATTTATTTATTTTGTATTGAACGTCAATTGATTCCATAACTGAACTTATGTGATTACCTAGATTTCGTACACCAAGGACCATCACATCAGACCCCAAATTGTTCGATGTTGTACATTGGTATAAAAATCGAAACCATAAAGTGGGTGACGTTCTGTCTGGTTTAAAAGAGAAAAAAAATAAAGAATAAAAGACGGATTCAATCTCTGTCATATAAAATGTCGAATATTTAGCATGGTGGACGTCAAATGTGGGTAGAGTGATACTGTTGGAAGCAAACCACTATTTCGTTATTATTTTATTTTAAATTGAACGTCATGTTTTTTTCAAAATGATGTTAAGTGTTTCTAAGGTCATTGTTTTACGTCGTTCTGGCCCTTTTTTGACGTTAGCACATTTTAGATTACGTCTATATGATCTTTGTTTATCGTTAATAAATATTAGTCGGCGAACGGTTTCAGTAGAGGACGTGGAGCGATTCAATTTATTTACAGTAATGCCACCGATCATTTTTAACATTGCGAATTGGGCGGTTAGACGTTGACCGCGTGACGTTATATCCCGATTTTGCACCAGTGGTGTAGATAATCACTTTAGACCCAATGAGATAGGGTCTAAACTTGTCCAAAGCATAAACTATCGCCAGGAATTCTTTTTCTATAGTGGCATAATTCAATTGAGCTTCGTTGAAGACTTTGCTAGCATAGTAGATAGTGTGAAATACCTTCTCCCTTCTTTGACCAAGCACAACACCTATAGCATAGTCAATAGCATCACACATGAGCTCAAAATCTTTACTCCAATCTGGGGTTACAATCACTGGGGCAGTAATCAACCTTTCCTTCAAGACATCAAAAGCTTGTAAACATTCATCACTCATTACAAAAGGCGTGTCTTTGACAAGCAAATTACTCAAAGGTTTAGTGATAACGGTCAAAAAACCATTATTTTCATGCTTAAATTGATATCAAAATACACCCTTTATGGCTTAGAATGAGCTTAAAATCAAGTAAAACACTTAAGTTGAGTCATTTGAGAGTCAAAAGTTGTTTTTAGAGATATTATGCTTGTTTTGCAGGGTTTTCACGAAAATTAAGAATGGAATTGAAGAAGGAAGGTCTTAGACTCTAGGAAGAAGAAGAAAAATGAAGAAAAGAAGAGTCTATGCACCGTCGAGCGCCAAAATGCACCGATGAGCGCCATTATTCGAGGAAAAGCCACTGTCTGGCGCCCAGGCGGTGACGCTAAGCGTCCAGAGCGATTAGAGGCAAACCGCTCAGCGGTGAAACTGACCGCTGAGCGGTGGTGCGACTTGAGGGAAACCGCCGAGAGGTAAAGTTGGACGCTGAGCGGTTGTCTGTTGGGCTTGGGCTTAAATTCTATTACTTTTATGCCCTATATATAGCCTCAGTGCGATTCAAATATTATTGTTTTGGCTGTAGAGGACGTCAAGAGCTATTTTACACTCTTTGAAGAAGATTTCTTGGATGCTTAGGCTCCAATTTATCATATCTAGGGTTTGCTTTTCCATTCTTTCATTGTATTTCATCTAGTTTCACCATGTCAATGGTGAACTAAACCCTTTGTTGTTGGGGAATAATGTAATCTTTTGAAACTCTCTTATATTGAAATTCTTGTTCTATTCATATGCTTGCATATGTTGTTATTATCAATTATTGGGTTCTTTATCTATGCTTAAAGCTTTTATCATTTAACTCATTTGATAAATAGATGTTTGCCTTTGTCGATACGGGGACGTACGGGGAAGTCATGAACTGATAGGGAATTCCTTGATCAAGCAATACCACCTAGAAATAGGGGGTAGGACGATCAATTGTATTTTGCTTCTGTGGTACTTGCACTATTAGCTACTAGGGTAGACTAGGGATAGTAAGCCAGTAACTAGTAGTAGGCTCTTCTTGCCGAGGGATCGGGTTTAGGGTAGACTAAGAAAGTTTGCATAACAATTAGATAATAAAGCGAATTAATAAGAAGAGTAGATATAAGAGAGTGGATAAGATGAAATTGTAAACCCCAACAACTCCATTCATCCATACCTTTTTCTTGCCAATTGAATCAATTGCATTTGCATGTTTACTTTTTGTTTTTGCATTTAAACCACAAGTTAATTTTCTCTACAAGTCTTACAATTTTGATTTACACGAAAGATAAGGCCTTTGAGTCATTTGGGAAAATGATTATGGGTTTACTAATTATATTACTTGATACAATCTGGTACACTTGCCAGGGGTTTAACAAGTTTTTGGCGCCGTTGCCGGGGTCTCGTGGTTTAACTTTTCAAGTAGTGTAAGTTGATTGAACTTGACTTGGTGTAATTATTGTAATTATTTTTTTTTTGTTTTATTTTTCTTATCTGTAAAAGTGCTTTTAGGGTTTTTGTTTCTTGTGCATGCAGGAAGCAATACACACTAGGAGTAAGAAAAGCCAGCAACCTCTTCTTTAAGGTTTATCAGATAGGAGAGAAAGAAGTGTTAGACGTCCATCACGTGAACTCTTTCCCTCTCCTGAAAGACTCTTACATTGTTCACCAGAGGCTTTTACACGGAACTTAGAGGAGATGGCAAATCAACCTCCTCCAAGACGCACACTTGCGGATAAGTCTAATGTTGTGGGCCCTTTCCACTTTAACAGCATAGCCATGCCTACTGGAGTATCAGATGAAAGAGTAAAGCTTAGCATGTTTCCATTCTCATTGGGAGGCAATGCTAAGACGTGACTTAATTATTTTCCTGAAGGAACATTCACTACATGGGAGACTGTGGTAACCAAATTTGTCAACAAATATTTTCCACAGTACAAAATTACACAGGGAAGGTTGGAGATCTCATCATTCAAACAGGGCATGGAAGAAACTCTTGGGCAAGCATGGGAAAGGTTTAAAGGCCTATTGAGGAAGACACCGGTCCACGGGTTTGACAAGACTACTCTAGTTCTTGCCTACCTAGGTGGTCTGAACACGCAGTCTAAAATGATGTTGGACGCCTCAGCTGGAGGTGATATGAAGAAAAAGACTGAGGACGAAGCTTATGACTTGATTGAGAGTATGACTGCTAATGAGCAAGAAACTTTTACTGAGATGGGTACACTTGTAAAAAAGGGGGGAGTTTTGCATTTGCCAGCAGATGATGCCATACTAGCCCAAAATCATCTTCTGAATCAAAAGCTAGATAATTTAACGAAGGTTCTCTCGCAACTTCCAAAGGAGATTAGGAATGTCTCCCAAGCACAACAGCTTTGTCATTTTTGTGGTGGTGACCATATTAATGGTCAATGTGCTATGCTAGAGGAAATGCAGCAAGAAGACAATTACATGGGTAATCAATTCCAGTATAGGCAAGGTAATTTTAACCAAGGTAACTCTAGCCAAGGTTGGAAGAACCACCCTAGTATTGGACAAAATCAGAATAACCCATCTGGGCAATCAGGAAGCTTCCGATAGCAGCAACCATCACCTTTATGGCAGCAAGTAAGTAGTTTGACAGAGACTGTCAGAAGCTTGAATGACAGATATGATAAATTTTTGAAAGTCTATGAGTCTCAAAAAGCTAGTGACCGAGCCAGCTTCAGATCTTTGGAGATTCAAATTGGTCAGTTGTCCAAAAGGGTAGAAACCACTGAAAAGAATCTGTTTAGGGATAACAATGATGTTAACCCTAAGGATGAGTGCAAAGTTGTTCTTACAAGAAGTAAAAGGAGGGTAGAGGTGGAAATAATTGATATTGCAACCAGTGAGGAGGAAGATGAAGAAATGATTAGTACGGAAGAATCTAATGAGCAGGGAAGCAGTGAAGAAGAAGAGGAGGAGAAAGAAGAAGAGAAAGAAAGTCACCGAGAGTCATTTAGGGAGATTTTTAATCAGGTGACTGTTGTTCCTTCAGTACTTCAACCAATTCCTGATTATTCCAAGAGGATTAAGTATTATCTTGGAGATATTATTGATCTTGATGATGAAGAAGATCAGGAATTTTGTGTTAAGCCTAGAAAGAAGGATCATCCGAAAAAAAGAAAGGATCTAAGGAGTTTAACTCTTCCATGTGTCATCAACGATGTGGATATAGGAAGAGCCATGATTGATTCAGGTTTGAGTATTAATTTGATGCCCTTCAGTTATTTCAAGAAGATTGGAGGGTTAGTATTAAAACCAGCTCAAACTACCCTGACAGTTGCGGATGGGAAGCCAGTTGGTAAGGTGGAAGATGCAATTGTTCGAATTGAGCAGTTGGAGTTCTTGATTGACTTTGTAGTTGTTGATATGGCAAATGAGGGAAGAATTCCATTAATATTGGGAAGACCTTTTATGAGGACTTCTAAAATGTTGATGTGTTTCAATGACGGGAAGATGATATTAAGAGATCAAGAACAGGTGTTGATTAATGATGGCACTGAAGAAAGTACAATCAAAATAAAAAAGAGAGACAGATATAAAAAGTTAAGAAGAGAAGTTGCATCTGAAGAAAACACAACAGGTACTGATACTAATAGCTGTAACTTTTTGCAGGTACCTGTAAATGAAGAAGGGAAAATTATCCATCCTGAACTAAAAGAAGACCCATTCCGACCAGGCATCAAGGTGAAATATAAGAAGAAGGAGTGGATAATAAAAGAGTTGAAGGAGAAAGGAGTGGTGGAGATTGAAGCACCATATTCTAAACGCACAAAGCAATTAGATGGAAGAAAGCTGAGAATTTGGTGTACTAAAGACACCAACACGAAGGACAACACATGATTTTGCTGGAGAAATATAATTTGTTGTAAACCATTTTTTTTTTTGGTTTAGTATTTTTGACATGTAATTCCTTTGATATTTAAACAATTTTTGGGTAGCATCTACTGAGGGATGCTAATTTTCATGTATCTACTAAAGGATATAGAAGGTACACCTATTGAAGGGTGTTGGTAAGGATTGCACTTACTGATGAGTGTTGGACAAGTTTGGGTCAGGCTCGGACGTTAAACAAGCGCTACTTGGGAGGCAACCCAGTTGATTATTTGTTTGTTTCTAAACTCTGTCTTAAGTGCATTATATGTTTGCATGTGCATTTGAGAGGGGAAAGGCATGAAATTGAAAAACTGAAGGTTAAAATCAGGTGCGACAGGGTGGAATCACACAAAAGCAAGCAAAGAAGAGAGTGAGATAATTACCGTCCACCGTTGAGCGGTGCATTTTACCGCTGAGCGGTGGCGGCGCAGACCGCGCTTGGGCTTTTAAAAGCTCAGCGTTTCTGGGGTTCTGCACTTTTGAAAATCCTCTTTGAAGCTCGCTCAAGCGTTCTCTGTGAACCCTAGCACCCAATTTGCACTTTCAAAGGTTTTCCAAAGAGATTTCCCCACTTTTTCTTATCACTCATTCACAAATAAACTCATTTTATACCATTCTCTTGTCAAAAGTTTGGTGTTTTTAGTGAGGGCTTTGCATCGGGAGGCATTCATCTCAATTAGGAAGAAATCTTGCAAGCATCTAGTCTCTCCACTCAAGTAAGTTGTGCAATTTCATTCTTAGGGTTTCTCAATTTGAAATTTGATGAAGAACATGCTTAGGAACATGATAAATTAGGGCTTTTGATTTCTATGTATGATTTGATGAAGTAGAAACTGTTTGAACCGATTGAATTGCATGGATTTGGTCTGGATTGATGAAATTAGTGTTAGAGTGGAGAATAGGGCAAATTGGAAAAGGATTTTGAAAAACCTTAGTCGTTGCCGCTGAGCGGTCTGCTTGGACGCTCAGCGGTGGCGCGACCAGAGGCAAACCGCTGAGCGGTCTTTTTTTACGCTGAGCGGTCTGCTGTATATTTTGTTGGATGCTTGATTTTTGATGCAGGGACGCTGAGGGGCCCTGTTTTTCCCTGGGTGTTGGACTGTAATTGGTTTGGAATCTGATTGATGATGTACTAACCTCTAATGATGATATCCTGTGGTACTTTGAATTTTATTTTATGCAAGAATGTCATCATCATCAAGAAGGGTGAAAACTCTTGCCAACAAAAGGAAGGAACCTGAGAGGCAAAGAAGATTCTATTCGCCTAGGTTCCTCTCCAGGAAACATGAGGAACACTATGTGACTGTGCAGGAGAGGAGATTGCTGATGGAGAGGAAGGCCACTTTTATCTGGGACTTGGCTCCTGAATTTGGAGTAGAGATTATGAGGAGAGACTGGGAAAGGCTGGCCACATATCCTACACCAGCTAGCATTGAATTGGTGAAGGAGTTCTATACGAACGCCTTGATTAGAGAAGGAGTATCGGCTGGAAGATACATGAGTTATGTTAGTGGGTAGACCATTCGGTATGACCCTGACACTATTAACAGCTTTTTGGGCACTGAATGGCTAGGTGAACAGTGCTAGTATGCAGCACTTGTTAGGGGGTTCAGAGACATAGCAGACATTGAGAGGGTTATGTGCCTTACTGGAAGGCATTTTAAGAATAATCCTAATGGAGTGCCCGTCAACATAAAGAGGGTAGATTTGACGCCTTTGGCGAAATACTGGATGGCATTCACTCATGCCAACATTCAGCCGTGCTCACATGTTTCCAACATCACCATGCATCAGATCATTTTCATTTACTACATGTTGAGGCAATTAGATTTAAATGTCGGGAAGGTCATTGCCAATGAGATTCAGAGTTGTGCTACCACTGTGAGTAGTAGGACACCGCTGGGACATCCGTCCCTGATTACCTTTTTGTGTCAGCAGACTGGGGTGGATACTAGAGTTCCACCATATGAGAGGCCTAGGAAGGCCATAGATGCTGCCTATTATCAGCAGTACTGTGAAGAAGAGGAGGTAGCCGGAGCACCTAGGAAACGTCCTAGGAGAGCAGCAGCACAACAGGAGCATGTACCTGCAGATGCACCGACACAACACGCCGAGCCATTCCAGATGAGGGACATGTTTATGTCCATGATGGAGGCTATTCGCAGAGGGCAGATAGCCACTACTGAGATGATAATAGGGTTGTACAATCAACCACCAGTGCACAGGTGGACCATGGACGAGTTTCATGGAGCTATGGTTTGGCCTCAGGAGCAGGCACAAGGCAGTGGATCTGGAGCAGCTGAAGCACCAGGCATGGATGAGGATGATGATGAAGATAACTTTGAAGATGTTGATGATGGAGACCAGGAGGACTCAGATGAGGACATGGATTGAGAGGGCAACTACTGATGGATGCACATGCTTTAGACAGGGTTTTATCTTGCACTTTTGTATTTTGTTTTTTTAGAATAGGTTGAATTGTGATTGTCAGTCTTTATGCTTGGCTTGAACACTAATTCTTAAAATGTTTAACTGAATGAAATGCATCATGAATATATTTGATGATGATTGGATGTGGATGATGATTGAGTTGTGTTGCATGTTGATATCCAGGTGAAAAGTTCACTAGCTATGTGAACAGATGTGTGATGATTTATGATTGTGGTTATGATGCTAAGCAGGGTGTATGAATGAATAATATGTGAGAAAGCATATTGTGTGAGGTATTGAGCTCTAGAATATTCATTGTTATATGTACTGTTCACCAGAAAACATGAATGATATTGCTTGAGTCTTGATAATTGATTGAATTGCATGCTTATGTCATATGATCAAGGCCATTGTTGGAAGCCCTTACTTAGCCAAATTTTCACCTAAATTGATTAGAACCATGTGTTCTACCATTTTTGAACCTTGGCCTTAAACAAGATGAAAACCCTTAGGGTTGTTGGGAAAATTTGAATGGCAAAAAGAAAGGCATTGAGCTTAAGTGTTGAAAAAGAGAAATGCATGAAGAAAAGAAAAAGCATGAAAGATAAGCGCAATGTAAAAGTATAAGTAAACGAAAGTGATAACGGTCTAAAAACCGTTATTTTCATGCTTAAATTGATATCAAAATACACCCTTTATGGCTTAGAATGAGCTTAGAATCAAGTAAAACACTTAAGTTGAGTCATTTGAGAGTCAAAAGTTGTTTTTAGAGATATTATGCTTGTTTTGCATTGTTTTGATGAGAATTAAGAATGGAATTGAAGAAGGAAAGTCTTAGACTCAAGGCAGAAGAAGAAAAATGAAGAAAAGAAGAGTCTATGCACCGCTCAGCATCAAAATGCACCGCTCAGCACCAATATTCGAGGGAAAGCTGTTGTCTGGCGCCCAGGCGGTGACGCTAAGCGTCCAGAGCGATTAGAGGGAAACCGCTGAGCGGTAAAGAGTGACGCTGAGCGGTTGTCTGCTGGGCTTGGGCTTAAATTCTGTTACTTTTATGCCCTATATATAGCCCCAGTGCAATTCAAATATTATTCTTTTGGCAGAAGAGGACATCCAGAGCTATTCTACACTCCTTAGAGAAGATTTCTTGGATGCTTAGGCTCCAATTTATCATATCTAGGGTTTGCTTTTCCATTCTTTCATTGTATTTCATCTAGTTTCACCATGTCAATGGTGAACTAAACCCTTTGTTGTTGGGGAACAATGTAATCTTTTGAAATTCTCTTTTATTGAAATTCTTGTTTTATTCATATGCTTGCATATGCTGTTATTATCAGTTCTGGGTTCTTTATCTATGCTCTATGCTATTATCATTTAACTCATTAGATAAATAGATGTTTGCCTTTGTCGATACGGGGACGTACGGGGAAGTCATGAACTGATAAAGAATTCTTGATCAACAAATACCACTTAGGGATAGGGGGTAGGATGATCAATTATATTTTGCTTCTGTGGTACTTGCACTACTAATTACTAGGGGAGACTAGGGATAGTAAGCCAATAACTAGTAGTAGGCTCTTCTCGCCGAGGGATCGAGTTTAGGGTATACTAAGAAAGTTACATGACAATTAGATAATAAAGCGAATTTAATAAGAAGAGTAGATATAAGAGAGTGGATAAGATGAAATTGTAAACCCCAACAACTCCATTCATCCATACCCTTTTCTTGCCAATTGAATCAACTGCATTTGCATGTTTACTGTTAGTTCTTTGCAATCAACCACAAGTTAATTTTCTTTCAAGTCTTATAAGATTAATTTACACAAAAGATAAGGCCGAAGAGTCCTTTGGGAGAACGATATTGGGTTTTACCAATTATATTATTTGATAACGATCTTGTACACTTGCCACGGGTTTAACAAGTTTTTGGCGCCGTTGCCGGGGACTCATGGTTTAACTTTTCGAGTAGTGTAAATCGGTTGAATTTGACTTGGTGTAATTATTGTAATTATTGTATATACTTTTGTTTTTGTTTTATTTTCGTTATTTGTAAAAGTGCTTTTAGGGTTTTTTTTTCTTATGCATGCAGGAAGCAATACAAACTAGAAGTAAGAAAAACCAGCAACCTCTTCTTGAAGGTATATCAGATAGGAGAGAAAGAAGAGTTAGACGTCCATCACGTGAACTTTTTCCCTCTCCTGAAAGACTCTTACATTCTTCACCAAAGGCTTTTACACAGAACTTAGAGGAGATGGCAAATCAACCTCCTCCAAGACGCACACTTGCAGATCAGTCCAATGTTGTGGGCCCTTTCCACTTCAATAGCATAGCCATGCCTATAGATCGTACAGTTAATATGGTGATGAACCCAACACTAATCCATCTGGTACAAAGCAATCAATTTCACGGATTGTCAAATGAGAACCCATATGATCATTTGACGACATTTAGTAAAATTTGCAACACTGTGAATATGACTGGAGTATCAGACGAAAGAGTAAAGCTTAGCTTGTTTCCATTCTCATTGGGAGGCAATGCTAAGAGGTGGCTTAATTCCTTTCCTGAAGAAACATTCACTACATGGGAGACTGTGGCAACCAAATTTGTCAACAAATATTTTCCACAGTCTAAAATTACTCAGGGAAGCCTGGAGATTTCATCGTTCAAACAAGGCATGGAGGAAACTCTCGACCAAGCATGGGAAAGATTTAAAGGCTTATTGAGAAAGACACCAGCCCACGGGTTTGACAAGACAACCCTAGTTCTTGCTTACCTAGGTGGTCTAAACACGCAGTCTAAAATGATGCTGGACGCCTCAACTAGAGGTGATATCAAGAAAAACACTGAAGATGAAGCCTATGACTTGATTGAGAATATAGCCGCTAATGAGTAGGAAACGTTTAGTGAGAGGGGCAAACCTGTAAAAAAGGGAGGAGTTTTGCATTTGCCAGCGGATGATGCCATACTAGCCCAAAATCATCTTCTGACTCAAAAGCTAGATAGATTGACGAAGGTTCTTTTGCAACTTCCAAAGGAGATTAGGAATGTCTCCCAAACACAGCAGCTTTGTGATTTTTGTAGTGGTGACCATATTAATGGTCAATTTGCTATGCCATAGGAAATGCAGCATGAAGCCAATTACATGGGTAATCAATTCCAGTATAGGCAAGGTAATTTTAACCAAGGAAATTCTAGCCAAGGTTGGAAGAACCACCCTAGTATTGGACAAAATCAGAATAACCCAGCTGGGCAATCAGGAAGCTTTCAACAGCCACAACCATCACCTTTATGGCTGCAAGTAAGCAGTTTGACAGAGACCGTTAGAAGTTTGAATGATAGATTTGATAAATTTTTTGAAAGTCTATGAGTACATGGATGGAGGACTCAGATGAGGACATGGATTGAGAGGGCATCTACTGATGGATGCCCATGCTTTAGATAGGGTTTTATCTTACACTTTTGTACTTGTGTTTCTTTAGAATAGGTTGAATTTTTTATTGTCAATGTCTATGTTTGGCTTGAACACTAATTCTGAAAATGTTTGACTTGATGATATTGCATTATGAATCTATTTGATGATGATTGGATGTGGATGATGAGTGAGTTGTGTTGATATTCAGGTGAAAAGATGTGTAATGAATTGTGATTGTGGTTATTATGCTAAGTAAGGTGTATGAATGAATGATGTGTGAGAAGGCATGTTGTGTGAGGAATTAAGGTCCAGAGTATTCATTGTTGGGTTCTTTATCTATGCTTAAAGCTATTATCATTTAACTCATTTGATAAATAGATGTTTGCCTTTGTCGATACGGGGACGTACGGGGAAGTCATGAACTGATAGGGAATTCCTTGATCAAGCAATACCACCTAGGGATAGGGGGTAGGATGATCAATTGTATTTTGCTTCTGTGGTACTTGCACTACTAGTTACTAGGGGGGACTAGGGATAGTAAGCTAGTAACTAGTAGTAGGCTCCTCTCGCCGAGGGATCGGGTTTAGGGTAGACTAAGAAAGTTTGCATAACAATTAGATAATAAAGCGAATTTAATTAGAAGAGTAGACATAAGAGAGTGGATAAGATGAAATTGTAAACCCCAACAACTCCATTCATGCATACCTTTTTCTTTCCAATTGAATCAATTGCATTTGCATGTTTAGTTTTTGTTTTTGCATTTAAACCACAAGTTAATTTTCTCTACAAGTCTTACAATATTGATTTACACGAAAGATAAGGCCTTTGAGTCCTTTGGGAGAACGATATTGGGTTTACCAATTATATTACTTGATACGATCTGGTACACTTGCCAGGGGTTTAACATTTACCAATCTTTGAGAAGTCTTTAATAAATCTTCTGTAAAACCTAGCATGGCCTTAGAAACTCTGGATTCCTTTCACATTCGTCGGTGGTGGAAGTTTTTCAATAACCTCCACTTTTGCTTTATCCACTTCAATCCCCCTAGGAGAAATCTTATGGCCCAAAACAATTCCCTCTGTTACCATGAAATGGCACTTCTCCCAATTAAGCACAAGGTTTGTTTGAATACATCTTTTAAGAACAACATCCAGGTGGGTGAAACACTTCTGAAAGGAATGTCCAAACAATGAGAAATCATCCATGAAGACTTCTATACACTTCTCCATAAGGTCTGCAAAAATAGCCTGCATACACCTTTGAAACGTAGCTGGGGCATTACATAATCCAAATGGCATTTGTCTGTAAGCAAATACACCAAATGGACATGTAAAGGCTGTCTTCTCCTGATCTTTAGGATCTACCAAAATCTGATTATACCTAGAATACCCATCCAGGAAGCAATAAAAAGCTTGTCCAGCCAGTCTTTCTAGCATCTGATCGATGAAAGGAAGAGGAAAATGATCCTTCCTAGTGGATGTATTTAATTTCCTGTAATCAATGCACATCCACCACCTAGTAACTGTTCTTGTTGGAATAAGCTCATTCTTCTCATTGTGAATCACTATCATGCTCCTTTCTTTGGAACCACTTACACTGGACTTACCCATTTACTATCAGAAATTGGGTAAATAATACCAGCTTCCAAAAGCTTTAACACTTCTTTTCTGACCACCTCCTTCATCACAGGTTAAGGCTCCTTTGTGGTTGAGCTACTGGCCTATAATCATCCTCCATAAAAACTTTATGCATGCAATATGTTGGGCTTATACCTTTATCATCTGAAATTGACCACCCAATAACACCCTTAATGACTTAGAAACTTGCTTTGACTCATGATTTTGCTTTAGTTTTGTGAATAAAAGAGTTGAGGATTTACTACATGATTTTATTACTAAATTCCCTTGATTTTTTAGGTTTTTGGAATGATTTGAAAAAATGGTTGAAGTATCAAGGGGTTGCACGCAGAAAAGTCAACCAGTCAACTAGAAAAGTCAACTAGTCAACTAGGAAAGTCAATCAATCAACCAGAATGCTGAAAAGTCAACCAGAGTGCAGTTTCAGTATCGCAGGTGGCGCTGAGCGCCAGTCTCTGGACCGATTTTTCACTGTTTTTCGCCTGGGCGACACTGCTGAGAGCCATTCTGAGTGTCGCACCAACCGCTGAGCGGTACTATAGCGCTGAGCGCCATTTTTGTGGATATGAGCCAGTTTTTTTGTTATTTTTATGATCTGTTTTGGGCCTGGACCCGTTTTCTGTTATTTTTCTGGCCTATTTAAAGACCTGGACACCCTAGAGAATGTATCTTTTGATAGCTTAGGCACATAAACATATTTTTCACCCCTTTGGGGGCAGATTTGGGGAATTGACAGCTCTTCTTTTCTCTTTCTAGGGTTTTATCTTCTTCCATTCCATTGTACACCTAGATTCTCCATGACGATGGAGAACTAATCTCATATGTTACTGGGGAATGATGTAACCTCTAAACTCTCTTGTATTTCAATTGTTCTTGAATATATATGCTTACATTCATTATTTGTTAGGGTTTCTCCTCTATACTCTATGCATGATTTGTTTAACTCATTCAAATGCATGATCATTGATTTTGTCGATATGGAGACATACGGGGAAATCTAGAAATGGGGAATTTCTCTTGATGATGAAATATTACCTAGAGATAGGAATACGAAAGTCAATTGCTTTAAGCTTCTGTGGATATTGCATGAATGATTACTAGGGACACTTGAGATAGTTAACTAGTAATTGTGATTAGGCTCTTTTCACCGAGAGATCGGGTTTAGAGTAAAATAAAAAGTTGCATTAACATTAATGAAGAACATGAATTCGTTTATGCATGAGAGTGATTACGTGAAATCTAAACCCTAACAACATATTCATCTCATATTATCAACATCATCCATTCACTTTTACGTCTAGCCTCAATTTATCAAATTGCATTCATGTTTATTTTTCCACACTTTGCATTCAAAAACCCCAAAATATTGTTCTTATAGTCTTGATTGGTTAAGCAAAAGCACAATTGTTTAGTGCCGTGAGTCTCTTGGGAAAACGATAATCGGACTTATCGTTTATTACTACTTGATACGATCTGGTACACATGCCAGAGTGTTAACACTATGGTGCTTGGAATGGTGAATCTCCCTGGATCTTGAAGTTTAGGAGGTAACATCTTCTGTATGATTGCACTGCAATTACCCTGCACTTCAATAGTCTTTTTCTCAATATACTTTCTTTTCTTCATGAGAAGCTCCTTTAAGAACTTTGCATAAGAAGGCATTTGCTGCAGTGCCTCAGAAAAAGGTATGGTGATCTCAAGCTTCTTAAAAATCTCCATAAATCTTTCAAACTGTTTCTCTTTTTCCTTCCTTGAATAAATCTTTGGATAGGGAAGGGGTTTATCAAACTCTTCTTTTTTCACCTTTTCAACATCTTCTTTCTTTATTTCTCCCTCAACTCTATTTTTTTCACTCCCCACACTTTCTTCTTCCTCTCTTTTCTTTTTCTGTTCACTTTCCTCCTCTTCACTCATTTTTTCTTTTCTTTTCTCTCAATTTTTCTCTCATCTAACACTTTACCACTCCTAGTTACAATGGTCTTGCATTCTTCACTTCTCACATTCCTCTCACGCCCCTTTATCTTCTTTACATGTGTTTCCACTCTGATTCTCATATCCTCCATGCTTTTAACGTAGGCCATACTCATATTCATCACGTGCTGAAAAAGTTCTTCAGAATTTGTGTTCTTCTTAGGTGACGTGATTGGTGGTTGCC